>OY757939.1:67152716-67345216 GCA_963585895.1 Sepioteuthis lessoniana | reverse complement strand
ATATACACCCACACATTATATATATATATATATATATATATATATACACCCACACATTATATATATATATATATATATATATATATACAACCACACATTATATATATATATATATATATATATATATATATATATATATATATACACCCACACATTATATATATATATATATATAAACACCCACACATTATATATATATATACACACCCACACATCATATATATATATATACACACCCACACATCATATATATATATATATATATATACCCACACATCATATATATATATATATATATATATGTATATACACCCACACATCATATATATATATATATATATATATATATATATATGTATATACACCCACACATCATATATATATATATATATATATATATATATATATGTATATACACCCACACATCATATATATATATATATATATATATATATATATATATATATACACCCACACATCATATATATATATATATATACACCCACACATCATATATATATATATATATATATATATATATATATATATATATACACCCACACATCATATATATATATATATATACCCACACATCATATATATATATATATATATATATATACACCCACACATCATATATATATATATATATATATATATACACCCACACATCATATATATATATATATATATATATATATATATATATATATATATATATATACACCCACACATCATATATATATATATACACCCACACATCATATATATATATATATATACACCCACACATCATATATATATATATATACACCCACACATCATATATATATATATATACACCCACACATCATATATATATATATATATATATATATATATATATATACACCCACACATCATATATATATATATATACACCCACACATCATATATATATATATACACCCACACATCATATATATATATATATATACACCCACACATCATTATATATATATACACCCACACATCATTATATATATATATATATATATATACACCCACACATTATATATATATATATACACCCACACATTATATATATATATATATATATATATATATATATACACCCACACATTATATATATATATATACATATATATACACCCACACATTATATATATATATATATATATATATATATATATACCCACACATTATATATATATACACCGGAGAATGTAAATCGATTGATGGGCCTATGAGTCAGGTTTACCCCCACAGTATTCACAAGCCCATTGCTGACCATCAGCGTCCTGGAGACATTTTTTGCAAGCCAAGAATTTAGTGGCCGAAGGGTAATCAGATAGCTACCTGGACTAACTTAGACCAGGAGCTTTCTTTTTACTCACCACCCATCTTGAGGGCCCATCGATCAACAAATAAAATCTTTTAGCGGAATTATATATAACGTTTGTCTCGAGTGCTTTTGGGCAGTAATGCATAAATGAAAGAAAACGAATCGAAAAGATAACGGATATAGAAAGGATTTCAACACGAATGTTATACACGTGTAACCACCATTCTCGTGTAATTACGCAAAATCAAGAAACGGTTGCTATGACATCTAACAGCCGTGAGTAAACGCTTTTTTAAATCACAAACTGCACCAAAATGAAGATGAACGAACATCTAATGTAATGTCCGCTTTTAGTTGATCTTATGTATACATCGATTTTTTTTTTTAAATACCCTATCCGGTGGCAAAAGCTGCTCAGTAGCGCCAGGAGTAGCAGTACCGCCTTGAGCTACCGAAACTGTGTTATCACCCTGGATGGCGGCTGATGAGGCTAGGGTATCGCACGTGCTTCCACACGTTGTATGATGAAAAAAAAAAAATATATATATATATATATATATATACACACACCCACACATTATATATATATATATATATATATATATATATATATATATATATACACACATTAAAATATATGACCCAGTTAGCTGGAGCTTTTGAATATATCAACTGCATCTCTGCAGAGGTGTAAACCCCCCCCGCCTAAATAATTGTCCAGGAGATGACACTGAACAATCTGATAGTGAAGGTGATGCTTTGGGCAATGTGCAGAATCCCCTTCATTGCCATCGCAACCAGGTCCACTTTGATACAGAGTGGGTAGGATGAATGAAGTAGATAAAAAAGATAGAAGATAGATACAAAGAGAATGAGGTAGATAAAGACGTACAGAAGTCAATGGAGATTTATGAATAGATTTACAAGTATTTATGATTCATGTTTTTTTATTTACTAATGAATTTTAAGCATGCTTGGAGACGGTCTACTGTTTGAGACCAGGGAGGGGGGCTAGATATTTCGTTATTTGGTGGGGGGGGTGATTTTGGCAGCTTTAGGCTTTTACTTTTTCTCCTAAACTACTGTTGGGGCTTTAAGAATTTTAAACTTTTAGAAAAGATTCAAAAACGTTTTGCCGTATTCGCTGACATTTGGACAGTCATATATTCAATTTTGGTTTATAGTAAGCCTGTCTTTACATTTAAAACGCTCAGTTTAAGCAATATTTTACAATCAAAAAGAGAAGCAGGGACGAACTCATAAGAGATGTACTCTTATGGACCCCCACACATGGCCATGCAAAAGCAGAATGACCAGTACGAACATACAGTCAGCAACTATGTGAGGATACAGGATGTTGTCTAGAAGACCTGCCTGAAGCGATAGGGAAAAGTGGCGAGAGAGGGTCAGGGATATCCGTGCTACCAGCACGACATGATGATGACGATGATGATTTATGTTGACTAACCAATTGGGGTTTTTTGCTTATAGGGTAATATATTTTTGGAACAAATTGCCAAATAAGATAAAAAACGACAATGGTATGAAAAATTTATGATTAAACTAGATGATTTCAGAAATAATAGTAAGAAAAAGAATTTAAGAGGTCACTTTTTGGAAAATCTTGAATAAATTACTTAACAGAATTTGATTTCTACTATATATATATATATATATAGTAATAATATTGCATATGCTCTGAGTAAAGATTCTTTTTTTTGTTTTTTCCAAAGTTGATGTGAGAAGTTAATAAAAAGGGGAGATGCCCAAGGAGGTACCACAAACAAACAATAAAAACTGACTACAATAGGAATTGTAGGAAAGATCTATTCATTTAAATGTGATTCCTACGCAATCAATTGATACACTGAAGTAAAAGCTTTAGTGAACACTTGAGGAGCTGCTCACAAACATTTATTCAGCCTTAGACAGAAAACAAATCAGCTGAATTGAATTCACAAACATCAGCGCAATACATTTACACAGAGAAAACAGTATTCACATCAAAAATTGTGTATGCAAGCCACTGTAAATAATATCTCTACATCTATATCAATAATTAGAAAGATTATGTTAGTCTTTCCTTCTTTCTATCTCTCTCTATATATATATTTAAAAATTTATAAATCTTGGACAAGGCTTTTTGCATTTCACTTCATGTTAGTAGGGCAGACGTAGTGCCTTAGCCTTGGTTGAGCAACTAGTCTAGGAAAAGAGAAGTCTTCAATTCAACCAAGCTTTACAAAGCTGGACTAAAAAGTTCATGATAATGATGTCATATCTGCTGCTGCTGCTTTTTTGTCTAATTGTATCTAAGCACTAAAACACTAATGGAAAAAGAATGTGGACTTCAAAGAAGACTATACTGAAAAAAAAAAAGAATTACCTCATTTGAAAATATTCCACCAAGAGCATCTTGGAATTTTTCAGTCAACTCTTGTACTTAAGTTAAAGATTGACCTTGTGTCAGATGCTGCTAGTGGTGGAGAGGATGGATAAATGTAAAATAATTAGGGTGGTATTTGATTATATTATTTATTTTATTGATAATTGTTTATATTGATTATTTCATTATTTAGTTTGGTGAGGCTGTAGACTGGTTACAAATCTTTGAGAATAAGTGTACTTCGTTGCGAAAGTTCATATGGTGTAATTCTTGCATGTGTGCAAAATGACCGGTTTGACATATTGTTTTATAGATCACCAGGCCTGACCAAGTTTAATAGTTCACATCAAAATAGTTCTAGACCGGATATTGAACATAAACAAATCAAGTGTTTGTCATCTGGGTAAGAAATACAAGTTTATGATCATATGATGCAATAATTAGAAAGATAACATCATATTGAAAGGTTTAAGACATGTGTCTTTATAACATTAGCTGAATGAGATAATTAATAGATTATATAAGAAAAGATAATTTTGTAATTCAGGCTGACGGCCATTGAAGAGAGTTATTTTTGAATTTTGAACATTTAAGATGATACAATAAGTTGGCGACCGTAGTCGAAGGTGACCCTAAGTTTCCCTTTTCAATAGCTACTACACTGAGGTGTAGGGGAGGGCACACCTCCTTTCCTCGGATTGCTCCAATTTACCCTTGATACATACCTTATAATGCTGAGTGTTAAGCAAGGAAGCATCAAGTACCATTTTTTAAGTCTTTGGTATAACACAACCTGGGACTGAACCCTGGTCTCCTGGGCCATTGGCAAACACTCTACCCACTAGGCTAATGAGCCTATTAAGATGATACAATAACATTACATAAATACATATCTACTGGGTATGTGTAATAATAATAATAATATCACATAACAGAAATAATATATTTCTTCAAAATCAAAGCATTTTTTTTTAATTCATCAGTGTCATGGCTTTTATTGACATGGACCCACCAGTGTTGGCCAACCAGCAAAAACTTACATTCACCAGTTTCATGTGGACAGTGAAGGCCATCTAGAGGATAGAGATTGATGGTGAGAGAGGATCAAGGAATCCATGCTGTTGGCATAATGATGATTTGGTTGGTTGTGTTTTTATGGCATATCAACCCTTGTTGGTAATTTAATGCCAAATTTGCTTAATCCATATGAATCAAATATGTGATTTGTAAACAAATAATACATAGTCAACAATTTTTAAATGAGCCAGAGATCATTTGTTTACACACAGTAAAATGGTTTCAAGTATTCCTTTGTAATACTAATAATTCAATTTAAGTCATTTGTTTGCACACAGTTAAATGGTTTAAAGCATAGTCAACAGTTAGATATTTCTATTTGACACATATTTGGAACCCTAACAGCAACCACTGCTCTGGGTGAGAGTGGACCTTGGAGTAATGTTAATGAAAATGTACTGCACACTCCCTAAAGCTCGAGGACTAGAGCCTCACCATCAGATGCAATTTATTGTCATACTGAGGATTCTCTTGGGGCAGGTCAATCAGTGTATTCTACAGCCCCCCCCCACATCTTGCTGTCTGAGCTGGATAATGATTTATTCCTTTTATTTGTTTATCTTTTATTTAGTTGTGGTAAAATCTAAATTAAGTTCAATCAATCACATTGTTAAATAAACAAAATGTGTATGAGAAATATAAATATTTTTGCATGCAGAATTCTTCTCTTTAAATCCAAAAAATTAAATAAAGTGAAAACAATAGACTTTTTAAAAAATTCAATTTTTTTTTCCTCAAAAAAAAAAATTTTTTTAAAATAACACTTTCTTTATAAAAAGATGTTTTAGTTCTAAGGCATTTTTCATTTAATGATTCAGGGCAGATTTTCTGCTAAAAGGAGATGTCACTTTTCAAAATCTTTTTCACAATTCAAATTCTATAAAGACCTTTTTGAAAAATATTTTCAGTTTTTATTTGATTTTGAAAGAATGAAAGATAAGGGAGATAATTGCAATGGCGTGAGAAAGATCAGGAAAATTTCCAAGTTGAGATACACTTTTGTGTACTCATAATTCGACTCAAAACAATTTCCCTTTCATCACCAGTCTATTCAAGGGGTAATTTATTTTTATAAGGTTTCATTCAGGGTATAATATTTGCTAACTCTTTATGTTCTCTTTACTCTCGTACAAAGCCAAATACCTCACTACACTACACAAACAGACTTCTGTTTGAATGATTTACTATTCCTAGTCATGTGACCCCACAGGAGGACAATTCATTTCAACTGTTATGTTTGTTGCCTATAGATCTGTGTTTGACCCCACAGGCCAGTAGCAGTACATTCTTCTTACATAACACTTATCATAGAAAAGTTTATGCTAAAAATATCCTGTGTTCTCAATAATTTGGTTACAAACAATCACAGATTCAATGTGACAAGTAGAACATGTAGAAATTTGACAGGAACGAAAAAAATCAAGAGCAGGTATTTAAGCAAGAAAAAATCATTAGCAATTTTATTACATATAAATCCAATTGTTGCCTTTGCAATAAATGATACAAATATATACAATAATAATCAATATAATACTTAATAAACACATTATTTGTTAATATTTAATTCTACCAAAACTACAAGATCAATATATAGTTGTATATTCTATTTTGTTGGTAATGGTATTATCAGTTCCAATGAATAATTGGAGCTCTTTTCCTTTTTCAGCTTTTGACAGTACATTGTTGGAGCTTATTAGAGATCTTCAGAGCTCATCAGATCTTCACCAAACCAACATATAATAATTTATGTTTACAATGTTGAGTAGATGAAGTTAGCAGAGAGGAATTCCATTGTAGTGTGATCTGAAGAAGCAACATTTATGTAGTAGAACATTTCACCCTTACACTCAACTACTTGAGGGGGAGGGTGAAAGAATATCCCACTTAGCTGCAGTGAGGAGATGTAGAAGAATATCCCACTTGGTTAAAAAGGAAAGTGAAAGAGTATCCCACTTGTCTGCAGAATGGTTATATAGATGAGTGTAACATGTGAACAGACCAGTGAAACACAAACAGATTTATGATACAGATTATATATATATCATCATCATGTCATGCCACTAGCACGGATATCCCTGACCCTCTCTCACCACTTCATCGCCTCTGTCCGGTCTTTAGGGCTACATCCCATATCCTCACATAGCTGCTGTATGTATATTCGAGCTGGTCATCCTGCTTTTGCTTGGCCATATACAGGGGTCCATAGGAGTACATCACTTATATATATATATATATATATGTGTGTGTGTGTGTGGAAATAGCAAAGGCATAGGTAGCAGTGGTTATTATTGAAGAAGGTGGCAAGCTAGGTTGAAAACGTACATGAGGTTGTTAGCATTTCATTTCATGCTAATACTCTTGAAAAAGTATGGATCTGAATTTTCAACTTACAGGTAAATAGTAGGGCAGACTTGTATCATTACTTTTCATAAAGACAACTAGTTTAAGAAAAGGAAAACTTAAATTCCATTACCAACAAATCAAGGGCCAAGGCGGCAGAATAAGGTCACTTACTTCCTATGTCTTAAAAATGATAAAGCAGGATGGAGTTCTGCAGTGGATAGAGAAAAGGCTTGATGGGACATAGACAGTGTGTGTGTGTGTGTGTGTGTGTGTGTATATATATATATACACACACACACACGTACAAGAGTACATATAGACACATAGATATATGTACACATGTACATATATATACATGTTTGTGCACGTATGTGTGTGTGTGTGTGTATATATATATATATATATATATATATACACACACACATTTGTGCATGCATATATTCATATACACACATGTATAAACATGTCTGTTTGTATATGTGTATGTATACATATATCATTATGTGTATGTGAGTGTATATGTGTGTGTGTGTGTATATATATATATATAAAGAGAGAGAGAGAGAGAAAGAAATTAGTTGTATTTGTGGAAATTCCATGGAATATATGCATAATAAAAATAATTGCATTAAATTTTAACATAAATAATATTTTTTGATAATTTTTTTAAATAATTTTTTTTTCCATTTTATTTTTATTTCATTCCTTTCTATCTTGAATATATTCTTTTATATTTCATTTTCTTTCTGTTTTAATATCTGGTGAATCAATAACAACATCCATACCTAAACTAAACATAACCTTATAATAACAAAACAAAAAAAAATTAATAGAAAAATTGAAGATTTGGTTTTGTGAACTAAGTCGTTCACTTTTGTAGGTAAATATATTCATCCTATTTTTGATAAAAATTGAGTTAACTTTTTAGGTGGGTGTTTTGATTTGCAATAAGGTCGGTTTTTGAGATCAAGGTTGATAACAATACTACAGAAGCGGGGAATAATTATGAAAGCTTTTAACAAAACAATCGATTATTAAAAAAAAAGAAAATAATTCAAATACAAAAAAAAAGATAACTTCTGCAATGAATAGAGTAATAAAGAAGAATATATAAGCCCAGAGTGTTGTGATAAAAAGCAATAATATAAGACAGAATAACATTTTATTGCATCCATTAGTCTTGAGAGACCGCAGATTTATGCCTGGATATCATTATAAGCCAGGGCAAGGTTGTATGGAAAACCAGCAGTTGTTCATACTATAGTTATCCACCTCTTCAAAACACTGATGGTGCCCAAGGGAAGAGCAGTTGTTATATAACTTGGAATCAGTTTTGCCGCAGAGTTACCAGAATGCGGTTGAACACAATATTGAACTACCTGAGGGACTGGCTTCAGATTTAACCACTGTACCATAGTAAGTTATTCTGTCATGCTGGAAAAGGGTTTTATATTCAGAATTTTCCTCCTCCTAGTCTGGTTGTCTTTACTGAGACTAAAGAGATCAGTCTGCCCAACTACTCCAAGATAGAAGAAGAAGAGATAGTTTCATGCCTTTCTCAACAGGATTATGTAAACCGAAATAGAGACAGCCAAGTCCATGATTTGAACTTGATTCACCAAGTTCATTTCTTATGATAGCAATCATTATATCATCCACGTTTCATTTATATATATATATATATATAGAATATGATGCAAAGGGAGGATATTTAGACCAACTGAACCAGCTCAAATATTAACATTAGTATATCAAATGAGATACTAACATTGAATAAACAGAAGGAAAGACCAGATAAACTTATTTACATATATTAGGACATGTATAATAACCATTACACCATCCAAATCTCATATATATATATATATATATATATATATATATATATATATATATATATATCAAACCAAATTCCTTTGACTTTCTGTCACATTTCCCTATCGGTCACCCTTGAAGTCTTCTAAATGCCATCCAGTGTCCACACAGAGCTGATAAACATAAGCTTATTGGCCAACATTGGTGTGACCATATGTAGAAATCCATAGGAGCACATTGCTTATGAGTTCATTCTTAATAGTCCAGTGGTTCATACTTGGATGATTTGTGAAACCAAAGGTAAGTGGCAGTACAGTGGTTCTTTTATAGGGTGATATTTTCAAGATTTGTTCAAAACAGCACCTAGCATTGTGTAGTTCCCATCTAGCTTTTTCTCCAGGTGTTTCGTTAGAGTCCAAATTGTGCCACTATACAATAGTACTAATACAGCTACATCTTAGAAGAATTTACATTAATAATAAGAAAAGAAGAAAAGTGATTGATGCTACTATACCAAGGCAAGTACGAAGTCTAAAAAATATTAGAATTAGGAACTCTTGAAGTCTGTTACTTGAAGTTTTATGAGGAACAGACAATCAGGCAGAAATGTATGTGTGTGAATAAATAAATTGTATAAAATCACTGATAAAATTCACTAATAAATCATAGGCAAGTACTTATATACTTCCCAGTAAGATTTTTAAAAATGAGTTTATTGTTGAGACTTCCTGATATAAGCATCTATACCAGGTATGGTTGATTGTATTTTACTGTATATCTCCTCTTGTGGGTTATTTAATGTCAAATCCTGTTTACATTAAATATATATGATTTTTAAACAAATACTATGTAGGTAATATTTTTTTTAAATAAGCCAGAGCTCATTTGCTTGCACACAGTTCAATGGTCTCAAATACTGCTGTTTAACTCTACTAATTCTATTTAACATAAATAGTTTCAAGTCAAGTTAATGATTAAATTGTTTTAATTGATCCATAGATATGACCTTAACAGGTACTACCACTCCAGGTCAGACATAAAATACGCCCAGATGGGTTGACATGTTATTAAAATCAAACAATCAAATTAAACATTCACTAATCATAATGTACTATTCATTATAATTTATTATTACAAATACCTTACTTCACACTAAAATGATATTTTTAAATCCTAATTGATAGCTTAAATCAGCAGTTTTCAAACCTTTTGGGCTCAGAAATCCTTTCTATTTCATTGTCTCTCTTGTGGACTTCCATAGGAAGAAAAATGAAATCTCATAGGCCTACATATGCAAAAAGTAAATCTCCTGGACCCCCATATGAATAAAAATGAAATTTATCAAAAATATCTCATGAAAATCACAATGAATATTTGCATCGAGTAAAATCATTTAGTTTGAGAAATGTGTCTGCTTCGATTGGCATAAATTATAAATTCTTGGTGACATTTTCAGTTAGATTTGGTTTTATGGCATATCAACCATTGTAGGTTATTAAATGCCAAATCCTGTTTACACATATATTAAATATATAAATGATTTGTAATCACATTTTGTAGATAACATTCTTACACAAGCCTGAGCTCTTTTTTTGCACACAGTTAAATGGTTTCAAGTATTGCAATATAACAGTCACAATTCAGCATCAGTCATTTGTTTGCAGTTTGTTATATTTGACCCACAGATAGGACCATATTAGGTACGACCACTCTGGGTCAGAGTGGACCTGGAAGCAATGACAATGAAGGAGTATTCCACATTCCCCAAATCTCCAAGGCTGGAGCCTCACCATCAGATTGTCTAATGTCATATGCAGGATACTTATTAGAGGGATCTTACACCTCTGCAGAGATTCAGTTGGTGTATTCTACAGCTCCAGTTGACTAAGCTGGTGATATTTTTGACAAAGATACATGCAATTCACTTTATATTAGTTTATATCTGTATTTGATCATCATATTTATAAGTGCTGAAAATGCTGTTTCATATAAATATATTGTTGCAAAAGTAATAGCATTATAACCACTTTTTAAGACAACAATGTATACTAAGCCAAAATTTTGGGAGCATTTGTTGTTTAAACTGAATTTTCATAAGTGTGTACTAGTAACTAGCAAGACAAATCTGTGATTCTATCACTAATCGGATGCTATAAACTTTCAAGACACTTTTGCAACATCAGTGGACCCCTGTAAGTCTCCGAATGATAGTTTGAAAACCAGTGGCTTAAATAACTGTCATGAGCATAATTTTTAATAAATTTCATTCTCAAATTTTAAAAATTCATAACTACAGCATTCCTTATTACACTGCTATGACAACCTCATAAACAGTTAAGTTTTTCTAATGTTCTTTTCTAGCCACACCTCCGAAAAAAATTATCTAACAAAACTCAGAGAAAGTAAAAGGTTTATATTACATCATCATCATCATGGCATGCCGTTAGCACAGATTTCCCTGACCCTCTCCAGCAACTCGTCTCTATCGTCCATTGCTCTTGGTAGGTCATGCTACATCCTGTATCAGTACAGAGCTGTTGTAGAAAGATTCTAGCTGATCCCCCTACCTTTGCTCGTCCATGTGAAGGGGTCCACAGGAGTACATCAATTATGAGTTCGCTCTTACTTCTCCAGCTGTGTTCTGCATGTCTTGCTCATCCAATTTGAATGGTTGTCGAGATGGGTGGTAGGCAGTATTGACATGACTGCTGTTTGGAAAAAACTGCACTTTATTTTATCTGATAGGTCTGACTTCCATATGACCAATAGTCTATTGATAGCTGTTCAAGCTTTGCTAGTCATGTATTGATATTATTTTCAGTAGATGAGATGCTGCTTTTGAGGTAAGTGAACTTGTCCACAGGTTTAAAGATCTACCATTTAGTGTAGAGATGTCACCTTTTTGATTAAAGCACAGATAAAACTCTGTTTTATCTGTGTTGACATGAAGGCCTATGCCACCTGCTGCCCGTTTGAGGCTAAGCAGCAGGAATTCCGCCTGAGCAGGTGTATTTGCCAGGAGTGCTATGTAATCTGTGTAGTCCACATCTGTAATCATTTGTGCGGGGTATCTTCTACTTCTTAAAAAGCCATTTTCTTTCATTAAATCTATCGACATTCGAAGAATGTAATCTAGACATATAATAAACAGGTATGGGGCTAATGTGTCCCCTTGCAGCATACCTGTGACAATGTCAAAGAAGTCTTTGTCTCCATCTGGTGAGCAAACTTTTACTTTTGTGTTTTTATATAGCAACATTATGGCTGTGATGGTTTCTTTGGGGAGACCATAGGCCAGAAGTATTTGCTCCGTCTTCCCTCTGTGTATGGAGTCAAATGCCTTGGAGAAATCTGCAAATAATTGAATCACCTTGAGGGTTTTTGCACGAACACCTTCCAATATTCAACAGATTGTCAAGATTTGTGATGTTGTGAATGAAATTTATTAAAAAAGCTATACTGGTTCTTCCTAAGGACTTTCTCAATTTCAGGCTCAATGCGGTTTACGTAAATACTCAAGAAATTTTGATTTTCATATACATATATATATATAAATAAAAACACATACACACTATTTACATTCTAAAATGCTGGAAGATCTATTTATAAATCTACATAAGTATTATGTTTTCTAAGCCAGACTTTTTGTCAACTAAATAGTGAAATTGATACCAAATGAATATCCTCACACTTAGATACTCTTAAATTTATAGCCTTGAGCCAGACTAAGTTCGACTTAATATTTGGATGCTTTGTTCTAAGGTAATGGTGACTAAGCTTGTCAAGCAGGTAAATACTACTGTGTTGGAAATTTAATTCTAATTGGATACCCTCACACTTGAGGCCTTGAGCCAGACTAAGCTCAGTTCATTAAATGTTTGAGCATTTTGCTATAAGGAAATGGTGAGCAAACTAATATAGATCATTAATAGTGAGTAGGGAATTCAATCCTTACTGAGTATTCCAACACCAGTGACCTTGAGCCAGACTAAGCTAAACTTATTAAATACTAGGCATTTTGCTATCAGGAAGTTATAAGCAAGCTAATATAATAGAGAATTAAGATGTAAGGAATTTAATTTTCACTGAGAACTCCCAAATTTGGAGCTTGTGACAGACTAAGCTAAACTTTGTATGTGGATATTTTGCCAGAACAAAATGTTGAGCAAGCTAATTCAAACCAATACTAGCAAGTAGGGAATGTAATATTCACTTGGTACTCTCACATATACAGCCCTGTGCCAGACTAAATTAAGTTTAGCATTTGAGCACTTTGCTATAGGGAATTGGTGGGTAAGCTAATGTTAGAGACAATTACTTCAGGACTGGAAGTTAAATTCTCACTGGGTAAGCCAACACTTGTGGTAAATCTAAGGTAAGCTTAGTAAATATTTGGGCATTTTGCCACAAGGAAATGCTGACCAAACTAATGCTGTAGATTTATTATTCTGTAAGGAATTTAATCCTCACTGGGTGCACTGTACTTTTAGCTTTGTGCAAAAGTCAACTCAGAAAATAATGAGCAAAATAGTTTAGAACATTAATATTATGAAGGAAATTTATCCTCATTGGGTACTCCATACTAGTGGCCTTTTGCCAGACTAAACTTAGTAAACATTTGTGCATCGTGTTATAAGGAAATCGTGTGCAATAAAGTGTAAACAAGCTATTACTGCTAGTGTTTAAGGAATGTAACCCTAATTTGGTGCTCCACACTTGAGATCTTGTGCCAGTCTAAGCTAAGCTTAGTTAATATCTGGGCACTAAATTTTCATTGGTACAATTTTTAAGTTGTGGTCTTATTTTAAGTAGTCTCCCTACCAACCTAATCTTCTTTCCTTGCTACCTGTTCCCACACCCTTTTCTCGAAATTACTTTCTCTAAGTCTTAAGTCTTATTGAGATCACAACTCTACTCTTGGAAATAGGTTTGGTTCAAAGACATATCAACTTCTCATGGGTTATTTAATGCCAAAATTTGATTCAGTTATAAATGTTTGATTGAAATCATAGCTCTATTTTCAATGTTCCATTTAACTAAATTGCAATTTTCTATTTTTAATCATTTGTTTGCATGCAGTTATATGATATCAAGCTTTTCTATCTAATACAGAAAAATTTATACGCAATTATGATTATAATTTTACTTAATTATTTCTGTTTAGTTTGGTTTGGTTTTATGGTATATCAACCAATGTAACCTATTTAATGCCAAATCCATTTTTATACATATAAACCATTCTATTTCAAACAATTCAGTTTAGCATAAGTACACAGTTTAAATATCAAAACAGTTCCATTTCAAAACAATTCAGTTTAGCATAAGGACACTTTAATCCTATTTGACCTGTAGATAGGACCCTTTCAGGTGCTACCACTCCAGGACAGAGTGGACCTGGGAGCAATGGCAATAAAAGGGTACTCTGCATTTCCCAAAGCTCCAGCATTACTGGAGTCCCACCATCAGATGGTTTAGTGTCATATACAGGACACTCATAGGGAAAGTCTTACTCCTCTGTAGAGATGCACTTGATGTATTCTACAGCTCCCCCAGCCGATTGGGCCATATTTTCTATTTCCTAATAATCATTTGTTAGTACTGTTATGTTATCAAGTATTTTTCTAATAAATACAAAAAATTTTATACACAACTATAAATAACTATTTCTCTTTAATAATAACAATTTCTTAGCACACATTTATGCACTTCTAAGTATTCCTCTCTAACAACAATAACTTGCAAGCAATTAGATGATTTCAAATAACTCATAATAATCCTTAATCAACAATTTCAGTTTCAAGTAACTATTTTTAAAGAACAATTATATGGTATCAAGTATTCCTATCCAGTATGTAGCCATAGGGACTGTTAGAGAAGTAAAACCCTCCCCAATGAATGTCCTACATCTGATATTAAACAATCTGATGGCAAGGCTCTAACCTTGAAGATTTAAGGAATGTGGAGTACCCCTTCATTGCCAGTGCTCCCAGATCCACTCTGACTTGGAGTGATAGCACCTGATAAGGTCCTATCTATGGGTCAAATAGAACAAACTATGTGTGCAAACAAATGATTAATGTTAAATTGTGACTTTTATATTACAATATTTGAAACAATTTAACAGTGTGCAAAAAAGAGCTCAGGTTCATTTAAGAATGTTATCTACAAAATGTGTTAACAAATCATTTATATATTTAATATATATGTATAAAGAGGATTTCGTATCAAATAACTTATAATGGTTAATATGCTACCAAACCAAATCAAATCAAATCATGTATATTTAATATATATATATAAAATGAAGATTTAGCATTAAATAACCTACAACGGTTGATATGCCATCAAACCAAATCATATATATTTAATATATATGTATTAAGAGGATTTAGCATTAAATAACCTGCAATGGTTGATATGCCGTAAAACCAAACCAAATCATATATATTTAAGAATATGTGTATAAAGAGAATTTGGCATTAAATAACTTACAATGGTCGATATGCCGTAAAAACCAAACCAAACCAAATCATATATATTTAATAAATATGTATAAAGAGGATTTGGCATTAAATAACCTACAATGGTTGATATGTCATAAAACTAAACCAAACCAAATCATATATATTCAATATATATGTATGAAAAGAATTCAACATTAAATAACCTCCTATGGTTGATATGCCATAAAAACAAACCAAAGCAAATCATATATATTTGATATGTTCACACAGAACAGAAATATTTTCAAATCCTTTAATTAACAGATTAAATAATAGTCATGCATACAATTCAAACTTCTTCCATTCCTACTTTTTAAAGTTTCACAATGATTGGCATTCTCAATTATGTTTCCATGACAACCTCAGACACTTTTGATATTCCCAATATTTTGGCAGGGAATCCCTGAGGCATAGAGGTTGTTGGTTGATTGTTTGGGTTTTATGGTATATCAACCTTTGTAGGTTATTTAATGCCAAATACATTTTTATGTAAATAGTTCTATTTTAAACAATTCAGTTTAGGATGAGTACACAGTTTAATTGTCAAAGCTATTCAGTTTATTCAAGCAATTTGAATTCAGCTAATTCAGTTTAGTATAAGTACAAATTTTGTTTCTACAAAATTAAATGCCAAAACAGTTCTATATTAAACAATTCAGTTTAGTGTAAGTACAGTTTCAATGTCAAAAACAATTCCATTTCAAACAATTCAGTTTAGCATAAGTATGCAGTTAGTTCTATTTAACCCATAGATAGAGCTCTATCAGGTGCTACCATTCCAAGCCAGAGTGGACTTGGGAGCAATGGCAATGAAGGAGTGCTCCACATTCCCCAAAGCTCGAGTATCACTGCAACCTCACCATCAGATTGCTTAGTGTCATATCTAGGACACTCATTGGGGTGGGGGAAGATCTTACCCCTCTATAGAGCTGCAGCTGGTGTATTCTACAGCCCCAACTAACTGAGCAAGAGGCATGAAGGCTAATCATACTAAGCAAGTTCAAACTTTAGTAGTTCCATTGCATTCATTTTCAGACTAATTATCTTGGAAAAGGTATGAAACCACTTATCCACCCACCCCCAAATATAGGTTAAATTGTACTACTACTATTCTTCTACAAGAATGGCTTTGGCATTAAATAACCCATGAAGGTTGATTGGTTTGGTTTTATGGCATATTAATCATTGTTGGCTATTTCATGTCAAATTCTGTTTTTACATATATCTTAAATATATGATTTGTAAACATATTTTGTATACAATACAATACACACTGCTAAGTGATCAAACAATTCTATTTCAAACAATTCAATTTAGCATAAGTCAACAAAGTTAAATGGTTCCAAATATTGCTATGTATCCCTCACAATTCAATTAAACATCAGTCATTTGTTTACACACACTTAAATGTCAAACAGTTCTATTTCTAACAATTCAATTTAGCATAAGTCAACAAAGTTAAATGGTTCCAAATATTGCTATGTATCCCTCACAATTCAATTAAACATCAGTCATTTGTTTACACACACTTAAATGTCAAACAGTTCTATTTCTAACAATTCAATTTAGCATAAGTCAACAAAGTTAAATGGTTCCAAATATTGCTATGTATCCCTCACAATTCAATTAAACATCAGTCATTTGTTTACACACACTTAAATGTCAAACAGTTCTATTTCTAACAATTCAATTTAGCATAAGTCAACAAAGTTAAATGGTTCCAAATATTGCTATGTATCCCTCACAATTCAATTAAACATCAGTCATTTGTTTACACACACTTAAATGTCAAACAGTTCTATTTCTAACAATTCAATTTAGCATAAGTCACTTGTTTGCACTTAGTTTAAATGTCAAAGATAGGACCCTAACAGGTGCTACGACTCCAGGCCAGAATGGACCAGGGAGCAATCGAAATGAAGGGGTATTCCACATATCCCAAAGCTCCAGCATTACTGGAGCTTCACCATGAGATGGTTTAATGTCATATCCAGGACACTCATTGGGGAAGGGTTCTTACCTCTAGGCAGAGATGCAGTTGTATTCTACAGCCCTAGCCAGCTGGGCGTACCATGAAATATCAAACAAAGAAACCAACCAAACAGATCTATTTGACCCTGACAGGTACTACCACTCCAGGTCCAAGCAGACCTGAAAGTCTATCTATGGGTCAAATAGAACGAAACTGTACTGTTTGAAAAAGAACTAAGAATGAAGAGATGATTTCAAAGACCCAAGATTTCCAAAATTGGAGCTTTAACATTAGCCATAGCTTAGTGTCATACTCAGGATATGACTACAATTTTTAGGTCATCTGATACCCGTGTCACCAAATTGGCATTTTTTCAAGACTTCCCTTGAATTTATTGTACAATCCAGACATATATTTGTATTTCTTAAGCCTGACATTCTCATAATCTTTTTCTTTATTGAGGTTATCGGAGAATATTCTACTCTTCTTTACTTTTTCTTGTCTGTATTTGTTAATAACACCATACTTTTACGCTATATCTAAGTAAGTCGGCAACCAAAGTTGAGGGCGACATGAAAGCTCCTTTTTTAATTGCTACTACACTAAGATATAGGGGAGGATGCTAATTCTTTCCCCCATATTTCTTCACTTACCCTTGATCCATACTTTATAATGCTGAGTCTTAAGCCATTAACTACCATTCTTTGTGTCTTCGGTATGACTCGACTTGGGATTGAACCCCAGGCTCCCAGACCATTGGCAAACACTCTACTCACTATACCAATGCTGTATTGAATTTTCTTTGTATTATTTTTATATTGCTGTTACAGAGTTTCAATGCTACTGTGAGTAGTAATATGTGATACCTAATAACATTCATTCTGATTCAGTAATATTGCATTAGAAATTATGAAATCTTACTAATTTGGTTTAAAAGAAAATTAACTTTTTAAAGAAAAAATTGTTAGGGGTCTACTTAATGTAGACTACTACACACTTTTTTATCCAAAAGGATATGGATTTTTTTTTTTTTCATATCTGGCAAGTTTAGTTTGGTTTTAGGCACATCAACCATTGTAGGTTATTTAATGCCAAATCCATTTTTAAACATATAGGCAGTTCTCTTTCAAACAATTCAGTTTAGCATGAATACAGTTTAGTTCTATTTGACCCATAGATAGGATCCTATCAGGTGCTACCACTCCAGGACAGAGCAATGACAATAAAGGGATACTCCGTATTCCCCCAAGCATTACTGAAGCCTCACTATCAGATCGTTTAGTGTCATATCAGGACACTCATTGAAGGAGTTTTACCCCTCTGCAGAGATGCAGGCAGTGTATTCTGCAGCCCCAACTGACAGGGCCATCATATCTGGCAACTTTTCAATTCAGAAAGTACTGCGCAGTATACAAACGACCTGTTTTATTTCTTTTTTAATTTTCATCTGAAATTGGGAGGGGATGGTATATGTGGCAGTCCAAGGTATTCATGCGTAACATTGTAGGAAGATATGTATAAAATCATTCCCAATACATTCCTGTACTTAGATAATCTACAAAGCATTCCTCTAGTAAAGTAATACCTAATAATATCCATTTTGATTGTATAATGTCCCACTAGAGATAACAGAATCCTCATATTTTTGTTTTAGAAGAAGATTAACTTATAGAATTTTTTTTTTATGGATGTGCCTATTTATAGATGATATTGGGCACAGCACTGCTCATAAGTATTTGAACAAATAGATAATTTTCTTCAAACCACTGACTTTATTTGAGGAGTCCTCATGGCAGAATGACTAATGTGCTGAACTGTGACATTATAATAAGCAAGTTCAAACTCCAGTCATGCTATTATGCTCACTTTTAGACTAATACCCTTGCAAAAGGTACGAAACCCCCCTTATCCCCCCCAGTTATACAAACAGATGCTTTCAATTGTTCTCATCTTATATTAATAATTTCAGAATGGATCTCTCACCCAAAGAAAATTTTAAACCTTATTTCCCACCCCCAGCTATAACTTAAATAGTACCACTAGTGTTCCTCTACAAGAATGGCTTTGGCATTAAATATCTCATGAAGGTTGATATGCCATTAAACAAAGAAACTGAAACTAAATCATCATAAGCAATACTATCAACTATTACAATTCTAATAAAAAAAATGTCTGGTTACTGATATGTGTATTGAACTGATTTGCTCTTTTTAATGTTATGAGGTGTTCTGAAAGTAATGCCTCCAAATTATAGCTTAAATTAGGCACATAGCCACAAGTATGAAACGCCTAGTGAGGACCATACTCACAAGTCAGTTGTAATTGATCAGCAAGACTAGCTTGCTAACTATTACGCCATGATAATGAGCCCCTTCAATAACTGTAATAAATAAAGTGAAATTATATCGGACTTTTGGCTATCAGCCTAACTGTTATTGAATAGCATGGACAGATCTTTTATCCTTATAGAATGTATAATTGATTGATGGGTCAGTATATTTAAGGTTAGTATAATGAGTGTTTTGCACTCTGTTAGGGTGGTCTGTCAGTACAGATGAACGTAGAGATAATGTTAACACTGTTAAAATGCTCCTTGCTCCAGGGTAGACACTTTTATCAACATACACATAATCTGAATGTAACTTTATAGGCTTCTGTGTGTGTGTGTGTGTGTGTGTGTGTGTGTGTGACTGTTTCAGTCTCAAGTAGTATGTCCGCATATTTGAAAGTGTATAGCTTTATATGGCTATATGTATATGCATGAAGTTGTAAAAATCCCATGTGTTGTGTCTGTGTGAGAGTTAGTATATCTCAATATTTGAAAATGTGCATGTATTTTAGCATATTGCTGTGTGTGTGTGGTAGCATATCTTAGTATTTGAATATTTGTATGTGAGTATAGCAGCATATGACAATAGTTAAAGTTGTGTATGTATGTTAGTGTGTGATGGTATATCTAGGTATTTAAAGAGTGTGTGTGTGTGTGTGTGTGTGTGTGTGTGCGCACATGGTATTATATCACAGTATTTGAAGATATGCATGTATCTTGGTATCTGTATGTGTGTGTTAGTATATCTCAGTATTTGAAGGTATGTATTTGTGTGTATATGCATGTGTGAGAGTAAGATAGTATATCTCAGTAATTGAAAATATACATGAATGTGTGTGTGGGTCGGGGGTGATAGTATATTTCTGGATTTCAAGGTGTACACATGTTTGTATGTTTGTGTGTGTGTGGTAGAATATCTCAGTATTTAAAAATGTTCATGTGTGTTGATGTGTTTGTGGGATAGTATATCTTAGTATTTGAAGATGTGCATTTATTTCAGCACGGTGTGTGTGGGTGTGTGTGTGATAGATAGTATATCTCTATATTTGAAGATGTACATGTGTGTTATCATGTGTGTGTGTGTGTGTGTGTGTGTGTGTGTGTGTGTGTGTTGTGGTAGTACAGCTCAATTATTGAAGATGTATGTGTATAGTAGCATATTCTCAGTATTTAAAGATGTGTATATGTACTAGCATGTTCATGAGTGCGTGTGTGTTAGCAAGTGTGTGTGTGTCTGTGTCTGTCTGTCAGTCATAAATAGTTCGTTCGATGAAAATTTTTTTTTACTTTCACAACATTTCAGCACTTGTGTTCATGCTGATTTTTTTTTTCAAGTGCACCTCTTATATATAATTATGCAATGACATTTTTGGCTACAGAGTTTGGTAATGAATAATACTTAATAATATCCGTTTTGATTGAATAATGTTCCTCTAGAAATGATTAAATCCTCATATATCTATTTTAAGGGAAAATTATCTTTTTATAAAAATTATTAGGGATATAATTATTCAAGAACACTGTACTTGTATGCTTATAGCAGCATTCCTTTATAGTTGAATATGTGTAGTGTGTGTGAGTATATATATATATATATATACATAAAAGACATGTAATTTGATGAGTGTGTGTGTGAGCCTGTATATATGTATCTTGAAAGGTATGTAAGTTGATATGTGTTTGCGTATCCGTATATTTGAATGTATGTAATTTGATATGTATATATCTGTATACCTATATTTTGGAAGTATGTAATTTGATCTGAGTGTATCTGTGTACATGTTTTTATGTATCTGTATATTTTAATTTATATAATTTGATATTTTTGTTGTGCATGTATATCTGTATATTTGAAGGTATGTAATTGTGTGTGTATGTAAATGTATGCCATTTGATATTCTTCTGTAGGTAATTTTGTGTGTGTGTGTGTGTGTGTGTACATTTGTAGGTATATAATTCGATATTCTTTTATGTGCAAGTATATGTGTATATTTGAAGCTATGTAACTGGATATGTGTCTGTGTGTAACTGTATATTTGAATGTATGTTATTTGATATTGTTTTTATTCATATTTAGAACTTTATATCCCTACATGTGGGCATGAGCATATCTACATATTCTAAACATAAGTAACTGTATATGTGTCTTCAGTAGGGACTTCTTGGCTCTAACTACCTGTAGCTTATCATAGCTATAAAAAAAAATTTCTTTTTTTAAAAAACAGACCTTTTTTATTCCATCCTATAAAAACATTTAAACTTTTTAAAAATCTTCAAACCACGTGGTATTTGCAGGTAGAACAACTTTTTGTTTTTTTTCATTCCTCTCTCCTTTCTCAAATTACATGAATGGGTTTTCTGGGAAAAATCAGGAGAAATGACTTCACTAAATAAAATTTTCCTTGAATTACAGATGACATCATTGCTGAAGGTAAAATTGATTCAAAATCAAGACAGGTGAAGAGAGAATGACAGAAAATATGAGAAAAAGAGAAACGAAAAGTGAAGAAAGAGAGACAAGGAAAAGGGAGAGAGAAAGAGAAGAAATAAAAGAAAAATGAGAGAAGAAAGAAAAAGAAAGAGGGGAGATGAAGATAGAGAAAGGAAATATAAAGAGAGGGCTGAAAGAGGGAGAGAAAAAGAAAAGAGGAAAAAAGAAAGGGAGAGAGAAAGAAGAGAGGATAAAAAGTGAACAGAAGAAAGAGAAAGGGAAAGAGAGGGGAACAAAACAAAGAAAGAGAGGAACAAAACAAAGAAAGAGGAGAGGTGGAGAAAGAGAAGATATAGACAGAGGAGTGGGAGAGAAAGGCAATAGACAATAATGGAGACAGAAGAGAGAGGAGGAAAGAGAGACAAGAGCAAAGCAGAGAAAGAGAGAAAAGAGGACAAAAAGAGAGAGAGAAATTCAACTGAAGTAAAACAATTCTATTTCTTCATTTCATACCAACTGATCTTAAACAGCTCAGCCATTATGATACACACTTTATTCTCAGATTTTTTTTTTTTTTTTTTCCTATTTAGCAACATTGATAATTATCTGAGAATAATGATTTTTACAATTTTTCTTTCTTTTTATCGACGCTTCCTGGCATAAAATGACATTGAGAATTTTCATTAACATTTTTTGTATAATTTGTTTTTTTATTTTTCCTTGGATCCATTTTTGAATACACTTAATAAATATAAAATAGAAGAGACAATAGTAAACAGATAATACCTTCCAGACATTAGTTATAAAAAGAAAGAATTTATATTCAAAATTATGAAATGTAGTAGCAGTTATGCTTTAAAAAGCCAAACACAAAATTAATTAAAAATTATAAAAGGTGAGTAAAAAATTCTGCAATATTTTGATACGTACAAGCTTATAGCACATACATCACATGATCAAAATACTTGAAGCTGTGACAGGTATCCATTGTAGTTTATAGCACATACATCACATGATCAAAATACTTGAAGCTGTGACAGGTATCCATTGTAGTTTATAGCACATACATCACATGATCAAAACACTTGAAGCTGTGACAGGTATCCATTGTAGTTTATAGCACATGCATCACATGATCAAAACACTTGAAGCTGTGACAGGTATCCATTATAGTTTATAGCACATACATCACATGATCAAAACACTTGAAGCTGTGGCAGGTATCCATTGTAGTTTATAGCACATACATCACATGATCAAAACACTTGAAGCTGTGGCAGGTATCTATTGTAGTTTATAGCACATACATCACATGATCAAAACACTTGAAGCTGTGGCAGGTATCCATTATAGTTTATAGCACATACATCACATGATCAAAACACTTGAAGCTGTGGCAGGTATCCATTGTAGTTGGTAGTATCATAGTTGGTTTACAGACACATTCTGCATTGCTTCATTTTGTGTGTGATTAGAAAGCTGCACAAATGAACATGCAGCATTGTCTAATTTGGGAACTTAGGCTTTATCATATTGACCAACCCTTCCACTTGGGTAGGATATGACACAAGGTCAATCTTTAAGCGGAGTTTAACAGGTTTGAATTCAGAGTTTTCCTTCTCCTAGACTAGTTGCCTTACCAAGGCTAAAGAACCCAGTCTGCCCTACTATTTATCCATAGCTGGAGGGAGAATAATTGGATTCATACCTTTCCCAAGAGTGTTAGTGTGATGTAAAATGCAATCAGCTTCGTCCAGGATTTGAACTCGTGTAGTCATGTCCATTTCCTATGACGATAACAATTACACCACGGGCACCTCCAATTTGTTTTTGAATGGGGCACCCAATGAGACACAAACTCACTCTTGCAGGTTTGCTAGTCAAGCTTGCTAACCATTACACTACCCGAGGAACTTAGGCTTTACGAGTTCAAACTGGGTGATAAGGCCGCAGAAGCAACCAAAAACATTTGTTGAGTGAAAGGTAAAGCTCAGTTGATTACAGTAGAGTAACCATATTGCTCATGAAATTTTACTTGGATTGTAAGAACTGCAACAATCAGTCAAAATAAGGCAGGCTGAAAATTGTCATGGTTGATTAGTCCATTGTGTTTTACAGTATATCAACCCTTATAGTCTATTTAATGCCAAATCCTGTTTTTATATATATATATATATATATATAACACTAACCCATTGTCATAATGGTTAGAATGTTTGCCAATGGTCCAAGAGACTGGGGTTCAATCTCATATCAAGTCATATCACAGACTTTTAAAATGGTACTTGATGCCTCCTTTAACATTCATCATCGTAATGTATGAATCAAGGCTAAGTGGAGCAATCCAGAGAAAGGAGTACTGCTCTTCGCTACACCTCAGAGTAGTAGCTATTAAAAAGGCAGGCTCAGAGTTGCCCGTGACAAAAGCCAATGGAATTACATACATACACACACACATGCATGCATATATATATATATATATATATGATTTGTAAACAAATAGTTTGTAAGTATAATTTTTAAACAAGCCAGAGTTCATTTGTTTGCAAACAGTTAATTGGTTTCAAGTATAAACAATTCTATTTAACCGGTAGATGGGACTCTAACAGCTACTACCAGTCCAGATCAGAGCGGACCTTGGAGTAATAGCAATGAAGAGATATTCGATATTCCCCAAAGCCCCAGGACTGAGGCTTCACATCAAATGGTTTAGTGTCATATCCAGAACAGTCATTGGTGGAGTCTTATCTCTCTGTAGAAATGCAGCTGATGTATTCTACAGCCCCAGCCAACTGGGTTTGCCTAAAACAAGGACATGTTCTGAACCATATAGGTACATTCAGCAAGTAGCACTCAGAGAGTATCAGTCGAGCTTAGCATCTCACCATCCAGTGCGCTTCATCAACTTCATGACCTCAGCAAAAGTATCTAAAATAGCAGAATTGTACCTCACATTGTAATATAATGGCCAAGGGATTTCATTTTATATATCTTGCCTTTCAGTTTAGTTAGGCTGAGAACCTTTTGCTTAGCACATGGGTTAGTTAGGTGCAACATGAGCGCAGATGTTGACGCGCACAGGTAGGATGTGTCATTCACAGATGTCAAAATAAAAATCCCAGATAGGAAATAGGACCATGGGATGTGAGTGACGTCATGCCCGGAAGCGCTGAGGATTTCTGAGATTTAAAAAAAGTCAGTTGAGTCTTGCCATCCAAAGAAGAAGGGTGACTTTTGCTTGCTCACAGAGGCCTTGTGTCGGGTGCGCACGTGGTTTGGGGCAGATGAAAAAGTCAGTATAGAAAGATGGTATCTCTCTCCTTATGTCGAAAAACTTTTTAACTCAAAAGTAATAAAAAGTTTCGTACCTGAACTAAGAAGTCGTAAGTGTTTTTCATGTTTCCTATGTTCTATGTAAATATGTTATGAACATTCTATGTACATTTCACATATTCATGAATGGCTATGTTACAACATTACAAAAATTGGAAAACTTTTGGTTCACTCTAGTATTATTATACTCTTTGCGAGCTTTTCAAATATTTAAAAAAATAACTGGTGGTTTTCTCCAAAGTCTAACTGACAGCCAAAGTTCTCAGCTCTCCAGGATACTTCGAAGTATCTATTATTTCACTTCTTGTGAGTCTTTCATACCAGTTTTGTCTAATGGTCTTTCACTGGAGTCTGGATTCCAGGATTCTCGCAAGTATTCAAGCCAATCTTAATAATGCTTTGGTCTCAATTATTCACCTGATCTCTAATTCTTTGAAAACCAAGGGGACTGTTCCAAGCACTCCACCTACAATTAGTATCAATATAACTTTCATGTTCCACAGTTTTTAGCCCTCAGGCAAGATCTAAGTATTTGTCCATCTTTTCACTTTCTTTTATTTTTACTTAGTGATCTGCTGAAACAGTAAAATCCACAAGATGACAAATTCTTATTTTTGTTGATAAACACTAGGTCTGGCCTTTCAACCAGGATTGTATTTCAAAGTCACAGTGAATTTCATGGGTTGAAATTTTTTAGTACGGTTTCTGGTTTGTGCATGTGCCATTTATTAGTTCGATCAAATTTCAATCACTTGCGCAATTTCCAGTGGATCACCTTTCTTATTTACCTTAGCCTAGTCTTGTATTCTTTTAGTGCCAGTTCATGCCTTATGGATATATTCAGTCTAGTGAGACTAGATCTGTATCCAGATCTTGACACAGAGAAGGATATGGTAAAAGATCAGCAGCTTCCCGTACAAGTCTCTTCTCTTCATGACACCAATATTGTCCAAGGGCAAGATCCTATACAATTTGACATTAGTATCATCTGATAAGTTGCCAGAATCAAGTTGATAACAATGTCGGATCGCCTTAGGAGATTTCAGCTCCTGGTTTTGAATCTTCCTTTGCCTAGATAAGTTGGCCGACCAAGGCTAAAGAGCTGTGTCTGATCTACTATCTTGCCAATAATTTTAAAAGTATATGACCTTCTAAGTATTTATTATTATTGAAACCATAACTTTTGGGAGACTGGATTTGCATACAGATCTCAACACATGAAAGAATCTTGTAAAAGATCAGCAGTTGGTCTCTTCTTTATGACACCAGGCGATACATCTTCTCTCTTTGAAATACTGACTTTGTCCAAGAGAAGAGCAAGGTGCCATATGATTTGGCATCAATGTCATCAGAGAATTTGCCAAAATGAAGTTGAAAACAATGTCCAACTGCATTAGGGATTCCAGAATTTTTCCTTCACCTAGACCAGTTGCCGTACTAGGTCAAGAGAGCCCAATCTAGCCTACTATTTACCCATAGCTGTGGGAAGAACAGATAGATTCAGGCTTTTCCCAAGGGCATTAGAGTGAAGTGAAAGGCAAAACAGCCTCATCCAGAATTTGAACTTGGATCATTGATTCCATTTTATACTTGTAACAGGCTCAGTTCAGAATCCGATGATATTTTATGGTATTCATCAGTCTCGAGAGTCTCTGGTTATACAACCAGATGTCAGCACAGGAAAGGGTAATTCTGTATATTGGTTTTGCAGTTGCTCAAACAGCAGGTTTCCTCTCTTCATGATACTGATATTATCCAAGAGTAAGACAAAGTCATTGGCCTAGTGGGTAAAGTGTTCACCAATGGTCCGGGACATCTGGGTTCAATCCCAGGTCGCGTTATACCAAAGACTTTAAAAATGGTACTTGATACCTCCTTGCTTAACACTCAGCAATATAAGGTACATATCGAGGGTAAAGTGGAGCAATCCAGGGAAAGGAGTAGTGCCCTCCTCTATGTAGGATTTATCAGGTCACGTAAAGCAATTAGTTGCGATAGCTAAGAGCAATCAGTTGTGAAGACAGAAAGCTAAGCATTGCCGCGACTGAGGAACGGGTGCTATTTATGGTGCCTTGGAGCATCCCATTGTGCACAAGTGGACGATTCTATTGCATGGGTCATGGTTGGCTGCTGGTAAGTGAGTGAAGGTATTTCATTATATAAACCAGCTTCACTTTAGCATAGTAAGAAAGACTGCACTGAGCTATGACCTGCCAGCTGGATGCTTTACGGAAGTATGTGTTATTGTTATTCTACACCCTACACTTTGGTGTAGTAGCTATTGAAAAGGGAGCCTTCTGGCCGCCCTCGACTACGGTTGCCAACTTTACTTACTTTTAAGACAAGGTACCATACAATTTGGTATTTGTATCTCTACAGGAGTTACCAAAACAAGGTTGATTACCCTAGAGACTCCAGTTTTTCCTTCACCAAGACAAGAGTAGAGAATCTGTCTGCCCTGCTATTTTACCAACTAATTTAAAAAAGTAACTTTGAGTGTTTATCTAATAATTACTAACATTCTTGTTTGCACAAGGTGTGTTTAAAAAGTACCAAGACTAAAGCTGTATTTACCAAAACAAAATTTGATAATGAATGAAACATTAATTTTATTCAAAATATTCTACTCGATATCCAACCCATTTATTCAATCAAGTTTTATATGGGTCAAAGTACCTTTAAAAAATGTCTTTTGAAATGGTATAAATCTACACCATCATGTTTCTTTTAATGTCTGTTACACTTCAAATCTAACCCTCAAGATGAATTTTTATTTTTGTTTGGTTTGATCTGGTTTAGTTGAGTTAAGTTTTATTGCACATCAATCTTTGTAGGTTATCTAATACCAAATTCTCTTAATATATATAAAATTTGGTTTATAGACCAGTTGAATAATAGATTATGTTTAAAAAACTAAGTCAATAAACAGTTGCAAGAAAGTAGAATTAGTATGAGCAATTCAAAGAAAAGGAATAAGTTTAGGGAAGAAAGAAAAATGGACAAACATACCAGAAAAGTGGAGCCATGAGCAAAGATCTAAGAAACAGGTGCAATGTGTTAAATAGGCAAGGGACGGAAAAAAGAACACTTCCCTTTGACTAGAGTTAACAATAAAAGTACAAATTCTGCCAAAAGAAAAAAAAAAAGAATCCACATGTAGAACAAATTAAGGAGCTGGCTTGGTACGCCCGGACCCAAGTCGGGGTTACTGCCAGAGCCAATATGATGTTTAATGACCCAAAATCGGTAATGAAGGCAGGACATCACTGAAGAGCTCCTATAAGTACCAAAAATGTATCTATAGACTGGTTTGGTTGGGTTTTATGGCATATCAACTACTGAAGGATATTAAATGCCAAATCCTCTTTATACATGTATATTAAATATACATGATTTGTAAACATATTTTGTTGATAACATTTTTAAATGAGCCCAGCTTATTCTTTTGCACGCAGTTAAATGATTAAAGTACTTCTAAAACAAATAATTTTATTTACTATTGATTGTTTGTTTGAACACAGTTAAATAATATCAAGTATTGCTCTATGAAAATTTTGTCAATGCCCACTTAAAAGCAGCAACAGAATGCATACCAATTAAACAAAGAGCTAAACCTAGAGTCCCATGGGAGACACTGGCAGTTAGGAAAAAGCATGCAGACGTGAAAACTGTCTCAAAATGCAATAGGAAGAACCCAACCAATATCAATGCCTAGAAATTTTAAAAGCACAAAATGAATTAGCTAACATCTACCTAAAAGAACAAACAGAATACATACAAAATCAAATCAATAAGATTAGAGACTCAGTTGAAAATAGACAATCTAGTATAGCATGGCAAATGGTAAATGAAGTGAGCAGAAGGAAGGGCACTGTGAAAGCTAAACTGAAAGCTACTAGCCAACAAGAACAAATACACCTATGGAAACAACATTTCAAGAGTTTACTCATAAACCCTCCGAAAGTTACACATGAACCAATCATGAGAATTATAAGTAAACAATAAGACATCAAACTAGGACAGTTTACGCAAGAACAACTCAACTTGGTACTTAGAAAAATTAAAAATAGGAAAGAAACAGGCATATTACTCTGACACTGTAATGCCGTATATAATCAAAAACACAATAGACAGATGGACAAAGGGATGCATCCTCCCCTTCCCTAAAAAGGGTGACCTCAGATTAGCCAAGAACTACTGAGGTATATTGCTTACATCCATAGGGGCAAAGATATACAATGATCTACTACGCAACTGCATAGAACCCAAAATTGAGAATATACTTAGGAAGAACCAAAATAGCTTTCAGAGAAATAGATCCATGACATCACAAATTTTGACTATCCATCGAATTCTTGAAGGTGTACATGTAAAAAAACCTTGAGGCAACAATATCATTTGTCGACGTCGTCATGGCCTTTAACTCCATACACAGAGGAAAGATGGAGCAAATACTACTCGCCTACAGCCTACCCAAAGAAACTATCGCAGCCATAATGATGATATATAGAAACACAAAAATAAGAGTCCACTACCTGGATAGAGACACAGACTACTTTAACATTGTAGCAGGAGTACTGCAAGGAGACACATAAGCCCCATACCTCTTTATCATCTGTCCAGACTATATGCTTAGAACGTCTATTGATAACATGAAAGAAAACAGTTTCAAGCTAACAAAGGAAAGAAGCAGAAGGTACCCCACACAAACAATTATGGATGCAGAATACGCTGATGACATAGGTCTTCTGGCAAAAACACCTGCCCAAGCTAAAACCCTGCAACATAGTCTGGAATGAGCAGCTGCAGACATAGGCCTCCATGTCAATGCACACAAGACGGAATATATGTGCTTAAACCAAAGAGGCAACATCTCCACACTAAACGGTAGCTCTCCAAAACTACTAGACAAGTTTACCTACCAAGAAAGCAGTGTCTCATCAACCGAGACAGACATCAACATGCAACTAGCAAAGGCATGGGCAGCTATCGATAGGATATCAGTCATATGGAAGTAAGATCTGGCCAATAAAATGAAACGCAGTTTTTTCCAAGCAGCGGTTGTGTCAATACTGCTGTATGGATGCACTACATGGACACTAACTAAATGTATGGAGAAAAAGCTAGCAGCAACTGTATGGCGACTTACCACCCATCACAAAAACAATCAAAGTTAGATGAACCAGACATGCAGGACACTGCTGGAGAAGTAGGGATGAACTTATAAGTGATGTACTCCTGTGGATCCCTTCACATGGACGAGCAAAAGCAGGACAACCAGCTAGAACCTACATACAACAGCTCTGTGCCAATACAGGATGTAGCCTTGAAGACCTACTGGAAGTGATGGACAATAGAGAAGGGTAGCGGGAGAGGGCCAAGGATATCCGTGCTGATGGTGCAACATGATGATGATGATGACTGCTCTGGAACACTAACAATTTGACATCAGTCATTTGTTTGCACACAGTTAAATGATTTAAGTATTTCTAAAACAATTTTATTTACTATTAATAGTTTGTTTAAACAGTAAAATTATATTAAGCATTGCTCTGGAAAACTAACAATTTGACATCAGTCATTTGTTTGCACACAGTTAAATGGTTATATATAAATCATTTATGAGTGAATAGTTTGTATGTAATTTTATTTTTAAATAAGTCATAACAAATTTGTTAGCACACAAGTATTGCTGTTGTTTCTACAGAGTTAAATGGTTTCAATTATTTCAATTTAACACTAATAATTCACTTCAAAATTAATCATTTGTTTGTACACAGTGAAGTGGTTTCAAGCATTGCTATTTAACACTAATTATTCTATTCAGCACTATTTATTTATTTGCACAGTCAAATGGCTCCAAGTATTGCCATGTAATACCAATAATTATATTTTGCATGCATGTAAATGGTCTCAAGTATTCCAGTTTTATTTGTACACAGTTAAATTGTTTGGTTGGGTTTTAAGACATATTAACCATTATAAGTTATTGAATGCCTAATCCTCTTTATACATATATATTAAATATATGATTTGTAAACAGATTTTGTTGCTAACATTTTTAAACGAGCCCGAGCTCATTTTTTTGTATTCAGTCAAATGGTTTCAAATATTACAATGCAACAGTAACAATTTATATTATGCCATATTAACTCTTCTGGGTTATTTAATGCCAAATCACATTTTTATGATAACATCTTTAAATAAGCCTTAGCTCATTTTATTTACAAACAGCTAAATGTTTTCAAGTATTGCTATATAACAGTCAGAATTTAACATTAGTCATTTGTTTGCACACAGTTTGTAGGTATTTTCATTTTCAAATGAGTTAGAATTAATTTGTTTGCACACTAGTATGGCTATTATTTGTATAGTCTAGTGGTCTCAATTATTGCCATCCAACACTAATAATTATATTTGATATCAATCATTTGTATACACACAGTGAAGTGGTTATAAGTATTGCTATTAAGCAGTATTCACTTATTTGCATACAGTCAAATGGTTCCATGTAATGCCAATAATTAAAAATTAGATAAACATTTAAAGAGTTTTAAGTATTTTTATGTATTACTAACGATTCAACTGAACAGTCATTTTTTTTACACACAGTTAACTGGTCAAACAGTTCTATTTCTAACAATTCAGTTAAACCTAAGTCATTTGTTTGCACACAGTTTAAATGTCGAACTGTTTTATTGGACCTATAGATAGTACCCAATCAGGTGCTACCACTCCAGGGTCAGAATAGACCTTGGGGCAATGGCAATGAAGGGGTACTCCATATTCCCCAGAGCTCTACTGACTGAAGCCTCACCATCAGATTTTTTAATTTCCTATCCAGAACATCTATAAGAGGAATCTTACCCCTCTGCAGAGATGCAATTGGTGTATTTTACAGCCGCAGCTGATTGAGAGAGCAGTTAAATGGTTGCAAGTATTGCTATGAATCATTAACAATTCAATTAAACATCAGTCATTTGTTTACCTGCAGTTAAATGGTCAAAGAGTTCTATTTCTAATAATTCGATTTAACATGTTATTTGTTTGCACACAGTTTAAATGGTCAAATAGTTCTATTTGACCCATAGATGGGACTTTAACAGGTGCTAACACAACAGGTCAAAGTGGACCTGGGAGTAATGGCAATGAAAGGGTACTCCATATTCCCCAAAGCTCTAAGACTGGAGCCTCACCATCAAATTGTTTAATGTCATATCCATGACACTCATTGGGGTAGTCTTACCCCTCTGCAAAGATGCAATGGTTTATTATACAGCCCCTGCTGACTGAGCTGATTTTCACTTTCAGAAACAAAAAAAAAAAAAGAAACAGTTATTATTTCTAAGAGAGAGGAGGAGGAGGAGGAAAACTTTTAATACTAGGAGATAACTATTAAGACCCAAGTTTCAATAACATTTGAAAATAACACAAGTACATGCATGTTGGAAAGTCCATGATTGTTTTAAATAAGACTCCTTGTCTAAAACCAAACAAAATCAATGTTTTCCAATTCTGACAAATTATCTTTAGTAGAGGTTATTGAAATACAAAGCAACAATAATTAGCTGTGAAAAAATGTTTTATTTTATCTTTTTAGATGGGACACATCTCATTCAGAAGTGCCCAAAAATCTTGCTATGATGAACCATTTTTTTTATATTAAAGAAAAATACATATAAAAATTGGAATGTTGGATATAGAAGATTATGAAAATGTTAATTAAATTTCAGCTGCTCTTAAAAAAATTTTGGATGCATTTGGCAGGGGTAGGGGCACCTTAAAGAAAGACATTTTCCACAAGCTACAAAGTAAAACATCTGCGAATGGATTAAGGGATATTATTAAAAAAAATGTTTCCTGTTCTCTGGATAAAGAACCTGCATTCAAATCGCAAAAGAAAAAAGTTATAATTCTTAAAAGAAAAAAAAATCCCAAAATAAAGAGAGAGAAAAAGAAATTGGCACATCTGAAAAAAAAAAAAAAAAAGAGCCTATAGTTGAATTTGGTCTGAAAGCAGGTATTCATTTTATTTGATTTTTAGTAAGCCTCACAGTAAAATAAAAATACACTGGCTAAATTAATTTATACAAGTAGAATGTATTTACAACTTTTTCTTATCGTTGGTCTCAGATAATAACTTGGTAAGCAACCTTGTAAGAGAGTGTACTAAACAGAAAGCTACAGATGAAGCTGTTGATAATGATAGGTTAATTTGTTGATCACTTAAATGGGGCTTTTTGTTTAATTTATTGAAATTTTACATCTAGTTTGTTATGCAAGTAAAGTTGGTAACCTTAGTCGAGGGTAATTCAAAGGCTCCCTTTTCAATAGCTACTACATCAAGGTGAAGGGAAGGGCACTACTTCTTTCCCTGGATTGCTCCACTTTACCCTTTATAATGCTGAGTATTAAACAAGGAGGTATCAAGTACCATTTTTTGAGTCTTTGGTATGACTTGACCTGGTATTGAACCCAGGTCTCCCGGGCCATTGGAAAACACTAACCATCATGCCAATGTCTGGTAGATATAATGTAAGTTGGCGACTGTAGTTGAGGGTGACCCAAAGCCTCCTTTTCGATAGCTACTACACGAAGGTGTAGAGGAGGGCGCTACTCCTTTCCCTGGATTGCTCCACTTTACCCTTGATCTTTACCTTATAATGCTGAATGTTAAGCAAGGAGGCATCAAGTACCATTTTCTGAGTCTTTGGTATGACTTGACCTGGTATTGAACCCAGGTCCCCCGGGCCATTGGCAAACACTCTAACCATCATGCCACAACTAAATTTCTCATTCAGGTATGCAGTAAATTCTCATGGTTAATAAGCTGGGCAAACAGACTGCTGATAGTGAGTTCGTTTCTCACTGGTTGTCTCACAATTCAGGTCTTTATGTTGAATTAAGTTAATCTCAATAAATGACAATTCTATTTCTTTCCCCTCACCCTGATTAAATGGGCTTGAAATATTTGTATTGCAATGCTAGTGTTTGCCTCAATTCAAAATTAATCACAACAGGAGACATTTTATTGATAATGGAATTAATCTGAGATTATTTCATAATATCAAATTATCAAAAATAGTACCAGGGGTTTTTAGTATATCATCTTTTCTTGCAAGATTAATGTTAAAACAAAATTCCATTTGATTTAACATAGTATTGGATTGGCTGGAGGTAGGTAAGATTGTTTGCTTGGTTGCTTGGGTTTTATGGCATATCAACCTTTGTGGGTTATTTAATGCCAAATCCATTTTTATACAAGTAATCAGTTCTATTTCAAACAATTCAGTTTAGCATGAGTACACACTTTAATTGTCAAAAACATTTCTATTTCAAGCTATTAAGTTAGAGTCAAACAGTTCTAATTCAACCAATTCAATTTAGTTTAAATATAGATTTTGTTTACACACAGTAAAATATTGAAACAGTTCTATATTAAACAATTCAGTTTAGCTAAAGTATAGTTTCAAAGTCAAAAACAATTCCATTTCAAACAATTCAGTTTAGCATATAAAAACAGTTCTATTTCAAACAATACCGTTTAGCATAAGTACACAGTTTAATTGTCAAAAACATTTCTATTTAAAGCTATTCAGTTTAGTCTAACAGTTCTAATTCAAACAATTCAGTTTAATATAAGTACACAGTTTAGTTCTATTTAACCAACAAATAGGACCCGATCAGGTGCTACCACTCGAGTGGACCAGGGAGCAATGACAATGAAGGGGTGCTCCACATTCCCCAAAGCTCCAGCATCACTGGAACCTCACCATCAGATTGTTTAATGTCATATGCAGGACATTCATTGAGGGGTGTACCCTCTGCAGAGGTGCAGTCAGTGTATTCTACAGCCCCAGCCGAATGGACAAGGTAGATGAAATATTTCATTGAGTCTCTACTTACCAAGAACGAATATTAGCATTAGTATATCTGTATTCAGATGGTTAGTGAGTTGGACTAATAGATTACTGACAGTGAGTTCACTTCTCACTGAGAGCCTCACTCTTCAGGTCTTGTGCTTAACTGAGTTAAGGTTTTTTTTTTGGTTTGGTTTCTTTGTTTAATGGCATATCAACCTTCATGGGTTATTTAATGCTAAAGCCATCTTTCTAGAAGAACTGGATTACTATTTAACTTATAGCAGGGGAGATAAGGGGGTTCATACCTTTCCCAAGGTTTCTTTGTTTAATGGCATATCAACTTTCATGGGTTATTTAATGCCTAAGCCATCCCTGTAGAAGGTTTCTTTAATTTTAAAAAGAAAAAGAAGTCATTTCTTATTTAGTTGATTTGGTTTCTTAGTTTTAATGGCATATCAACCTTGTAGAAAAACAGCAGTGGTACTATTCAACCTATAGCTGAACACAATAGAACAACTTGTGTTTAAAATCACTTATTATGATGTCGCAGTCCAGCATTTTAGCCACTTGTCTACAGAGAGTCCTCCAATCATAGAATATAACTTGTATTTATAAAATGTATTCTAAAACATTAATAACATACAGGTAATAGTTTTTTTTAAAAACAAAATGAAAATTGTCAAAATTAAAAACAATAAAAAGGTATTTTTAATATAATTGTGGATTTGGGGAAAATCATTAATTTATATAAGATATGAATGCATGCATTTGAATATAACACCCAATCATCACCTCGTATAAATAATAGACAATTCATTTCAATTGGGTAGAGAAAAAAGGGAAGAAAAAGAATATACTATGCATGAGAGAAAAAAAAAAGAAAGTTAATATAAGAAGAAAGAAAGAAAAGAATAATGGGAAGAGAGGAAGGAAATGATAATGTTATACTTATCATCTACTTCAATGGAATGGAGGGCAGGAAAGAAGAAAGGGAAAAAGTACATGGTACACATCGAAGAGAAAAAGAAAGTAAATATAAGAATACAACAAAAGGAAAAATAAAGAGAGAGGAAATGATAAAGCTATGTAACAGATACTTATCACATGTTTCAATGGAATGGAAGGAAGGAAGGGAGTAGTACCACTCTGAATCAGTCGACCTGGGAGTAATTGCAAGGGATACTCAATACTCCCCAGAGCTCCAGAATTGGAACTTCACCACTGGATGCAATTTAGTATCATACCCAGGACATCAGTATTTTTGGAACACATCTTGTGTGTGTGCATATATATATATATATATATATATATATATATATATATATATATATATACATATACACACACTACTGCTGAATGAACATAACAAGCTTGTGTTTAAATGTAGACATAAAAGTAAATTTAAATTATCCTGACTGGGGGCCACTGAGGCTCCTATTCTAGACAATAGCAGGGATATTGATGTCAGATGACATTTATTGGAAATAATAACATTCATATCAGTAGTTACTAGTATTATATGGTGGGGAGTATTTATGTAGAGGAGATTCTTGGAACTTTAGATATTAATTCAAAATCAGGGTTTTTAATTCCTGGAGTAGTTAATTTCCTTTGACCATTTTTGGGTTAATTAAAAGGTACCTGGCAGCAGCCAAAAGGGTTTGGTTTTTTTTAGGAGGAAGACTGTGACCCCATTAGCTGAGGGAATTAACATATGTAAAAGAAGTAAATGGGGGAATTATATGAAGATAATCATTTAGTTTACAAGCTTACATTATTCAGAAAATTCCACCTGCTATGAAAAATCTAGCATATGTTCAAATTAGGATGGGTTAATTTACAGGAACACCCTTTTTTAGTTTCTTAATTTTTCTAATACTTTATTGTTTTAACACCCTTTACTTTCACTTGAGAATTTAAATTTACAAGGTTTTTCTTCTTTTTTTTTTTTCAATACACATATATAGACTATAATCCATATTTGCTGTTTTTCAACCTCAAATAAAAAGTGTGGAGTCATCTGATAAGATGAAGAGTATAACGATATTCTTCACTGAAATAAATTTATAATGACAATTTAACCAGGTGTGAGTTTTCTTCTAATTGCATTATATATATATATATATAACTTCCAGAACCTCAAAAAATACTTTTTAAACAGATCTTATACATAATATTCATACATCAAAGAAAATTCATTTTGTAAACTGATACTTTTCTTTTGTCATGATGGTACCATAGTCTGTAGAGGTGCTTATGGTGTAACAGTTATCATTACAGAAAGTGAACTAGGCTATCCAAGTTCAAATCCTGAGTAAGGCAGTTTCCATTTCACATAGTGTTAATTCTCCTGAGAAAGGTATGAATCTATTTTTATTTTGGCTATGAGTAAATAGTACAGCACACTGGTGTCTTTAACCTAGGTAGAGCAACTGGTCTCAGAAAAGGAAACCCCAGTAGAGGGATGGATTCCACCAGGCTATTTCTGCCCAAGACACAGTACATGATAAGCCTTCACAACCAAACCAGGTTATGGAGCCAGTGAAAAGACGTGAGACCTGCAGAGGGATGGACTCCTCTAGGCTCTTCCTACCCAACACACGCTACATGAGTTATGCCCCCATGACCAAACCAAGTTATGGAATAAGTCTGCTACAGTCTGCTAGAGTTTTAGCATCAATACTTTTTGAATACAACTCATATAATTCAGTTTAATCTAAAAAGCTGATCATGAAAAATTAAACAGTCAAGATTTCGAATTGAGATTTCACATCTTTATTAAACTTCCTCGCATTAATTCTATACAGCTTTCCTGCATTAATCATTTGTATGATTATATTTTCAGAAAGCTGGGAGTCTTATGCCAGTAGCAGTTAGATTTCAGCTTGAACACCACCTTTTCTTTCAAATAACCATCTTGATCTTTTCTAAGACATGGCCAACATTGACTTACAATCTGAAGTATGTTAAAAAAATCATCAAAATTGAAGATGTATTTATGAAGACAGAGACAAACAATGCATTAGACATTAAATTTCTTCGTTATTACCCCTTTGATATACAATATCTCCAGCTAATTTTCCACCATTCAAGTCATCTCAGAAACTTGTCTTTTGATAGGGTGTGAAGCAGTACCACTGTTCCATAATTATTTATGTAGAAGATGCTCTATATTTTCAGATTTTTCAGCCCAAAAGTGAAGGGTATGTACATGGTGAATTCAATAAGTTTCCAGACTTTTTTTCTACAGGCATTTAAAATTGTCATAGACTCTTGAAAATTCACTATGTTATTGCTATACATCTTATGAGATGACTGACTAATTTTTATGATTTTAGGTTCAAGTGAACAGCTACAACAGCAATTGGAATACACCCTACTAAAGCCCGATTGTCACAGCTGGTGAATTTCAAAAATGCAATCTGGACATGAGGACACTTTAGAAGAACAATATGCAATAGAATTCTGTTTTAAAGTTGGAAAAAATGCCACAGAAATGTATGGAATGCTTCAGACTGCTTTTCGACCATCTTGCATGAATGGAGCATCAGTTTTCAAGTGGCATAAGAGATTCAAGGATTGCAGAGAGTCTGTGAAGGTTGAGGAGAGGTGTGGGAGGAGTAAGGAAGTCAATACACCAGAGTTGATTGGCCAAAGGGTTAGTGTTAGGGTTACTATGTTGAGGTTTTAAGGGAGTTCAGGAAGAGATTCCGTCAGAAGAGGCCAGCACTCTTCTAATCGGATCAGCGGCATTTCCAGCAGGACAATGCACCAGCCTACAACTCCATCCTTGTCACAGACTATTTGACCAAGATGGGCATCAAGATAGTTCTTCACCCTCCCTATAGTCGAGACCTTGCTCCCTGTGACTTTTGGTTACTCCCTAAGCTCAGAGGCTGTTGTTATGAGACAATTGAGGAGATGAAAGAGGCTGTGATGAAGGTCATTGACACGCTCACACAAGAGGACTTCCATGGGGCCTTCCAGAAGTTGTTGGAATGGTACAACAAGTGCATTGCAGCCAGAGGAGATTACTTTGAAGAGGACTAGAGTTTCATGTGTGTACTATCAATAAAAGTGTCCATACGAAAAAAGTCTGGAAACTTATTTAATGATCCTCGTATTATACATGAGAACTACGAGGGTGAATCAAGAAGTAATGCCTTTTTCTTTATTACAGGAATAATTACCAAACACATAAACATGTCTCATACATTAAAATGAAGCTGGTTCTCTGTGGATCACATCTCTACTTCTCAGCATAGTCATTTCTCTCAATGGCAATGTCTCACCTTCAAATGAGAACAGGTATTCCTGCCTTATAAAATTATGTTGACTGTTCTGTGACCCACTTCATCGCTGCAGTTTTCACTTCCTCGTCATTGGCATAATGTTTACCTTTTAAACCCTCATTCATGGGGTCGAAGAGATACCAGTGAGAAGGAAGTGAAAACTGCTGTAATGAAATGGCTCAAAAAATAGTCCATAGAAGTTTACAATGCAGTGATACTATTTACCAACCCCTCTGCTCAGGCAGGATATGACACAAGGTCAATTTTTAAGCGGAGTTTAACAGGTTTCAATTCAGAGTTTTCCTTCTCCTAGACTAGTTGCCTAACCAAGGCTGAAGAACCTAGTCTGCCCTACTATTTACCCATAGCTGGAGGGAGAATAATTGGATTCATACCTTTCCCAAGGGTATTAGTACTATGTGAAATGCAATCAGTCTCGTCCAGGATTTGAACTCGACGATAACGACTACACCACGGGCACCTCCACAATGCAGTGATACATGCTCTCATTTGAAGGGGGAATATTGCTACAGAGAGAAATAATGACTATGTTGAGAAGTAGGGATGTGATCCACAGAGGAGCAGCTTCATTTTGATGTATGATACACGTTCCTGTGCCAGTAATTATTCCCATATTTTTTTTTTACTTATCCTTGTATATAATTAATTTTTCCCCCCAGCCATATGCCACACCTTATTTGGAATGGGATTACTTAAATTAAGTTATATTTTATATCAGGAGGTGCTTGTGGTGTAATGGTTTCAGTTTTGGTTTCTTTGTTCAATAGCATATCAATCTTCATGGGTTATTTAATGCCAAAGCCATCATTCTAAAAGAACACTTGTACTATTTAACCCCTAGCTAGGAGGATAAGGGTGTTTCATACCTTTCCCAAGGGTATTTTCAGAAAGTGAATGTAATAGCGCAACTGGAATTCGAACCTACTATGATTCCGCAGTCCATTGCTTTAAACATTACACTACAAGGACCCCTCCCCAGTGGTGTAAGGGTCCTCGTAAGAAATAGACATGGCAACCAGAGACCAAAACCTGGATAAGGCTGTTTGCATTTCATATAGTGCTTCTACCCTTATGAAAGGTATAAATCTATTCTACCTTCAGTTATGAATAAATAGCTAAACAGATTGAGCTGTCTAACCTTTATATGACAGCTAGTCTAGAAGGAAAATTGAATTCAAACCAGTAAAACTTCACTTAAAAATTAATCTGGAGTCACAACCTGCTTGTGAGGAAGGGTTGGATGAATACATATGACAGTTGTACTTTTCTTAAAAAAGTGATCATGTCACATCCTGCTCATATGAAGGGTTTGAAACCATAGATATATCAGTTGTACTTTTCTTAAAAAAGTGATAATATATCACATCCTGCTTGTGTGAAGGGTTTGAATCAATACATATATCAGTTGTACTTCTCTTAAAAAGTGACCACGTGTCAAATCCTGCTAGTGTGAAAGGTTTGAATCAATACATATATCAGTTGTACTTCTCTTAAAAAGTGACCACGTGTCAAATCCTGCTAGTGTGAAGGGTTTGAATCAATACATATATCAGTTATACTTCTCTTAAAAAGTGACCACGTGTCACATCCTGCTAGTGCGAAGGGTTTGAATCAATACATATATCAGTTGTACTTCTCTTAAAAAGTGACCACGTGTCAAATCCTGCTAGCGTGAAGGGTTTGAATCAATACATATATCAGTTGTACTTCTCTTAAAAAGTGACCACTTGTCAAATCCTGCTAGCGTGAAGGGTTTGAATCAATACATATATCAGTTGTACTTCTCTTAAAAAGTGACCACGTGTCAAATCCTGCTAGCGTGAAGGGTTTGAATCAATACATATATCAGTTGTACTTCTCTTAAAAAGTGACCACTTGTCAAATCCTGCTAGTGTGAAGGGTTTGAATCAATACATATATCAGTTGTACTTCTCTTAAAAAGTGACCACGTGTCAAATCCTGCTAGCGTGAAGGGTTTGAATCAATACATATATCAGTTGTACTTCTCTTAAAAAGTGACCACATGTCAAATCCTGCTAGCGTGAAGGGTTTGAATCAATACATATATCAGTTGTACTTCTCTTAAAAAGTGACCACGTGTCAAATCCTGCTAGTGTGAAGGGTTTGAATCAATACATATATCAGTTGTACTTCTCTTAAAAAGTGACCACATGTCACATCCTGCTAGTGTGAAGGGTTTGAATCAATACATATATCAGTTGTACTTCTCTTAAAAAGTGACCACGTGTCATATCCTGTTTGTGTGAAGGGTTTGAATCAATACATATATCAGTTGTACTTCTCTTAAAAAGTGACCACATGTCAAATCCTGCTAGTGTGAAGGGTTTGAATCAATACATATATCAGTTGTACTTCTCTTAAAAAGTGACCACGTGTCAAATCCTGCTAGTGTGAAGGGTTTGAATCAATACATATATTAGTTGTAGTTCTCTTAAAAAGTGACCACATGTCACATCCTGCTTGTGTGAAGGGGTTGGATAAATAAATATTAGGATAAGATAATAAAAAAACAAGACACGAAAACCTATTTGGCTGAGCATTTATATATTATGATGTTTTGGTCTCTACAAAATTCATCATAAAGGGATTTTGGAAAAAAATTTTAATTAAGTAAAAATATAGGGGAATATTACAGCTATCTATGAGATTGTTATGACAACATAATTGAGAAAGCCAATCTTTTTTTAACTTTAAGAAGTAGAAAAACAAAAATAAAAAAAACATGTTTATGCCAATTATTTAAAATAAAAAAGGATTTGAAAACATCACTATTGTATTGCTTATAAAATCACCATCATCAATACTGACAATATGAAGTTCCCTGTCTCTCTTGGCATCCATTCCTATAATCTATTGTTCATGGTAAGTCCTCTAAGCCACATCCAGTGTCAGCATAAAACAAATGTCTTTGCTGGTTGACCAACATGGGTGCATCCATGAAAGAAACTACAGAAGAATGCTACATACTGTCTTGAACAAACCTAGAAACAAAACCCCACAAAACAGCAGTTGTACAACCATCTACCTCTTATCTTGCAAACCCTTCAAGTATGATGAACAAGATATGCAGGCACTGCTGAAAATGTGAAGACGAACTCAATAAAATAGTGCTTTAAAATTAGTGAACGATGGTATAAGTCGATATCATTCCAATATCATGACTTAAATCAAACAGAAATTCTTTCGACCTGTAGCTGTGTCAGTACTACTGTATGGTTGCACTATATGACTTCGAATAAAAACACCTGGAGAAAAAAGCTAGATGCGAACAACACAAAAATGCAGTGTGTTGTTTTGAACAAATCCTGGAAACAACAATGTACAAAACAGCAGTTGTACAGCCACTTACCTCTCATCACACAAACCATTTGAATAAGACATTGCTGGAGAAGTAAGAACAAATTCATAATTCATAAGTGACATTCTCCTATGAAATCCTATACATGGACAAACCAGAGTTAGCTGACAAACAAAATCTTACATTCATCAGCTTTATGCTGACACCAGATGCAGTCTAGAGAACCTGCTAGGAGTAAAGACTGAGAGGGATGAATGGAGAGAGAGTTAATGGAATATGCGCTTTTGACATACCTTGACTATGTGGTCAAGTTAATTATTATCTGATGAAGACTTTAGAGGGTGAAATGTTATAATTGTTTTATTATTAAGTACTCCACTGAATTTGGTCAGATTTATATCTATATATGTAATTTTATTGAAATCTCTTTGCTTTCAACTAGTTTGACCTATCTTACTTAGCTTCATATACAAAAGACATGCAGTAGTCATTAGCTTTATCAAAGTCAGTTGTACTTAACAGAGAAACAGAGATGAGAAACAGCATTGAACAATGATTTACTTTATGCTACAAAGTAGAAAATTAGGTTAACAAAGAATTCTTGAACAAACAGCTGTTATAATCTTTTAATTTCTTTGATAAGGAATTTGGCTTCATTCTTCTGATCTATGCTGCTTATTTTATGGCTGCAGAATAAAGATCTTAAAATTGTGATGAAGAACAATATTATATCATTATGATACCTCATAGCCAAAAAAAAAAAAAAAAAAAAAAAAAAAAAAAAATTGAGCCCAGATATGAATAAAAAGTATGAGATTATTCCTTCCTGAATTTTATAACGTTGGTAGCCAAGGTCTATAGTTAAAATTACATCAGACGACAAGAATCTACTCAAGGTGCACTCTTAGCTTGACATTTATGATAATAGAAATTGAAATTGGTGTACCAAGTTCAAATCCTGGACTAGGCTTTTTGTTTGGTTTGGTTTGTTGGGTTTTATGGCATATCAACCTTTATAGGTTATTTAACGCCAAATCCATTTTTATGTAAATAATCTGTTCTATTTAAAACAATTAAGTTTAGCATAAGTACACAGTTTGTCAAAAACATTTCCATTTCAAACTATAATACAGTTTCTATGTCGAAAAACAGTTCTATTTGAAATAATTCAGTTAAGCATAAGCACACAGTTTAAATGTAAGTACGGTTTAATTGTCAAAAACATTCCCATTCCAAGCCATTTAGCATAAGTATGCTGTTAGTTCTATTTAACCCATAGATAGGGCCCTATCAGGTGCTATCACTCCGGGCCAGAGAGGACCTGGGAGCGATGGCAATGAAAGGGTACTCCGCATTCCCCAAGGCTCCAGCACTGCTGGAACCTCACCATCAGATTGTTTAGTGTCATATCCAGGACACTCGTTGGGGGGGTCTTACCCCTCTGCAGCGGTGCAGTCAGTGTATTCTACAGCCCCAGATGACTGGGCAATAGGCTGTTTGTATTTCATTTTGCACTAATGCTCTGATAAAAGCCATGAATCTACCTGTTCTCTACATCACTATGGGTGAATAGTTGGGCAGACTGGGTTCTTCAGCCTTGGTTAGAATTGTAAACAGGGACCTAGAATGTTTGGTATACTACTATGTAAGAATTAGTCGTTTGCAAGAGAGAGTTAAAATTTGTTATTACATAGTTTGGGTAAAGATTTCGTTATGAATTGTTTTAAACAGCAATAAACAGGTAGTAATGGACCAGTTCCATTACAGCCAGAAAAAATAGGATAAAGTAATCCACAACAGTAAGGCAATCAATCAAGGAGAAGAAAAACTCTGAATTCAAAACAGCTCTACTCCACTTAAAAACTGACAGAGGGGTCGGGTAAACAGATACAAAAATCAATCCAAATTTGAAGAGGTGAGGTATAAATCTTGGAAATATGAACTAATAATCTGATAACTCATGACTTCTTGATAAGAACAAAAGTAAATATTTTAGGAAGAATATATACATCCATTGACAACCGGGACATTGGCCCAGCGGTTAGAGTGTTCGCCAATGGCCCGGGAGACCTGGGTTCAATCCCAGGTCGAGTCATACCAAAGACTTTAAAAATGGAACTTGATACCACCTTGCTTAACACTCAGCATTATAAGGTACGGTTCAAGGGTAAAGTGGAGCAATCCAGGGAATGGAGTAGCGCCCTCCCCTACACCTTGGTGTAGTAGCTATCGAAAAGGGAGCCTTCGGGTCACCCACGACTATGGTCACTAACTTTACTTTTACTTATATACATCCATAAGCTCACTGATTAATTTTCTTTGTTCCCAAAACTCTACGCCTATAGAATTTTCCTTGAAAATATACAAAGCATACACATATATGTAAGTATCTATTAAATTTATAATATCAAAAATTTACATGAAAATGAAAGTAGTTGAAAAATAAGTACCCCCTTATACATATGTAAACTTGTAAAAAAAAAAAAAAAACTCAAAAAACCGTCGTATAGTCATTATAAATTTATTTCAGCCAGCTACTCTTAAGGTATCAGTATTCCTATTTGTATTGTTGGTGATATTATAATAATAATTGTAATAATAGTTACCTTTCATTATTAGTGATATAATGATTAATTATTATAATGATATTAATGATTTTAACAGTAATTAGAATGACAGTTTTATAAAAAGATACATAAAAATAAAAGACTAAATTTCATGTTGACATTTTCAACAAAAGGTAAGTTTGATATTATTGACAGCATTTATTGCCACATTTTCTTTAATAAATAAATGAATAAAGAGTTTTTTCTTGAAATAAAATAGGTTAATTTACAGACAAGATTTTAGTCGCTGAAGGTTTTGTGAGTTGGGTAAAAAAAATTTTTTTGGATACAAAAGGATATATGACACCAGATGATGACATTACATCTGGTTTTGACACCAAGTTCTTGCCCATATCTTTTTGTCTCCTTTTTTTCTTTCTTTATTTTATTTTTTTTAACAAGTAAAAGCCTATTGAAAGAATATCTTAAAATTTTTTTTCTCTCCATTGTGTGATAGCTATCTGAAGAGTTTGGTTGCTCTTATGAGTAACCAGCTGAAATGAATATTTAATAGCTATATGACGGTTTGTTGAGTTTTTCTTCCAATTATATGAATTTGCTCTGTATGAAATTTATAAATTTATTATCATACACTGAGCACTCCTGGAGATTTATAAGAATCCTCTTATATATTCTTAAATTCCCAACTCATCTTCTTTAGATATTTATATAAACACATATTATGAAAAAGATTGTTTAAAAAAAAATAATGGACAGTAATCAGTAACAATTATATATATATATATATATTTTAAGGATAAGATTTTTTTATGCAAATAGCATTAACAGAACTCTACAGCTTCACACCAAAAGATTCTTAGAGTTGGTTCCAACCAATGTAAAACTCACTAGAATAATTCTTAGGTTTGGTTTGTTTAATAGCATATCAACCTTCATGGGTTATTTAATGCCAAAGCCGCCCTTGAAGAAGAATAGTAGTGGTATTATTTTACCTATAGCTGGGGGAATAAGAGAGCTCATACCTTTCTCAAGGGGTATTAGTCCAAAAATGAATGTAATAGTATAACTGAAGTTCCGACTCACTCTGATGTCACAGTCCAGCACATTAGCCACAAGACCATGGGAACTCCCTGAGAATAATTGGATTAAATGCCAAGGGATTATTTTAAAGTTTCAATCATTGTTCATTTCTAACTTGGTAAATAAAGCTTCATTCTTGATATTCTTTTGAACACATTTTCTATTTTAAAACAAATAAACATTTCATTTATTATTTATTCCTGATTTGGTAAATAGTCCTTCTCGATATTTTTTTTAAAAAAATACAAGGTGTGTTTGAAAATTAACATTTTATTCATTGTTCATTTTTAACTTAGTAAATACAGCTTCAGGCTTGATACTTTTTGAATATGTCTTGTATTTTGAAGAAAATTAACATGTCTTGGTAAATACAGCTATTCTTGATAATTTTGTTCAAAATACAATGTGTGTTCAAAAATAAACATTTCATTTGTTGTTCATTCTTATATTGGTAAATATAGCTTCAGGCTTCATACTTTTTGAACATACCTTGTAGACGAAAAAAAAACTAACATTTCATTCCTTGTTCTTTTATATCTTGGCAAATACAACTAAAGACACAATATATTTGGAACACGCCTTATATTTTATGTGAAAATTTTATTTGTTGTTTGGAACTTAATCCTAATTTCTATCAAGGTTTGCAGTCTAGTTTTTATGCACCCAAATATTTAATCAATGCCAGAAATGCATTCTGAATGCTACATGTTAACAAACCAAAAGGAACATTTGACCTACCCCCATGTAGTGATAAAGGAAGAATTCAAACAGATATAAAACTACATTCTTCCTCATACTTCCAATTTCACACTCTATTCACCAGTCACTCTTTCTAAACTGGCAACTTGCCCAGTCGGCTGGGGCTGTAGAATACACCGACTGCTTCTCTGCAGAGGGGTAAGACCACCCCCTAACGAGTGTCCTGGATATGACACTAAACAATCTGATGGTGAGGTTCCAGCAGTGCTGGAGCTTTGGGGAATGCGGAGTACCCCTTCATTGCCATCGCTCCCAGGTCCACTGTGGCTCGGAGTGGTAGCACCTGATAAGGGTCCTATCTATGGGTTAAATAGAATTAACAGCATACTTATGCTAAAATGAATTGTTTGAGTAAAACTGAATAGTTTGAAATAGAAATGACTTTTACAATTAAACCGTAATCATATTTAAACTGCGTGCTTATGCTTATCTGAATTATTTCAAATAGAACTGTTTTTTGACATTAAAACTGTATTTACACTTAACCGAATTGTTACATACAACTGCTTGAATAGTTAGAAATGGAAATGTTTTTGACCATTAAACTGTGTACTTATTTTAAACTGAATTGTTTTAAATAGAACAGATTATTTACATAAAATTGGATTTGGCGTTAAATAACCTACAAAGGTTGATATGCCATAAAACCCAACAAACCAAACCAAACCTAAACTGGCAACGTCTTTATAACTTTGCAATGCTAAAAAATCACTTCATAGAACACCAAGATATTACAACAACTTCTCTCACAAAGAACCATCATATTTTGATTTAATACTAATGTTCCATATTATATCTTCAGACAAGCTCAATATTAACTAGGAAAGTATTTTTATGGTGAATACTGTATATGCGAGTATATATATGTAAGTAAGTAGAGTTGTCTCCCTTTAGTCGAGGGCGACCAGAAGGCTCCCTTTTCACCGAGGTGTAGGGGAGGACACTACTCCTTTCCCTGGATTGCTCCACTTTACCCTTGATACATACCTTATATTGCTAAGTGCCAAGCAAGGAGGTATCAAGTACCATTTTTAAAGTCTTTGGTATGATGCAACTTGGGATTGAACCCAGGTCTCCCGGACCATTGGCGAACACTCTACCCACTAGCCTAAGTCATGCTAATAGCACAGATTAACTTGACTCTCTCTCAACATCTATCCCTATTGTCTATCACTCTTGTCTCCACTCTTTAAAACTATAATCATTATCAAGGCATGCCAACAGCACAGATTTCTTTGTCCTCATCAAGACAACATCCAGTTTCCGCACAGAGCCAATACATATAAGTCTTTGTTAGTAAGCTAACGCTTGTGTGTCCATGTTTGGGAGTCAACAGTAGAAATTTAATACAAAAAGTGTTTTTAATCTATAAAAATCCTCACAGTGCTCTGTGCACTTAAATACAGAACAATATCACAAGATTTTTCAAGTATAAAATAATAATAATAATAATAATGATAATTATAAAAACAGGCTAAAAACTCATAACTTTTGAGTTTCATGTTGTCTGACTTTTGTTAGATTCAACTGGATAAATATATACTCTTTTTTTTTCCTGATTCAAATAATTTGAAAAGTAAAAGATCAGACTTTGTAGCTAAATGCTGTCATGAAAGTAAATATTCATTTCGTAAATCTGATCGAGCCCTGTGACTTAGTGTGTGTTGTGATGCTGACCAAAGAAAGACAGGGAACACAAAGGTTTGACAGAAAAGCATATATATTCAAGTAACAGAAACAAGATACAAGTGAACCTGGTTAAACAGTAGTTAGTTGATAGAAAGCTGAGAGTCCAGTGTGGTAGTGACTATCCGTCCACTATGCAAATCGTATTACCCGTGATTGTGTCCCACTGATTGGTGCGCTCTCGTTGATGTGTATTTATGGAAGAGGGCAAGTCCATTACATAGGGAGTACAACAGTATGTCAACCACATGTAACTTTAAAAAAGTACATAAAAGTTCAAATGAATCTAACAAAAGTCAGATGTTTTGAATACAAACTCACCTGAGAATTAACAATTTAAAACTGAGTCTTGAGTTTTTATTTTGTTTTATTACTATCTTATTGCATGTGTGTGTAAGACACCAACTTTACGGCCACTTGCCTCCCATCACTAAAACTATACAAGTTAGACGAACCAGACATGCAGGACACTGCTGGAGAAGTAAGGACGAACTCATAAGTGATGTACTCCTATGGACCCCCACATATGGCCAAGCAAAAGCAGGACGACCAGCTCGAACTTACATACAGCAGCTATGTGAGGACACAGGATGTAACCCTGAAGACCTGCCAGAGGCGATGAATGATAGGGAGAAGTGGCGAGAGAGGTTCAGTGATATCCGTGCTGGCGGCACGACATGATGATGATGCATGTGTGTGTACATATATATATGTCTGTCTGTCTGTCTTGATTGTAATACATTTGAAGTATGGAGAATCAAACAGTCCATCTTGAAATGAGTATACTGGAAACAGAACTTGACCTTGGTCCTGGATACTTTTCAGCCTGAATATATACAGTGGGGTGATATAAATATGCCAACATATTCACTTATATGATGCATCTCTCTCTCTCTCTCTCTCTCTCTCTCTCTCTCTCTCTCTCTCATATTTAGTAATGACAAACTTATTTGCTCGTGTTTTGTTCCATGGCTATCAGTGTATAAGTGAATATGTACTAACAGTTAAAAGCAAGGAGAATGGAACGAATAAGTCACTTTCAAATTTGTGTTTATTTCATATTTGGAAAAGGTATAAATCTACTTATCCCTACAGCTATGATTAAACAAGAAGGAATTTGGAATCTTTAGAGATTCAAAAAACAGAAATCTCGACATTTGATTATAAGTCAGGTCAAAGATCCATCTATTGCTGATTGTACCCTATAACCTAGTACAACCTGTTGCATGTTACTTAGAGTTTCTAGTTGAAACTCTGTTTACAATGTTTTTTGACTCTCATTCATGTTTTGTTGATATCCTCTGCTCTTGACATGTTCAATGTATGACACTAAACTGTATACAGTGGTGAGGCTCCAATCAAAAAGCTTTGAGGAGTGTAGAGTACTTCTTCATTTTTATCTAGGGAGGATCGTCCTTGTAAGGTCACATTTAAGGTCTGTAGCAGCCATCATGCTAACCTATGATGAAAATGGATAACGGTTGTACTGTGTGTTGTCTGTCAGAGAGACTCGGAATTGAACCAGAAACAGACAACGTACGGGAGAGAATGTCCATTCTTTTCCACCCCCTCTTTTGAAGTGCTCGGATGGGTAGGCTTTGGCCTCAATAAATGGAAAAAACTTCGGCAGATCTAGGAGGAGGCAGTTTGTCCGAGTAGCAAGACAGAAAGACAGACAGACAAAGCAAAGAAAGAAAGGAAAAGGAAGAGGAGAGAAGAAGAAAGATTACACTGCCAGTAAGCATCGGACTTGATTGTTGACCCCCCCCCCAACAAAGAATTTTTTTTTTTACTTCAGAGTCTAATAAATCTGTTTGAAAATCATTTATATTAGGAATATTTGATACTATATAACTATGCGCAAATTAGTTTTATCAAGAATAGTTGCATCAAACTAATTCCTTACTAAGGATTATTATAACTCATTTGAAACCATATAATTGCATGCAAATTATTTGTAATTGATAAGAATACTTATACCATATAGCTGTGAAAACATGATTAGACAACCAAAAAGTGAAATTTTAAAAACTTAGTCATATCAAGAATAGTTGCATCATTACTGCTATATGGATGCACCACATGAACGTTAACTAAGCATATGGAAAAAAGCTTGATGGTAATTGCTCAAGAATTCTGCGAGCTGTATCAAACAAGTCCTGGAGGCAACATTCCACAAAGCAGTAGCTGTATGGATAACTACCACCCATCTCGAGAACTATCCAAATTGGATGAACAAGACATGCAGGAGACAGCTGATGAAGTAAGGGTGAGCGCATAAGTGATGTACTCCCGTGGGCCCCTTCATACAGACAAGCAAGGGTAGGGCAATCAGCTAGAACCTATATACTACGGCTCAGTATTGATACAGAATTTAGCATAGAAGACCTGCCCAGAGCGGTAGACGATTGGGATGAGTGGGAAGAGAGGGTCAGGGAAATCGTGCTAGCGGCACACCATGATGTTGATGACTAAAGATTATTATAATTTATTTGAAACCACCTAATTGCATGCAAATTATTTGTAATTGATAGGAATACTCGATATCATAATTGAAAAAAAAGTACTAGATAAATAAAGAGTGAAATTTTTAAAAAATGGAATAGAACATTGAAAATATAGTTATAATTACAATCAAACATTAACAAATAAATCACTAGATAGCAAATTAGAGGTTAGTATGCCATAAAACAAATAAATCCAACCTCATTCTCCGTGTAAGTGCTACAGATATAGTTTCTTCCCAAGAAAAATTGAAATGTGAAACAAACTCTCCTGTGACTGTTTTCCAAAAGCATATGACTTTGTGCTCTTTAAGTTCAAGGTCAGTAGGTATCTTATCAGTCCTGAGTCACTCCCCATCCATTTATACTTTCATATCCCCATCTTCATTTATTCTAAACTCTGTAATCATTCTATTCTATAATGTAAAAAGAGAAGAAAGAAAAAACAACCAGTTTGGGTATTTGGCTGATGATTGCATAATCAATAAACACATCTTTTTGTATATTATATACCATGAAAACTTGTGTGTGTGTGTTTATTGCTGGGAGTACAGTTAAAAGGATGGCTCATTCGATCAGTCTAGAGCAATTTTTGACATCTGGAACTGTTCTGTATCTTTCTAAATGTCAGATCCACCCAAAAATAAAATACTGCTTTCAATCATTGATAAGAATCCAATGCAAGATCTGTTTAGTGAGGAATTTTTAAAAATCTCTTCAACCACTCTCCCATTAATATAATATTGCCATTCTGTCACTTTTCTATTATTACTTCCATGGAACGTGTTCACACAATCATTGTGCCTGAATATAATCAATATAGGAGTAAAACTTAGTTAACCAAGTCTTTTGACTCCTCCAAGCTTTCTTGATATTGCTTGTTCCCTACATGCCCTGTATACAGTGGTGAGGCTCCAGTTCTGGAGCTCTGGTTTTTGTTTGTTTGGGTTTTAGGGCATATTAACCTTTATAGGTTATTTAATGCCAAATCCATTTTTATACAAATAAACAGTTCTATTTCAAATAATGCAGTTTAGCATAAATACACAGTTTATTTGTCAAAAACATTTCTATTTCAAGCTATTCAGTTTAGTCAAACAGTTCTAATTCAAACAATTCAGTTTAGTGTAAGTTTAGTTTTTGTTTACACACAGTTAAATGTCAAAACAGTTCCATTTCAAATTCAGTTTAATGTAAGTACAGTTTCAATGTCAAAAACAGTTATATTTCAAACAATTCAGTTTAGCATAAGTACATAGTTTAAATGTCAAAACAGTTTAGAATAAGTACACAGTTTAGTTCAATTTGATCCATCGAGAGGACCCTATCAGGTGCTACCACTCCAGGCCAGAGTAGACCTGGGAGCAATTGCAATGAAGAGGTACTCTGCATTTCCCAAAGCTCCAGTATTACTGGAACCTCACCATCAGATTGTTTAGTGTTATATCCAGGAAACTCATTGAGGGGGGTCTTACACCTCTTCAGAGGTGCAGTCAGTGTATTCTACAGCCCCAGCAGAATGAGCAATCTGGAGCTCTGGGGGAGTGTGGAGTGCTCTTTCATTACCATTATATAACCCATTTAATGTAGAAAGGAAAGGAAAATACAACATGTAGTTGGTCACTTTTCTATTATTACTTCTATGGAAGGTGTTCAGACAAACTGCATGCCCTAGTACAGCCAATACAAAAGTTTCCATTGCAAACTTCGTTCACCAAGTATACATGAGTTCTACACAAACATTTCAAGAACAGTTGAAATGTGAAACTAATTCTCTTTTGACTTCTGAAACCATTTGACCAAATCCAAGGCCAGTGAGCATCTTATCAGTCCTTTACTAACTAACTGCCCAGTCAGTTGGAGCAGGAGAATACACTGGTTGCACTTCTGCAGAGGAATAAGACCTGTCTCCAAAGTGTCCTTGGTATGATGCTAAATTTCATGTAACGGTGAGGCTCAAGTCCTGAAGATTTAGGGAATGTACAGTATCCTTTCATTGCCATTACTCCTAAATCCACTTTAACTCAGAGTGGTAGTACCTGTTAGGGTCCAATCTATGGTTCAAATAGAATTGTTCAATCATTTACTAAAGATTATTATTAGTTATTTAAAATTATACTGCTGTGTACAAATTATTTTTGTTAGGAATACTTGATAAATATAATCACTAATGTTAAACAGCAATACTTGAATCCATTTAACTGTGTGCAAACAAATGAGTCTAAGCTATCATCCATTCATCCATCAATTCATATTACCCCAATTTCTAATCATCCTTCCTATTCACCTACCATATTGCCATATCATCATAACCCTTTGCTGAGTAATGCCCAATTTGTCCTTAGCGCAAGGTTATACCAAGTAAAGATCTGACATCCATGCAACCGAATTCTTTGACTGGAGACAGCTATGTAGAAGCCTAAATAACTACTAACCTACATCCTACTAATTTATAGAATTACCGGAAAAATTTTTAGAGAGGGACTCGTTAGTGATATTTAATAGTTTGCTAATTAGCAAATATACCTATTTCCAGAAAATTAATGATTACTTCTTATTGATCAGAAAGTAGAGAAAATGTACCTTAATAAATCAAGCAGAATGGAGGTGCCCGTGGTGTAATGGTTACTGTCGTAGGAAATGGACATGGCGACACGAGTTCAAAATCCTGGACAAGGCTGAATGCATTTCACATAGCACTAATACCCTTGGGAAAGGTATGAATCCAATTATTCTCCCTCCAGCTATGGGTAAATAGTAGGACAGACGGATTTCTTCAGCTTTGATGAGGCAACTATTCTAGGAGAAGGAAAACTGAATTCAAACCTGCTAAACTCGACTTAAAAAAATTGACCTTGTGTCATATCCTGCCCGAGCGGAGGGGTTGGTAAATATGATAAATCAAGCAGAAAGTGATTTCACTTTTTGAAAATACCTATCAACAAAGCATAAAAAAGAAAAAAAAAAAGAGTTTGATTCCACAATTTTTTAAATCATCTTTTCTGACTTTTATACATGTTATTTGCTTTTATATATTTAAAAAAAAAAAAAAAAAAAAAAGTATCCTCCTCCACAACTTAAAAAAAAAACAAAAACAAAAACTAATATTTTAATACATTTTCACAACCTTTAGTAATGATTCTTTCCTTTCCTCAATTTCATCTTAATTTAATTATATCTATAGACTTAATTTTCACTTCAGGGAAGATGAAAAAAAATGCTTATATTTTTAGGGAACCTTCAGAACTTTTAGGTTAGATTTCTTGGTTTAATGGTATATCAACCTTTGTGGGTTATTTAATACCAAAGCCATCGTTATAGAAAAACTTGTCCAGTCAGCTGGGGCGGTAGAATACACTGACTGCATCTCTGCAGAGTGGTAAGGCACCCCACAAGAAGTGTCCTGGATATGACACTAAACAATCTCATGGTGAGGCTCTGGGAATGAGGAGTACACTTTCATTGCCATCACTCCCAGGTCCACTTTTGCCCAGGGTAAAATAGGACAAACTGCATACTTATGCTAAACTGAATTGTTTAAAATAGAACTATTTTGACATTTAAATGTGTGTAAACAAAAAATATACTTATACTAAACTGAATTGTTTCAATTAGAACTGTTTGACTCAACTGAATAGTTTGAAATTGAAACGTTTTTGACAATTAAACTGTGTACTTATGCTAAACTGAATTGTTTGAAATAGAACTGTTTATTTATATTAAAATAGATTTGGCATTAAATAACCTACAAAGGTTGATATGGCATAAACCCAAACAAACTTATAGAAAAACAGTTGCAGTATAATTTTACCCACAGACAATAAGGAGGTTCACACCTTTCGTAAATCTGAAAGTGAATGTAATACTGGAAATCAAACTTGCATATTACAAAATGTCACAGTCCAGCATATTAACAACTACGCAATGGAAACACTCCCTGAAAGTTTCTTACTGAGTGTTATTTATTTATTAAACAGATACAAGTATGTACGATTTCAGAATACCTACAAGAAAGCTTGGTTTGGTTTCTTTGTTTAAAGGCATATCAACCTTTATGGGTTATTTAATGCCAAAGCCATCCTTATAGAAGAACAATAGTCGTTGGTACTATTTAACCCATAGTTGGGAGGATAAGAGAGTTCATGCCTTTCCTAAGAGTATTAGTCTGAAAGTTCATATAATAGCATGACTAGAGTTTCAATTCACATACTACAATGTTGCTCCTAGACCATGGAGATATTACCCCCCACAACCTTTAGTGCTAGTTCTTTTGTTAACTTAGGAGATTCAAACAATAATTCTTGAAAAACATATCAGACCATTTTATGCTCCCTTTTCATATTGAAATGATGTATTTCAGAAACTAACAAAGATATTTGTTAAAAGAATTTCAAAAAGCCTTTAATACGGCAACACCAAACATCATAAAACATAAAAATACCAACTGAATTGAATTTTTAGATCTGCACTATTTATTTCTTTAAAAAAAAATCTCCATGCTCCTGACAATAAAAACCGGTATCATTAAATAGTTCTTCCTCTGGGACAATCATCATCATCAAATTGTGCTGACAGTAAAAATTTCCCAGACTCTTTCTCCATCCATCACTCCTGACACAGGTCATCCAAACTATATCCTGTGTCTGTACAGAGCTGATGTAAATAAGTTCTTGCTGGTCGGCCAACACTGGTACGTCTGTGTTTAAGGGTCCATAAAAGAACGTCATTTATGAGTTCATTTTTTATATCACTAGAAGCCATGGGAAGTAACATGGTGAATGTGAAGTAAGGTTGATGAATACAAAGTTTGGTCAATGGCAAGCTTGACCAGATGCCGGGCAGAAGAACCTCACAGGTCAATGACCAAGATCAAATAGTTTAGTCAGGAGCAACATAAGATTACAATGACAAATTCAAACTGTATCCAAACTGCATCCCCCTGTGCACAGGTAAACAAGGGGTGTGTTCTTCTAAGGCTGAAGCTCTGGCCCCTGAGTTTGAAATATCAGCAACAGAACTCTAACAAGGATAATATCTTAATGTAACTGTGGTATAAAAAGTAATGGAATAGATTACTCTCATCGTGTCTGCATTTAACCATAGGGAAAAGAAAAAAGAGGAATGTGAGTTTGTGGACTCCTTATATGCGAGTAGCGGTAATTTGCATATGAGGAGAAGAGGCTATAAAAAGACCAAATTGGCGAGGCAGGGGTGTTATTCTGAAAGCGGAGAGCAAACATTGAGTTAAGAGGAGTTGGTGAGAGTTGCGAAGTCGTGTTGCTCTGTAAGTTGGTGCGAGCAGCATAGTTGGCATGAAGGAGTTCCGACCCCTTTTTTCATTACAGTAACATAACATTCTACATAAAAATAGTTCTAATAATGAAACTAACCAAGATATTTTTATAAGAATTTCATAAAGCCTTTAATCCAACATCATCATAAAACAGAAAAACACCCACTGAACATGAAACAATCAGAAAGTTAAACTTTTACAAAAATACTCATCAATGATGTTTAAAAATTCTTAAGGAAAACACTGAATAATGAGAATTAAAAAAAATAAAGATTTTTATATTTAAATGTTTTATTCCACAATTTTTAGTCTTAAGTTTCATGCATACTATTAACTTTTATTCCATGAAATATGTAGAAAATACCAAGCTAAAATTTTAAGACAACTTCAAAACTTTGAATGCCAGTTCTAGCCCTCTCAGCACAGCTTGAAATATGGAGATTGTATCCCCCACCTAAAAACAGTGAATTATGTATGACAACTACATCTGATGAGGAGGAGGATTCAGGTCTACAGTTCTGGGGACAGTGAAATACCCCTTAATTGCCACTATTCCCAGGTTCACTTGGACCCAGAGTGATAGTACCTGTTAGGGTCATATTTATGAGTTGAATAAATCTGTTTAAAAATCATTTGTATTAGATAGGAATACTTGATATCATATAACTGTGTGCAAAAACTTAAACTAAACAAAAAATGTAAATATAGATGTACAATATATGCAATTCCATAACCTCAAGGTATAAAATCTAGAACTTGTTTTTTGCCTTCAGGGAATCAAGGGAAAAAAAAATGATTCTTTAAAAAATAGATAATTCCAAGCCCTCTATTTATACTGAAAAATACATTTCAGAAATAACCAAGCATATCTGTTAAAGAATTTCTGAAGGCTTTATTTTATAACTTTAAACATCGAAAAAAAAAAAAACCCTGAAATTTGGAAGTCAATTGAATTTTTAAATCACCACAATCTATTTCTTTCACTAAATTCATAGATCCTGCCACAGGTGCTTATACCCCTGGGAAAGGCACGAATTCAACTATTCTCCCTCCAGCTATAAGGAAATAGTAGAACAGAGTAGGCTCTTTCACCTTGGTATGGCAACTAGTGGGGTTTGTTTGGTTTTATGGCATATCAACCTTCATGGTTTATTTAATGCCAAAGCCATCTTTGTAGAAGAATGGTAGTGGTACAATTTAACTCATAGCTGGAAGGGTTAAAGGGGTTCATACTTTTCCCAAGGGTATTAGTTCAAAAGTGAATGTAATAGCACAACTGGAGATCAAACTGTTGCAGCCCAGTAAACTAGCCACAATTGATATATAATTGAGGTATTGATTTTTTTATATTAATCATTTTTCATTAATTATATTTTATCATATAGTTTGGTAAGGCTTTGAACTACTTGGGTCTCTTAGTCCAGGTGCATAGTCAGATGATGCAGTCTTACGCCAGTGCAGAAAGGATATGACAATCATCAGCTGTCATAATAAACCACAGACAGGAAATGGGGTTGAAGTGTGGATGATGTCATGCCCAGGAGAGTGGGTCCTGAGGATTTGGATAAGACAGTGGTTGTGGTTGACCGTTGAAGGTTGAGTTTTTCGGATCTCGACTGGCAGAGATGAATTGAGATCTTAAACACCACAAGATGTGCTGTGCGTTGGGTGTGGGATCAGCATAGCATGATTAGCAAAGGATTTTATGATTTGTGTCTCTCTCATGTCGTTTGTATCCGAAACAGAGTCCTCCTGTATTTGTATTACTGTTATTATTGAGATCTTAATGGCTATATAACACAATGCCACAGGGCACTCACCCCATATGTCAACTTGTCTAGGAAAAGGAAAAGCCTGAATTCAAACCTGTTAAACTCGGCTTAAAAACCTGACCTTATGTCACATTCTGCTTGTATAGAGGTTAGTAAAAGACATATATCCTGCTACAGGTGCACTTATTCTAAAATTGCAAATGGTAATTCTTCTTGTCATCAACTAAATATAGACAATGTTATACATTCTTTTCAGCTACACAATCATCTAAATATAGACAATGTTATACATTCTTTTTAGCTATACAACCACCTAAATATAGACAATGTTATACATTCTTTTCAGCTACACAATCACCTAAATATAGACAATGTTATACATTCTTTTCAGTTATACAATCACCTAAATATAGACAATGTTATACATTCTTTTCAGCTACACAATCACATATAAATCCCCTTGCATCCAAAATACTGGAGGAGCTCTTAGTGTAATGGTTATCATCATAGGAAATGGAATCAACAACAAGAGTTCCAATCCTGAACAAGGCAGTTTGCATTTCACTTTGTGTTAATGCCCTTAGAAAAGGCATGAATCCATCTCTTCTCCCCTAAGCTATAGATAAATAGTAGGGCAGAGTTCTTTAGCCATGATAAGGCAACCAGTTTAGCAGAAAAATAACTTTGAATTAAAAAAACAGCTGTACTTCACTTAAAAATTGACTTTCTGTTGCATCCTGCACATGGTAAAGGAATTGTGTAAATATCAACATATCTTGCTATATAAAATGTGTCATTTTAATATTTTTGGGGATACTAGTTTTCAGGTCTGGTAAGTGATCAAATATTTGGCATTCTACTTCCAACAAATATCCATATTTTGGATAAAGGTTATATTCTTTATCATCAGATTTTAATTGAAGAATTTGAACAAATAATAATTGGTTTTAGGTAATTAGTATATTTGTTAATTAAATTCATCATATATTAGTATATTAAATATTAGTATAAATATTATTTGTATAATATTATATGGAAAGAGATTTAATTTTAATTGTATAATATAATATTAGTATAAATACTAGTATATTAAATTTATCATATTATATATATATATATATATATATATATATATATATATATATATATATATATATATATATATATTAGTATAAATATTATTTGTATAATATTATATGGAAAGAGATTTAATTTTAATTGTATAATATAATATTAGTATAAATATTAGTATATTAGGTTTGGTTTGTTGGGTTTTATGGTGTATCAACTTTTGTAGGTTATTTAACGCCAAATCCATTCTTATGTAAATAATCTGTTCTATTTAAAACAATTCAGTTTAGCATAAGTACACAGTTTAATGGTCAAAAACGTTTCCATTTCTAACTATTCAAGCAGTTATATGTAACAATTCAGTTAAGTATAAATACAGTTTTAATGTCGAAAAACAGTTCTATTTGAAATAATTCAGTTAAGCATAAGCACACAGTTTAAATGTAATTACGGTTTAATTGTAAAAGTCATTTCTATTTCAAACTATTCAGTTTTACTCAAACAATTCATTTTAGCATAAGTATGCTGTTAATTCTATTTAACCCATAGATAGGACCCTTATCAGGTGCTACCACTCCGGGCCAGAGTGGACCTGGGAGCAATGGCAATGAAGGGGTACTCTGCATTCCCCAAAGCTCCAGCACTGCTGGAACCTCACCATCAGATTGTTTAGTATCATATCCAGGACGCTCGTAGGGGGGGAGGTCTTACCCTTCTGCAGAGGTGCAGTCAGTGTATTCTACAGCCCCAGCTGACTGGGCAAATTAGTATATTAAATTCATTATATATTTTAGTATAAATATTATTTGTATAATATTATATGGAAAGAGATCTAATTTTAATTGTATAATATAATATTAGTATAAATATTAGTATATTAAATTCATCATATATTAGTATATTTGTGAATTAACTAATTATTGGATATCATTAACAAGTCCTTCATTAAAATATTTGTAGGTCAAGAGTAAGTTAATCTACCATATGCCTCTATTCCAGGAAAAGATTACAATTACATGGCTGTCAGACTTTTACTTACCATATTTTTGCTTTAAAATTTTTTTTTTTTAAAAAAGAAAAAACAAAAAAAAAATACAGCTAGAATTTGTTTATGCATTTGTCTTGAGTGCATTTTTTTTTTTCTTCCCCCAGGTAATCCGGAACCAAATGATGCATCCTTCTATTCAAAAGCCAAGTGGAGAGCATTCTACATAAAAGGAATTGATACAGGTCATGTGATCATGGAGGTCTTCCCAAAAGCACTTCATTTCCAATACCTCAGAAGCAAAGACAGTGCTGTTATCGATGAATTCATGATCACTCGAGATTAATTATTTATCAACACTTTGACTGAATTTTAAAGATGAGGTTTTGTCATGAGCATACCTTAGGTTATTCAGAGCAGTATCCTTATCTTTGTTGTTTTGATCACAATGTTTTGACTGATGACAGCTTTGCACAGCTGTCAAATTAATCACTTTATTCAAACAAACCAAGAGTGTATTGTTCTCATTTTTGTCCTGTCCACTTTGGAAATTTCACAATTTGTAGCCAGCAATTCTTCATCATGTTGTAAAACACCTTTACTTCAGAGCCACTATAAATAGGTGACACTAAATTGTTATATCATACTGTCAGGGAATGCTGATTATTGTAAGGGACTGATTACTATAGCAAGGAGCAATGTGGAAGCTAAACATTAAAGTGACTAACATATAATATACAGAGGCATGAGCCAAGTTCAAATCCTAGATAAAGATGTTTGTATTTTCCTTCATGTTAATTCCCTTAAAAAAGGCACAAACCCCTCTTTTCTCCAAGCTATAAATAAATAGTAAGGCAGACTAGGTTCTTTAGTCTTAGTAAGGTGACTAGTTGAGGAGAAAAAAAAACTGATTTTAAACCTTGAAAGGTATTGTTTGGAAGATCTGTGGCCCAATGGTGCAAAATTCTTGTTATCTGATCCACAAAGTGTGGGTGGTGCTACAAAAGCCTTCACCATGATAAACAAAATCATCTATGCAGGTATTCCAGTAGAGTTAACATCTTTAACTTCCAGGAACTTATATCATATGAGACAAGGAACCTTTTTTGACAAATGGTTTTCTATGCTTAATTTAAATATATTGAATATCTCTAAAGTTTTATGACAGTAACATATATTCCAAAGAAAGAGTATAAGCATTGCTTTACTCTATAAAACTTCTACCTTTCCAAATTAAAATTATAATAATTTAATTTCACGAGGGTCCTTCAATAAATAACATCAATAATGTCTAAGGAGTTGGCAATAGAAAAGCACTTTGTTTACAGATACACCTTTTTCAAGGAAATTAATAGGGATAGATCCTTTCGTGTCACAGAAGACTGTCAAGCATGACCTTCCATACTGACTGCTGCACCCAGAACTTTTTCTTTACTGGAGAGTCAGTGTGTTTCCATTCCATGAACTGTCTTTTCAACTCAGGCTCATAGTGGCAAACCCATGTTTAGCCAGTTTGTAAACATTTTTTGACTAAAACTTGCTTTTCTGTACTCATCACACAGTCTTCTTTAAATTTCATATGGTTTGCACTTCTTAGCCATCAAAAATTTGATGACAGACCTCCTTTTCTCACCCGGAGCACTCTCATTTGCTGACATTTTGAATAGCCTCAAAATGAATATTTTTGCAAGATTAAAAATAATTTTTGCTATAAACCAGTTCAAAATAATGCAGAGTTTAAATTTAAGAGAAAATATAGCATTCTCATAGTAGATGTAAGGTACTTAGTGTTGTGGTCTTCAGATAAGACCGGTGGAAAAACAACTCAAACAACGGGTGATAGGTAAACATTATTGTATTAACAGAAAAAGGAAGTCATACAAAGGAAGTACTAGCCATGCTCAGCTTGCAGTCCATCTGTCAAATGTCTCGTAAGGAACAAGAAGTTGTCTCCCTCGAGCGAGCTAAGCTCTTAGAATATGCTTAGGTTGGACAAGTCCATCTTTGGAGTATGGTAGGATATGTCCCCATTACACTTAGCTAATTCTGCTACTTTATATTTTCAACTGTTACTATTTCATTTTGGGATGTGTTTCAGAATAAGCAGTCCCTATCTTACTTTATTATTATTGTTATTAACATTATTTAAATTGTTCTTTATTGGAACTACTTCAGACTGTCATTCTGTAGCCATTAGTAAATACTTTGGATCAGAAATAAGGAAAAAAAATAATAATGTCTTAGAAAGACTCAAAGTCTAATTATTTTTTTTTTTACTAGTATTTCTTTCATCTTAATTTCAAGTGCTTTTTAACACTACTACTCAGACTAAGGAACTCAGTCTTCTCTACCATTTGTCCATAGAAGGGGGAGAAAAAATGGATTCATACCTTTTCCCAAGAGCATTAGCTCAAAATGAAACACAAACAGCCCTGTCCAGGATTTTAAATTAGGATTGGTGATTTCATTTTCTATGATAATAACCATTATAGTGAGTATGGCCATATAGATAGATAAATCAGTATTACAAAGAAGAAATAGTACTTACAAGTTGTGACATTCTCTCAGAAAGACACAAAATTTGGTAAATATAAGAATGAGAATTGTTTGAAGAATACTACATGTGATAGATACTTGAAGAGAATTGGAAAACAAAGAAACCAAAATATTCTGATAAAAACAACAAAAATGAGGATACTGAAAAAATGTATAGTATTTATTAATGCATAAACAATAAAATATCAGTGTTCTAAAGCAAATAAATGTAACAAAAATACCCACACATACAAAGCAGATGTTATGTATTTGTTTCATATTCTTTAGGGATAAAAAAAAACATCTTGAAATACTTACGTTTATAAAATAAATGTGCTCAAACTTCCCCTGATAAATTATAAGTTATATTTTATTGGAACTCTCCTTTCATTGAAGATAAAAGATACATTAAAAAGAAAGGAAAAAGAAACATGGCCAGCTTTTCTAACTAAGCCACATCTTTCAAATACAAACATTTAAACTACATCCAAACCAAGTCTTTGTTATCTATAACATAGGGTTTTTATTAAGTAGTAAGACTGTGTAGATATTTATCCTGGAGGAGGCTGAGTATTCACATAACATTAATCTTTGCTTTGTTTAATATTGTACAAGATCCAACGGAATGATCTCACAAGTTTGGAATATGAATAAAAAAAAGACAATGTAGATTTTATTCAAAATTTAATTTTTAGTATAAGGTCAATATTGGCTAATTTCTTTTGTTATCATCATTTTGTTTTAAAGATTATATCCAAATTCTTACTCTCACCAGCTATATACTCCAGAAAGCCTCACCCTCAAATTATGCAGCACTTGGCAAGGCATTACCTCTGGTATTACGGTGATTTCATAAAGAATAAAATCTTTCAGTTTGTTAGTTGTCTGTGGCTTATGTTTAAAGAGTTGAGACTTCAGGTATCACTTGAGAGGAATTAATTGCAGAAGGTATAGATCTATGCCTATGTTTAAATACTTGAGACTTCAGGTATCCCCCTAGAGGAATTAATTGCAGAGGGGATAGATCTATGCCTATGTTTAAATACTTGAGACTTCAGGTATCCCCCCAGAGGAATTAATTGCAGAGGGGATAGATCTGGTGAGTGAGCTGGCCACAGGATATTACCATGCACTGACATGAGATGGCCTGGAAAAATTTCTCTTGGAAATTTCATAGATACCGTTTCAATCACAAATGTATAATGTTCCCCATTCCACACCATAATGGTAAATGAAATGGCATAGCTACTGCAGTTCAAAAACATACCTTCCACACACTCACCACTAATAGCAACTGGATGGCAAGAATTTTAACCCTTTCGGAGGCAGATTATTTTTATTTTTATAATCCTTGTATAGTGAGCAAATTATTTTCAGGAAATTTGCAAAATAGACAGTATGTTCAAACTTGACAATTAATCTTACATAAAAAACAAATATGATAATTTGATCAGCAATTATGAGTCATAGTACAATAGCATGAAAACAATAAAGCACTCAATTTTACTTATGATATTTTGCAAAACAACTTTTACACAATTCTACAATGTTTCTATACCTCAACACTGAATACCTATAATGTTTCTATACCTTAACACTGAATGGGTCAATAGGAAAATGCCTTACATTGAGCTACTGCTAAAGACAAAACTGTCTCTCTGCCTGTGTACCATGGGTGTCAAAAATGTCACTTTATCTGTGTACTGCTGGTGGCAAAAAAGTTACTTCCCGCAAAAGGGTTAACTCTAGGAGATCATTCTACTGGACTCTGTATAATATCTGTAATTGCAATCAATAGTATTTCCAAAATTGAACTAGTCTAAGCAAGTTTTCTACAAGTAACCCTATTTTGTTAATACTGTATAATTTGTTTAAATTCACTAATAATAGTCTCTAATAAAATAATATAATATAATATACACCCTGTCCAGAAATTATTAAAAAAAACACCAGAAATTTGAAAATTGTAGTGGAATTCATCTAAAAGCAAGTTCAAATTTTTATGAAATGTCTATTTCAAATATTTTCTGTAGAGCTCAAAATGTTTTATTTCTATTCTTCATTTTAGAAGACTGTATATAATAATGAAAAAAATAAAAAAATTTTTTAAATGATGACTAGTAATTATTTTTTTTTTACAAGGTCAATAGTTTTTTGTTTTCTTTTGTCATTTAAAAAAGTCAAAAGTTTCAACTAATAAAACATTATTTAGCAAACTTTGACTTCAAAATCTGAATGACACAATCTGTCATAGTGTGCTAGTTTAGAGAGCATAGATGAATGATTTTCTCCCATGAAAATATGAGAGACTCACAGAAATGGAATATGAATATTCAATGTTGACAGCATACAAATCTCTTGTCATCATTCCCAAGATTTTTCATAGGATTGATGTCTAGAGACAAAACAGGCCACTTCATTATAGAAGAAAAGCAAAAAGGTATGAAACGATTTTCTTTACAAAATGGCAACTTGCATTGTCTTGCTGAAAGATCAACTTTTTTCTTTCTCTTAAGCATTTTGGTAGCTCTGTGATATAGCTATACTTAGGCATCTCTTGGAACTTGGATGCTTTCAAAGTTTGATACGCTGTGGGTGAATATTAGGACAAAAAGAATTTTACCATTATACCACATGGCCTTAAACCCTGATCTAATTCCTTGTAACATTAATCAAAATTCATCCTCGTGAGAACTGTCGATAACATGTAACAGACTGTGAATAGCCAACTGAAAGCAGTGTCAATTGGAGACAGTCAGCACTGTTTCCAAGAGTGGAAACACTTTCATTGGTGTGTGGTTTCCCAGCAAAACTATTTTGAAAGAGATAAAATTGAATTGTAATTAAGTTAATATTGTAATTATTTGTGATTAACACATGCCCCTAACTTTGGAAAATAAAATTCTCCTCTACAATAGACAGACTTTTTAAAATTTGTAGCAGCAAAATTTCATGAATTTTTTATCAGTTTGTACTGACTAAAAAGAAGATTTATATAGTTTATATCATGTCTACAGGCTCATTGGCCTAGTTAGTAGAGTGTTTGCCAGTGGTCCGGGAGACCTGGGTTTAATCCTAGGTTGCGTCATACCAAAGACTTTAAAAATGGTACTTAATACCTCCTCACTTAACACTCAGCAATATAAGGTACATATCAAGGATAAAGTGTAGCAATCAAGGGAAAGGAGTAACACCTTCCCCTACACCTCAGTGTAGTAGCTATTGAAAAGGGAGCCTTCTGGTCGCCTTCAACTGGGTAGCCAACTTACTTTACTTATATCATGTCTTAAAGACATAATTTACACAGTATTTAGAACAAACAAACATTCATATTTAAATGCAATAAGCTTGCAGGGAAAATAAGCTCACACATGGAGAAACAAACACATAAACACATACATATACTCCATTGGCCAGAAAAAAAAGTAAATTTATATAGTTTATGTGTTTAATACACACTAACTTTTGGGCTTAATACTTTGGAAAAAATAGAGTATCTTTTGTGCAAATAATTATGGTAATAATTGTAGAACGACATTTCTGCTCAAACTGTCATGATTTTAACAGATGCAAAGTTCGCCATCAGAGACAGAACAAAAAAAAAAAAACAGACAAGATCATGGCAACTTACAAAATTTAAATGGATAAAGTGGCTCCAAACACTAACCCAAGGGCTTTAACATCAAGCTAAACTATCCGCGAAACATCACTTTGAAATAGGATGAACAGATCTGCATTAACACTTAAACACCTAAATAAATAAATGTCTGACCAAGCAGTCTTATACACAAATAATTATAACATTTTTTTTTACAGTGTCCCATTAATTAACTGATGGATCTTTCATTTAGAAAGTTCAGGAATCTCTTATGCTAATGTATATGAAAAAATCATAAACTACCAGTACTTGTTAACTTAGAGTCAAGTTACACAAGGAGCACCAGTTCACATCAGATCATCAAATTTAAACAGCAATGAACCTACTAGGTAATCAGATGAGAGATCACTTAATTAACAGAAGATGTTAAAAGTAGCCGAGAAACAGGACAACACAAAAGGAGACTGTGTGTTTGGTGCGGTACATACTCTCAAAATTGGTATTGTTTCTAGTAAGAGTTATGTTCTCTTCAATAAATGAATGTTTAAAGAAGAAACTGTTACTGTAAGTAGAGCTAACAAAATCCATATGGCATTTGACATACAAGTTTGCATAGGAGTGGTACTGTTCAGATATTGGCCAATAGTCAGAATAGGTTTGAGGTGAGACAGCCATATAACACTTAGATTTCATCAGTTCTGGAGAAGTACTTGTGACATTGACTTGTACGGAATGTGTTACCCCTTCTCAGCTTGAACTACAAAGCGGGCCTGGCAGACATGCCCGATTGCCCTCGCTGTGGCAGTGGCTTAGAAGAAATGGCTGAGCACGCCTTCTACTACTGCGAGCGAGTCCACCCGTTTTGGGATCACGTCGGCGAGTGAATGGCTCGCATCGAACCCAAACAGCTCGTGCTGCTCGACGTTGGTTATGTCATAGACAATGTTCTTCCTCTGTTTCAGGGTGAGAAGCATGTGGTGTTTCTTGCGATCCTAGCTGTAGCTCGAATGGTGATCTGGTCGACGCAAAACAAGGGATTGTATGACGATGCAAACTTTTCTCATCATGATCTGGTTTTGTACTTTAGGCATTTGCTTAGGGTCAAAATCAGGTGTGATAGAAAACGCTTGGATCGCATAACATTCAGCAAAAGGTAGGTGAATGCAGTGAGCCTGGTCGTAAGAAAGGGGGCAATGTTGGAGTCATCCTTCCCTCCTCTGCCGGCCCATGGCGTCTACGGTACGGGTCCTTAGGGACCCCATCCCTGGTAAGTAGAATTGTTTTTTCCCCTTGAAACCTAGTTAGCAGTATGTTGTGAGTCATTGTCCCCGTCATCTAGTCGTTAGTTCTCAAGATCTTCTCCATCCCCATTATTTTTGTACCTCAACTCGTATCCTAGTCCGCTTTTATTGAAGATCTTGAACATTCATATGTATAAAAATCATATTACCTGCTTCTATCGACCCATACCGCGCCCGACCCATTATTTCTTTTATCCCTGTAGATTAGGATTCCCGTCCTACCTAGGGTAGGTCTGGCTTGTTTCCAGTTCTTTCGCCCCGGAAAACAGTCGACCTCCAATTTTATAGACGGGGGGATGGGAGGGCAACCAAACGGGGAGTTTTTCCTTGTTTTTCATGTACATATATTTTTCAGGGTTTTTCTCCCATTCCCACCATATCCATTGTAAATAAATCGTATATTGTAAATAAAATCATACACCACTTTCGGGTTTTAAGTAGGTCTTCTTCATAGAGCAAATGTGGTATTTTGGTAACTGTTGTGCACATGGCGATGGATGAATGGTTATATATTGTACTGTTGAATGGGTTGGCGAATGTGGCTAGCTAGGTCCCCTTAGAATACATAGAAAAGCATGACCGCTCCCTTCCTCTCCCCCAAAACCTCAAGGCCTTGTGCCTTCATTGTAAATACAATGAAATAAAGAAGTACTTGTGACATGTGGACAATTTGAAGGCAAGTTGGATAACTGGATTCAAGGATTGGCAATACTGACATTTTTTTTGGTATCATTATCTCCTTTTTGCCACAGTTAAAAGATCAACTTTTTCCTTTGTCCTCTGATAGCTTTATAACTGAGCTTGCATCTTTGAGGAAAAGAACCCATAATAAAAGACTTCCTTTCAATTTCACTATATATCATCATGTTGTGCCATGAGCACAGATAGCCCTGACTCTCCCTCTCCATTCATCTCTATCATCCATCGCATTCAGCAGGTCTTCTAGACTAGATCCTGTGTCTGTACAAAGCTGTTGTAGGTAGGTTCTAGCCAGACATCCAACACCTGCTCATCTGTATGAAGCAGTCCACAAGAGAATGTCATTTAAGAGCCTGCCTTTACTTCTCCAGCAGTGTCCTGCATGTCTTGTTCATCTGATTTGAATGGTTTTAGAGACGAGAGGTAGGTGACCTTATGGCTGTTGTTTTATGGGATGTTACTTCCAGGATATATATATATATATATATATATATATAAACACACACACACACACACACACACACACACACATACATACATACATACATGAGGGTTGTTCAAGTTTCTATTTTATAAGAAGTGGTAGTATGCTTCCACAGCAAAAATGTTCAGCAATGGATCTTTCTGAAGGAGGCTTAGAACTTTTGGAACAAACCTCATACATATATGAGGACAAACATGAGAACTTTAGTAATACTACTCCTGGGAAAAATTATGAAATTAGCATAACTACAGGATGTTCATTTAGGTTATTTTTTATTTGGCAGTAAATAAACTGATAATAGTTATGACACAAAACAGTTTTTCTTTAATAGCTGAACATTCAGGCTTCATAAAATATTCCTTATATAAAGTAGATAAAATTATTTAAACTATTTTTTTTAATAAGTGTTTAATTGCAACATCTAAATTCAAAGCAAAATTAATTTTTGGATTCTTTAATTTCATGTCTGCTTCAATCCACACAGCCAATATATTGCTTCAATTAGAATTTTTTTCTTTTTGATTAGACATCTTTGATTAAGTGTAGTATTGCTCACATATAAATACACCACTAACAATTTAAAAGATTTTTTATTCTTAAAAATTGCCCAATCTGCTTGGGCTGTAGAATACAATGACTGCTTCTCTACAGAGGAGTAAGACTCCCCCAACAAGTGTCCTGGATATGACACTAAACAATCTGATAGTGAGGTTCCAGTAATGCTAGAGCTTTGGAGAATGCAGGGTACCCCTTCATTGCCATTGCTCCCAGGTCCACTCTGGCTCGAAGTGGTAGTACCTGATAGGGTCCTATCTATGGGTCAAATAGAACTAAACTGTGTACTTATGCTAAACTGAATTGTTTGAAATAAAACTGTTTTGACATTTAACTATTTATAAACAAAAACTATACATATACTAAACTGAATTGTTTGAAATTTAATTTGGCATGAAATAACCTGAAAAGGGTTAATACGCCATAAAACAAAACCAACCAACCTTCTTATAAAAAGCTACTTTTATTCTAATCCAAAAATGCCAGGATTTTATTATTTCTGTTAGAACACCATAGAATCAAAACAGATATCATTAAGTATTGTTTATTACCAAATTCTACACCATTAAATCTGTGACCAAAAACATATGTAGCAGTATATATAGTAGAACACCATAGAATCAAAACAGATATCACTGAGTATTATCTATTACCAAATTTTAAAACATTAAATCAGTAACTAAAAACATATATATATATATATATATATATATATATATATATATATATATGTATGAATGCCTGCAGAGTCAGAAAAAAAAATCTACCTAGGTTTTACCTAAACTGATCATCAGGACATTTCTGACTAAAGGAGGGTTGTACCAAACTACATTTTATTGATTCAAAAAAAAAAACAAACAAAAAAAACTAAAAAAACAAAGAAGACAATTAGCATATAAAAAATGAAAATAAAAAATAAAAATAAATTAATTAATAAATAAAAAAATAAATGAAAACAAAAAGTAATAAATACGATAAACTAAATTACGACTTATCTACCAAGAAGCCAAATTTTCTTGCGCCAACAAACATTAAGTATTTCCAACCTTTCATTAAGTAATTCCTTGGGATTATTGTCGGAAATTATGGCAAGTTTCTCCAACAAACATAAATTGCAATTTTTTATCTCCTGCTTTATACTTAAGGGTGTTTTTTTTACTATCTCCCATATATGTGAGGTTTTTTTAATTTGGTTATAGTAGCTGTAATTTTATTTTTGATATCTGAAGTTATCCCATCATCTCATTAAAAAAGGCTGGTAACAGTCACTATATTAAATATTTTATTATTCTTATCAGACATGTGTCATCAGTATCATAGTAAACTGCATCTGGCAATAAGGATTTACTTCTAGAAGTTTGGAGAATATGGAGTACCCCTTTGTTGCCATTATTCCTACATCTACCCCGACTCTGAGTGGAAATACTTGTTAGTCAAAATAGATTTGTTTCAAAATTTGGCATCGTGGTTAGAGTGTCTACCAATGGCCCAGGAGACCTGGGCTCAATCCCAGGTCGAGTCACACCAAAGACTCAAAAAATGGTACTTGATGCTTCCTTGCTTAACACTCAGCATTATAAAGGTACAGATCAAGGGTAAAGTGGAGCAATCCAAGGAAAGGAGTAGCACACTCCTCTATACCTTGGTAGAGTAGCTATTGAAAAGGGAGCCTTTGGGTCACCCGCGACTACATACGGTCACCAACTTTATTTTTATATAACTGTGTGCAAATTATTTGTATTAAGAATATTTATTTGGAACTATAATTGTTTGCAAATTATCTTTATCATTGCACACTTGAAACCACATTCATGCAAAAAAAAAAAAAAAAAAAAAAACCTTACCTCAGCATTGAAGAACCAAACAAGAGTTGATATGTTGTAAAAACAACTAAACAATCACATATCTAACATTATATTACTGAGATGAAAATATTAATCTATAAAAGTGTTCAAAGTCTTTGATGGATTTATGGATCAGAGGATATTGATATTTTATGGATTGTCTGGCAATTCTATCTAGAGAGCACATTAATAACTTTGACAGCTTGAGCAAAAATGTTAAGTATTTTTGAAATAAGATTAGAAAAGTAAAGTCTCAAAATTCTTCCACATAACAAGAGCTTAATGCAGAACTGACCAACCTTTCACAATCCATTCATCAATCCTTTTTTATTTGGGGCGGGGGGAGAACAAAACTTCAGATCCACTAAACAAATCTCATTCTTTTATTCATTCCTGTAAAAATATGTACATAAATACTCACAGTACTCATGAAAATTCTACTCTTTATAAGTTTCCTTTTTCATATTTTGTATTTACCCAACCCCTCCATTGCAAGCAGGAAGCAAAACAAGGTCAATTTTTAAGCAGACTTTAACGAGTTTGAATTCAGAGTTTTCCTTCTCCTAGACCAGTTGCCATATCATGGTTAAAGAGCCAAGTTATTTGAAATGTTCATGTACATATTTACCCAACCCCTCTAACAAGAACAGGATGTGATACAAGGTATTTAACAGAGTTTACAAACTGTTTATCTATCTTAAATAAAAACAAAGATAAATTTTGTACCAAATACAGGTTGCAGCAGAAATACCTCCCACATTTTAAACTGTTACCTGTGTAGTGCTAATCAACTTAGGCAAGTGGTAATGGTAGCTCCATCTAGCTAATGTCTTTCATTTTTCAGGTACAATCGGATATGATTATAGATTAGGCTGGTGCACAGCGTTTGTTTACGGTTGAACATTTTTTTTGACTGGTGAATCTTTATTTGCTACACGCAGAACTTTTCATGCTCATTTTATGTTACATCAGAATTATGCAGTTCTAAATAGAAAATCAATACTGTCATGGATTAAAAATTCTATCCAGAACATCATTCTGACATAACATAAAATGAGCACAAAAATTACTCTGTGTTGTAAATACAAATTCATCAATCTTAAAAAATGTTTCAACAGCAAAAGCACAGTGTACCCCAGTCCAAGCCATGACCATAACTGTTCATATCTAAAAAATAAATAAAAAAATGATAAGGCATTAGTTAGATAGAGCTACCATTACTACTTGCCTAAGTTCACTTGCACCAGACAGAGAACAGTTTAAAATAAGGGAGCTATTTCTGCTACACCTTGTAAATTGAAGATCATAATTGTTAATTTGACTTCAACATTAAATAACCCAACAAAAGTTGACATGCTTAAAATAAGAACATGTAACAGTCTATCTTTGATTAAGAAGAAAATTAAATCTTTAAAAAAGAATGTTGGAGGGTGTGCATATTTATGAGCAATACTGCATAAAAAATGTGTTAAACTGTAAGATTGGTCATGCAGTTGAGACTAAGAAAAAGTTAATTAATAATATGTTATGATTTATAATTAGATCATCATCAAGGTATGCTGATTATATGAATTCCCTTGACTCTTTCTCACTGTTTGCCCATATTATTCATCAGTCTTGGTATGTCCTCTAAAGGGTATCTAGTGTCTTCACAGAACTGATAAATGAAAGATTTTACTAGTCAGCCAACACTGGCATGTCCATGTGTAAGAGTCCATAGGAGAATGTTGCATATGAATTCATCTTTATTGCCCAGCATTTCTTGTTCATTTTACTTGAATGGTTTATGAGATAGGAGGTAAGTGGCTGTACAACAGCAGTTTTTTGGAATGCTGCTTCCAGGATTTGTTCTAAAACAGCATCATTCCCATCTAGCTTTTTTTATCCAGGCATTTTTTTAAAATCAAAGTGGTGCAACCATACAATAAGATTGATACTGTTACAATTTGGAAGAATTTTTGTTTTATCAGAGAGATTAGATTTTCATATGGTTTATTAACCAGTGAATCATTATCAATTATTACTCATCATTCCTTTTGTTGCAAATTAACCCAATAAAATGACAAAAATGTCACTCTGCCTGTCTATTGTTGGTGACAAAAATGCTGCTTTGCCTGCAAAAGGGTTAATAAAGTTAATTAAACCAGTTTGGATTTAATATTCACTTTATTTTCATCTACTGATAAATAATTACTGAAAATCTTAATAAAACTGAATAATTCGTTGACTTTCAAAAGATTTTATGATTATTTATGAAATATCACATCATTCTTTTGTTCATTTTCTTTGATTCATTTCTCTCTATCAGTTTATCTCTTCTATTTCTCTCTCTATTTTCTCTTCCTTTCTTTTGTCTCACCTACCTATCTTACTTTGAAGCAAACGATAAGCATCCGATGCATAGTATAACACCTTCTACTTGCTTCTCTTTCTTTCTTCCTATTTTATGCCTACTTTCTTTTTCTCTTTGACCTGTACTATTGAAACCTTTTAACGACTCGCTACCGGTCCTGCCTCTTTCTTTCTTTCTCTCTTACTTGCTGCATCAATACACTGGTTCGCACAATCCTACTGTGAAGCAACAAGTGCAACAACAACAATGCCGAGATTACTCCCTTTAAACCAGTTCTGGCTGGCCGTAATTTGCATATGTCACAAACCTGTCTTACCAGAGACAAGACGCATGACCTACAAATTGCACTCCCAAGGATGCTCATGCTTCCAGTTTTTTTCTATACTTCCGGTACTCCACACGCAAGAAACATTCTCACTTGTTTCGAAATCTGAGGGAGGCCATTTTGCTCATCATGTCTTGCTTCTTTCTTTCTTTTGGTGTTGCTATGAAAGGAATTCAATTCACACAGCAGCTTCGTTGTCACAATTCATTTCTTGAGTTCGTTAGGCTCAACATCTGTTTTTTATCCAGCCAGGGACAGTTGCTGGATTCACATAAATGTCAGCTGTTCCGCCTGCATACACAGCATGCCAATCATTGTCTCTTTGAACAACGAACCCCAATTGGCTCTTCGGAGGCAGCAGTCTGCAGGTTCTGCCTTTCAATTTCACTACACCCCCACCACCATGATCTGATGATCACATAGATCTCTTGCAACTCACACTCCTTCATGGTAATGGTACTTCCTCCTCGGACAACTTGTCTGCAGAAGTGTCATCCATTGCATACGCATTGTTTACCTCTAGGAGATCACCACATGCTTCATTGATGGTGATCATCCTTGTGCTTTGGATTGAGAATTTGCTGTCACTCCCACTCTTTGGGTAATTCAAGCCTATGACGGGACACATGTCCCTTACATGACAGGGCATCCCGTCAACAAGGATGTTCTGTGGACTAATCACACCTGTAACACATCCATGTGTATAAGGGGACGTACACCATCCATTTGGCGTCTTCATCCAGACACAATCGCCCACGTCGTATCTCATCTGCTGCTGTTTGGGCTTATCTGGAGGGAGTGCATTGATACCTTTCAGTCAGACATGGTAGCAATGAATCAGGTTGGTAGGGGCAGTCAGTGGCGACACATTATCCTTAGGGGTGACATTGTACCAATAAACTGCTTCCATTAAGGGGCACTGTTTCCTTACTGCAATCCGTTCCATGCTCCGATGACATCATTCCACAATGCCATTACCAGAGGGGATGTGCACACAACAGAAATGCAATCGGACTCCTAATTCACTAAGAAAGTCCCAGGAGACCTTGTTGCAAAATGCTGTGTCATTGTCAACGAGTATTTCAGCCGGTGCCCCACACTCACAGAACAGGCTTTCCAAATGGCTGATAATGCTTGCTGCATCTTGTCGTCTCAGATGACACCAAATTGAAAACAGTGTGGGCCCGCAGTCAATGAGCAACAGATAGTGTCTGCCTTGGTAGTGGGTTACATTCATTCCCACTAGAGACCAAGTGTCACAAACGTCTAGCTTTCCCCTCAGCCAACACATGGGTGGTGGGTCAATCGACTGACACTTCTCACAATTTCTTACCACAGCCCTCACTGACTCTTTAGAGACCATGGGATCGACCTCAGTGATGGATGGACCTTATTCAGTCAAGGTTGTGCTTGCTTGGTGACACAGCACTTGCACAGTACGGAGGCTCAAGTTCCTTCTTGACAAGATCAAACCATTGCTGTGGTACCCTCTTCAGACTATCCACTCGGTTATGTTCTGATCTCACTAGAACTGCATCTACAGACAGTCCATACTCTTTGACTAAGCTTGTGAGTGCATCAAGCTGCCGCCTGATTAGCATCTCACTTGCCGCTCTGGTGCACACTCTTGCCTTCCCCATGAGGGTGTCTGTTATCCATTTGTGCACACAAGCAGAGTCAGTGTGAAGATGCAATATAGTCACTTCCCACATCAGTGCCATGTTTACACCTTTTAGCACAGCATCAAGCTCCGCCAAGTTTATGTGCTGCATGTCCCTCTCCTTTCATAACCAGCTCACATCTTCCAGGGTAGCTCCATCATGCTCCAGTGATACTCCAGTGGCCAGGGAACTTGCATCAACCCAAATGTTGAGCTCAGGGCCATCAACACACTACTTTCCTTGCACAGGGTCTTCTTGGCGCACTCTTGCGATGACTTCTGTTATCATTGTTGTTAATAGAACATCAGTTCCCTTGTCATCCAAACCCTTTGTCATGTCTGCCGCTCTCCTCTTAATGAATGCTACAGCCACCCCAAGCCATTTAACCACTGGGAAGTGCCCGACTAGCTTTCCACAAAATGAGAACACGCCGTGTCGGGTAAGGACATGTGGCACGCTTGGAACCTCGTTCCCTTGTTCCCATATCAGCATGTTGCCCTCTTCCCGAACTGTTAAGCCAAGCCCGAGCACCATTCTGCAGCCGCTCCAGTTCTTGCTCAGCAGTCCAAAGTTAGCCAAATGTTACCTCACCCTGGTTGCGGAAGTTATATCTTCGTTGATAAAGACATCATCAATGTATGTTCTTTTCTTTCTTTCTTCACAATCAAAATGGAATGACTCATTATTTATCGGGAGTGATGACAGGTTTGTTTTGATTTCGTTATTTATTGGCATACAGTTTATGATTTATTTAATGCCAAAGCCATCCTTTTAGAAGAATACGAATGAATAATACCAGATAGCAGGGATATTAGACTTAAACTGAACATAAAAGCGCAACTGGAGTTTGAACTCGTTTACTATGATGTTGCAGTCCAGCACTTTAGCCACTACGCTACAGGGAATCCTTTTAGTGATGACAGAGTATAACATTCAAACAAATACATTCATGTCTTATTCAATTAATACTATAGATATTTCATTGATTTACTCTAAAAACAAAATAAACACAATATTTGATTCTGTTGTGATTTTGTAAAACTTTTTATGTTTGGAGTTAAATTAGTTACCGAAGGCATCAGAGGGTTCTTTGAATTTGGAACAGTCAATCATAATCTTGTATTGTTTTTAAGCAATTTTGAAATTGAAAAATGAGAGTTCATATCTGTATGCTATTTCAAAACAGTAAATTTCTATAGTTCTGTAAAAATGATCACATAATCTTCACTACTATTATCCTTCATCTTCCTAATTCTACTTGCTTTGTCAATCATTTTTATTAATACTTTTCACCAGTATTATCCTTCATCTTCCTAATTCTACTTGCTTTGTCAATCATTTTTATTGATACTTTTCACCAGTATTATCCTTCATCTTCCTAATTCTACTTGCTTTGTCAATCATTTTTATTAATACTTTTCACCGATATTATCCTTCATCTTTCTAATTCTACTTGCTTTGTCAATCATTTTTATTAATACTTTTCACCAGTATTATCCTTCATCTTCCTAATCCTACTTGCTTTGTCAATCATTTTTATTAATACTTTTCACCAGTATTATCCTTCATCTTCCTAATTCTACTTGTTTTGTCAATCATTTTTATTAATACTTTTCACCAGTATTATCCTTCATCTTCCTAATTCTGCTTGCTTTGTCAATCATTTTTATTAATACTTTTCACCGATATTATCCTTCATCTTCCTAATTCTACTTGTTTTGTCAATCATTTTTATTAATACTTTTCACCAGTATTATCCTTCATCTTCCTAATTCTACTTGCTTTGTCAATCATTTTTATTAATACTTTTCACCGATATTATCCTTCATCTTCCTAATTCTACTTGTTTTGTCAATCATTTTTATTAATACTTTTCACCAGTATTATCCTTCATCTTCCTAATTCTACTTGCTTTGTCAATCGTTTTTATTAATACTTTTCACTAGTATCATCTTTTATCTCCACAACAACAGCAAGAAACAGTTTACATCAAAAACAAGAACAAATGAAGAAAAAATAACAAGTCAAGTCACTTTCAATTAAAAGCAACTAGACATAAATAGTGAGAAACACTTGGTTTTATATACATATATATATATATATACACATGCATCATCATCAAGTCACCCAGACAGTATGAAGTTTCCTGACTAACTCTCACTATCCTTATCATCTATCACTCCTGGGAAATTCTCTAGGTTACATCCTGTGTCCACACAAAGCTGATTTATCTCAGTCTTTGCTACTCAGCCAACACTGGCATATCCATGTGTAGGATTCTATAAAAGAACATCACTTATGATTTCATCTTTTCTTTTTCAGTCATGTTGAATCAATCTCTAGATAAAGGCATTTCTCTTTTCCTTCCACCATGACCTTGATTGTGTTTGCCTCTGCTGTCTTATTCTACAATCTCATCTCTCTTCTATCTATTTTTTGTACTTATGCTTGTTATTTCTTGGTCACTAGTCTATTAACCTTTTGCCCTGTCTGTTATCTTCCACTCTAGCTATATGTCCTACCTTTCATTTTTAACATCTTGTCTCGTAATTTTTCAATAATCTCTATATGTAATGTAACTACTATTATGGGACAAGGGTAGTAGCATTTTTCAATCATGATTAATGAAAGATGCAAGGACATTAAAAAGAAATAATACCTGTCTAATAGTCGTTCATTCATTTAGTATATAGTGTTCTTTGGAAAAAATAATTCAAGAATGCAAAAAGAGACAATTAAAATAAGGGAAAAAAATTTCAATAATATTAAAAAAAAAAAAAAAAAAAAAAAAAAAAAAAAAAAATCGCTGATGAGTACTTATCTTATAAAGAGTTGATACACAATGAAATTAAAATTGAATGAGACCAAGATATGCATATGTACTAAAAACTTAATGAAACTTGTGACCTAAAATACTCAAATATGTATACATTGGATATTTATATGATTGACTTTAATGGCATGTCAACCCATCTAGGGTTATTTTATGCCTAGAGGTTAGAGAATTATGTTCACTGTACATTCATATTTACATATTTTGTGTAGTTATGAATGAAATTTTATCTTTATCAACATTTTACAATCATGCAAAAATATTGAGGAAAGTTCACTGATTTATATGCATCATGCTTTTCATATTTACAAAGTACATCCATTTTTTTCCTTAAACAATTCTTTGTTGGTTCCTTTTACCCTCTTCTTTCTTTCAAATATCCACTTCAATCGTTCATGCCTTTTCTGGATCATTCTCCGGCACTGATCTTACCATCATCTATACATTATTGTTCCACATTATTATCTGCAAGATCAAAGCAGCAGTCCATTCTCTTCAACTGCCAACAGAGTTCAATATCAAATGTCACTTGAGATCCTTCCCTTCAGATTTTGGTTAATTATTTCCACACTCCATATAATTTACCTTAATTTCCATATTATCACAATGATATGAGTCAGCACTCATCGTGGGTTGTAGAATTTTCACTAGAAATCCACGCTAGCATTAGTCTACATATGCAAGGGAATGCAATGTTACATAACTCCTCTTCTTGCACTTTGAGTTAACCCAAGCTCATATTGTTCATTTGTTCTTTGTTCTTTCCTCCCACTCGCTTGATTGTATTTCTTGTAGCCATGAAGAAATGTGCGATGCCCCTATGGGAACCACTAGTTGATCCCCAGCCAAGAAGTGATATGGTTTAAAGAAGCTGACGTATTCGGGGGGCCGAGGGGGTATTGTCACAATGGTAGGGACACTAGGGCTACTATTTTATCCTTACTGATAAGTGTAGTGTACCCTAGAGACTTAATAGTGCCATAATTCCTTCAGTGGAACTGCAGGTAAGCGAAGATAATTAGGTAGTTCTACCTGAATTCTGAGAAAATAGATTACTCAGTTGTGTGGGATTCACCACACTCAGTCACAGATGTCCCAAAAAACAAGCTCAACTGGTCTCTAACATGTTCAAATGACAATAACAATGACTAAAATGCCTGATTCAGTCAAGTATTTACTGTTATCAACAACAAGATTTACTCCATTGCAACTTCCAGCTTCCCAATTTAAACATCAGTTCAATTGACTACAGTCCATATTTCCATGATATTTGCTGAATTGTGTTTAATATCCAATTCACTCTTTGCCTATTCTTCACTAATTTGGTTCTTGTCACATTCAGAATCGATATACTTTCCTGAGCAATTAGTGTTAGTAGAAGGAAACCAGGAAAAACTGTTTCCAACTTTTCCTTTATTAATCTCAGGTCACTTCTTTTAATTCCTTGAATGATTTCCAATTTCCATAGCTTTAATCTCTCCTCCTTCAATAACTATATAAATCATATGAATGTACACAGCCAATATAGGGTTTCACCTTTAGCTTTAGAACAACCCCACACTCTTCTGACATCAGTCTGTGTCTTTTCCATCTCTGCAGTGCTTTTTAGATCTCCATCTCTTTAGAAGATTCTTTTGTATATCCATCACCTTCTTTCTGTCTTATGGCACTCATTCTGCTCAGTGGCACTTCTTCCTCGACCTTATTAGCTTCTGCCAACAGATGGTTTTTCTTTTCAATTCCATGAGGGGAATCTCATCTTCATCCTATTCATATGATTCTTCACCTGCAGAACCTCCTATTCTTCATTATCAGTAGTTGTTTCTTTAAACATGAATTCAATCTCTGTTTCCAAATAATTTGCTTCCTTGCCCAATTGTTTGGGGCTGTAGAATACTCTGACTGTACCTCTGCAGAGGGGTAAGACCCCCTCCCAATGAGTGTCCATGATTTGACACTAAACAATCTGATGGTGAGGTTCCAGTGATGCTGGGGCTTTGGGGAATGCAGAGCACCCCTTCATTGTAATTACTCCCAGGTCCACTCTGGCCTGGATTGGTGGCACTTGAAAGGGCCCTATCAATGGTTCAAATAGAAGTAAACTGCATACTTATGCTAAACTGAATTATTTGAAATAGAACTATTTTTGACATTGAAACTGTACTTACACTAAACTGAATTGTTTGAAATAGAACTGATTATTTATATAAAAATGGATTTGGCATTAAATAACCAACAAAAGTTGATATGCCATAAAACCCAACCAACCAACCAATCATTTACTTCCAGACCACTTCTCGATCCAGCTGGGGTCACCTGTCATATGGATCTTCGCTTCTCTGTGACCTTGGGAATATCCCATTCTTTGATTGTGGCTCATCTTAAGTCATTGGCATGTGCCCTTTTTACTTTATTTCTTAACTGAACCCAAACTTTAAAAGGCTACCAGTCCTGTCTGTTTCATTATCTGGTAGTATGGCCTCCATTTCTGATCCAACTTATTTTGCTTTAGATGGGCTTTGTAAAACACTAGATCACCAGCCTTAAATTTAATTTCTGACCTTTTTTTTTTATTGATCCTCTTATTGTGTTTCTTTTGTGCTCTAAGAATTCATTTTCTACTTTTCACAAAGAATGTTATTTCTCAATCACAATGCAATGAAAATCTTCACCCATGCATTTTCTCTTGGGTTTCAGGAAATTATCAATCAGTAATACCATGAAGTATGGAGAGCATCTACAGGTCTTATTAATTGAGAATCTGCCGACTGCTAGGAACTGGTTTTAAAACAAATCCCAATTCCTATTCTCTCCTTCAGATAATTTTGCCAATAGATCTCAAAAAAAATCTGTGAAATAGGTATCACTTTGAGGATGGTATGGGGAAGTGGTGACATGTTTGATATTCAAACTTTAGGGTCTCTCTCATTACTCCATTCACAAATTCTCCCCTATTGTCTGTTATTAATCCTGCTACGGCCTCAACTCTTGGAAATATCTCATTTACTACTAGCTGAGCCATTGACTGAGCTGTTTTATTCCGTACAGCAGAGGCATCTACCCATTTCATTAGCCAGTCCATGAAACTTACTTGGTATTTCCTCTTGGAGTCTTGGTATATGGACCCAAAATATCCATGCTGACCTTTTCAAAAGGATAGGAAAGCACATCCATCCCGATAAATGGTGCGTCCCCATTTCTTGGGCTTCTCACTTGACCGATTACACAACATGTAACATATGGACTTAGATCTTTATACATTCCAGACAAGTAATAATTTCAACCAACCACATCATGAGTTTTTTTTTTTTTAATTCCCATGTGTCCAAACTTACTATGACACCTTGAAGGGTTTGGTAGGTTTTATGGCATATCAACCTTTGTAGGTTATTTAACGCCAAATCCATTGTTATGTAAATAATCTGCTCTATTTAAAACAATTCAGTTTGGTATAAGTGCACAGTTTAATTGTCAAAAACATTTCTATTTCAAACTATTCAAGCAGTTATATGTAACAATTCAGTTAAGTGTAAATACGGTTTTAATGTTGAAAAACAGTTCTATTTCAAATAATTCAGTTAAGCATAAGCACGCAGTTTAAATGTAATTACGGTTTAATTGTCAAAAACATTTCTATCTCAAACAATTCAGTTTAGCATAAGTATACTGTTAGTTTTATTTAACCCATAGATAGGGCCCTATCAGGTGCTACCAGAGTGGACCTGGGAGCAATGGCAATGAAGGAGTACTCCACATTCCCCAAAGCTCCAGCATTGCTGGAACCTCACTATCAGATTGTTTAGTGTCATATCCAGGACACTCGTTAGGGGGGGTAACCCCTCGGGAGAGAAGCAGTTGGTGTATTCTACAGTCCCAGCTGACAGGGCAAACATCTTGAAGGGTGAAGAGAGAAAGGGAAGCAAAAAAAAAAAAAAAAAAAAAAAAACCAACAGAGCAACATCAAAGAGAGGTAATCCGTCACTGGAACTCAGTTACTTGCTGAACCCTCCTTCGGGCAACACCGTATCAAACTGTCTTTTGAATTGTTCACCAACGACACTGTCTTCGCTATTAATCCCTATACCTCAGGGACAAAAGAGTTCTGCGCCAACCCTCGCTATGCCCTTTTATAGTTAGCAAAGCATACTGGTCACACGTGGTCAATATGCATAAATATTGCAGTGCCAGCACGTACTAGTTTTCTCCTTGCATTAATGCTTCGCACACCAGACAAAGACAAGCTATTTTATGGAGGTGCCCGTGGTGTAATGGTTATCGTCGCAGGATGTGGACACGATGACACGAGTTCAAATCCTGGACGAGCCTGATTACATTTCACATAGTACTAATACCCTTGGGAAAGGTATGAATCCAAATATTCTCCCTCCAGCTATGGGTAAATAGTAGGGCAGACTAGGTTCTTCAGCCTTGGTGAGGCGACTAGTCTAGGAGAAGGAAAACTCTGAATTCAAACCTGTTAAACTCCGCTTAAAAATTGACCTTGTGTCATATCCTGCGCGAGCGGAGGGGTTGGTAAATAGGATAAGGTAAGTCATTATCAGATTCAAATTCTTGACCATTGCGTCTGCGACATATCTCTTCAATACTTACTTCTGGAGGGGTCTTTTTGGTACATATAGCCTAACTTTTTGATCCTCATTATAGTAGAGTGTTCTGTTTAGGATCCCAAACCTTTTGACCTTTGCTCCACCAAAATTTTTTTTCTACTGCTTCCTTCAGCTTTAGCAGTTCCTCATCATTTGAATATTCTCAAATGGCTTCTTCACCTACATTTTTTTTTCTTCTCATTCTACCTTTTCTTCATCCTCATCACTCCATGATGGCCGTTCTTTGTTTCTGTGGGAATTGATGACACATACTCTGTAAGCTTTATCATCCACCTCAGGCTCTTCCATCACCGATTCTTGTAGTAGCTTCTAGGGAATTCATGACAATAAATCTGCACAAATATTCTTCCTACCCAAATAATACTCCACCCTACAGTTGTAATTACTCAACTGCAAGACCCACATTTGGATCTTTTTATTTGTCCGTTCTGCCTCAAATAAATATTTTAACAGCTTGTGATCGGTTTTAGTCCCAAATTCAGCTCCATCCAAATAGTAATGCAGCTTTTGTTAGGTATACACAATTGCATACACCTCCTCTACTACAGGCACATTTCTGCTGAATTGGAGATAGCCTGTGGGACAAGAAGTAAATTGGAATTTCTTCTTTCAACCTTGCAATTAAACTCTCCTTTTCTTGGCAGAGTTGAGTTAAGCATGCCCCAATCACTGGCATCCATATACAGAATCATTTGTTTGTTCCAATCAGGATATATCAATAATGGTGCAGCCGTTATTTACTCCTTCAGAGCTTCAAAGGATCACCGACAGTCCTCAGTCCATCTAAATTTGGCATTTTTTTTGGTCAAATTTATTAAGGGTATTGCAATTCAGAAGAATCCAGAAATAAATCTCCTATTTCCCATGATTCCAATGAATCCTTTCACTTTTCTTACTGATTAAAACTCTGGCATGGATCTTGTCCATGTCAGGTTTCACTCCCTTCTAGCTAATAATGAATCTTAAGTATTTTATCTTCTTTTAAATGACTTACATCAGTTTAACACGTCTTGCATGAAGAGTGCCAGTGGTAAAAAAAAAAAAATTCGGCCGTTTTTGGAGGAGGAATTTATAGAAGAGCTGGCTCGTTTCTTGAGATGAGATTTGTGTCATATGCAAATTTTGTTGCATTAAAGGTGCAATGCCAGTAGCAATGGTGTCTTTTTCATTTTCTACAGACTGCCAGTTTGACAGACAGAATGAGCGAAGAAAAGTGACAAGGACACATAATAACATGGAAAGTAAAGAGGAAAGTTGGTAGGGAAAACGAATCATGGAATCCATTTCCTTCCATTGTACAATTTCTTACTAGTCCCAACTGTTTAGTAATCGACTTTGATCCAACAACTAGTAACTACAGTTCTCTTCAACAACAGTTGGCAAAATTGGTAATTCAGCACTTTCCTCAGCCAAATCCAATGACAGAATTACTTGATACTTCTTTCTTATTGGAGTTATCCAGTCTCCCAATGCTTGCAATTACCATGGAGGGAGATATTTCATTTCTTCTTCAGAAAATTTTTTTTTTTTCTTTTTTTTTTTTTTACATTTCTTCAAGTGGGATTTCATCCTTACCTAACACTAAGGTTGATGGGTCAAAGAAAATTACTGCATCCTACATCTTTAACCAGTCTCCCTAAATTATTAATTCTCTATCTAGACTGTGTGATATATAAATCTCATGGACTGTTTTTAAGTTGCTTATTTTTATTGGCAGGTCCGCTACTCCTGATATTTCCATTTCATTTCCATCAGCCGAAGAAGCCTTAATATTTCCAGGTTTAATTCAAGTTTCATCCATCCTCAATAGCTTTTACTTGAGAGGGTTCAGTACAGATATCTCTGAGCACGTGTCTACCTGAGCTCCAACCAATCATTTTCCTATCATATCTGCACAGATTAATTCTCTTTCTTTGGAAAGGAACTGGAATACTTTGGCTTTCCTTTGTCCCTTAATTCTTAATAATTCTACCTTATTCCTCATTTTCTGGGGTATTTATTCTTCCATCCTCAGTCTTTGATTGGGGTTTTTGCTAACATATTTCCTTTTATCTGGACAATTTCTAACCACATGACCTTCTCTTTCTAAAATCATAACTGTAATAGAAATTATCACTTATGCAAATGACCGCACGTCTGTTTGGCCTGTCAGGTAATGGGATCAGGTAGGAAAAAGGAAGAAAACTTGTGACTTATCAGGAATTGAACCTGAGACCTCATAACAAATTGTAGGTTGCTTTAATTTGAATAAGACTGTTTCAGCCAATCAAAGGCAAGCTTGGGATTGTAGCAGGCACTACTTAAGAGACACACAAATTTGGTCGGGGAGAAAAAAGTCATTTGCCTGGGGAGGTGTTAACAGTCAAGCTTTTGACAACTAAGAGAGACCAGAGACCAAGTGCGATGAAACGAATATGGAACACCCTTAATGATTGATTACCTCTCGTTCCCAATCTTCATTTAACTCTAGACACACCTTATGCGTCCTCTCTTGCCACACTCATAACACACCTTTAACCTGTTACTTGGGTCTACCATTCTCAATTCTCTCTTTTTGCTTAACTGTCACAACCTCGTGAGCAATGCCTTACTTTTTCTGGCTGATGCAAACACATCACCTAATGTCTTCAGGGAATCCTATCTACATCCTCTAAAATCAGAATTTTCAATGCATTCACAAAATATTCTGCCAACTGTGCTTATACCACGGATTCTCCTCTTTTGGTAAGATCAGTATATGCTACTTTCACCAAAGCTGACACTTGACTCACTAAAACTGCTATAGATTTCTCTTGCTTTTGTTTCATCCCTAACAAAGCCCTTGCCCCCTCAGTCATGCTTGTGTGGCTACCAAAATGACCGTTTATTCCTAAGTCCATGTCCTTCCATGATGGACTAGAGTTTCTCTCCAAGAAGTCTCTAAACCATTCGGAGGCTGGCCCTTCAGTGTAATCATAGGCCAGTCCTACCATATCCACATCGAGCAGTTAATATATTCAGCATTTCTTTTGGATCGCATTTATCCACAGATACAGCTCCATAGCCCTGCCTGTAAATATAGGTATCTTTGATCCTGGGATATTTAGCTTTTCTATTAGTCTCTGTGGATAGTCAATCTTGTCATTGGTATTAATTTTACCCTGAGACATTTCTAATAATCCAATCCTTACAACAATCCTCAACTACCCTTATAACTGAAATCAAAAAAAATGTCTGCAGCAACACATGATAAAGAACAATCAATAATCAAAAGTAGAAAAAGGAATTTCTGACCTACCTGAACTCTTAATCTACTCTCATTGTGTTGTGCACAGTTTTTTTTCTTCGTGTGGCTTCTTAGGATGTTTTCTGAAAGTTTTTGAGTGTTGCTATCTCTCATGGATGATTTCACATTCAATTCTGAAGTTTTCCGTGATACTCATTCTTACTTGAAATTCTTCTCATTCCATTCAGCCTTTTCCTGAATCTGAATTCTGGATCACACACCAATATATCACAGGTTCTGGAACTCTGGTCATCATGGTATCTATATAAATATATACAATACCAATAAACTGCCAATATATTGCAAGGTCAAGAATCCTGGTTGACACTGCACCAATATAAATTCAACCATCTCCACTTCAAACATTGTTTCTGATCAACGCACAGCTCAGTGTAAACCCTGTGTGAAGTCTCACTCATTGCACAACTGTCAGTAGAGCATTTACAATTCAAACTGTTTCATTTGTTGATTGTTTAGCTTGATACTCAAAAAGAATTGTTATTCTAACAGGTAAAGAAAACAGGTGTTTCACAAACCAATAAACAGTAGTAATCTCCTTTGGTGATAAATGTTCTGAACAAGATAAATCAATCTCTTCTTTGAAAGAATAATGATGCCAAGGTTAACGAAAGCATGGACAGCTATCAATAGGCTATTGACTATATGGAAATCAGACCTAACTGATAAAATGAAACGCAGCTTCTTCCAGGCAGCGGTCGCATCGATACTGCTATATGGATGCACTACATGGACTCTAACAAAACGGCTGGAGAAGAAGCTAGACAGCAATTACACAAGAATGCTGCGAGCAATCTTGAACAAGTCCTGGCGGCAACACCCCACAAGACACCAACTGTACGGCCACCTGCCTCCTATCACGAAAACTATTCAAGTTAGACGAACCAGACATGCAGGACACTGCTGGAGAAGCAGAGACGAACTCATAAGTGATGTACTCTTATGGACCCCCACACATGACCGTGCAAAAGCAGGACGACCAGCATGATCATACATTCAGCAACTATGTGAGGATACGGGATGCTGTCCAGAAGACCTGCCTGAGGTGATGAACGATAGGGAAAAGTGGCGAGAGAGGGTCAGGGATATCCGTGCTACCAGCACGACATGATGATGATGAATACCAGTATATCAAGTGAAATACAATCAACTATCATAAGACATTTATAGTTATACAAAACAGAGTACAGTGTCTGGATTGACTATGTGTGTGTCAGTCTTAGGTTAACTTTTACAACTTAATGAAATGTTAGAGTCATTTACTGGTGAATGTGTAGGCATGCTGACTGCTATAACTGTGTGTGTGCTTTGCCTCTCTCAAAAGGAAAGTTGATTTGTTCTTTCCACAGTTCAAACACCAACTGAAATGACAAACTGTCATTATATTCACGTTTCTTCTTAATCCAAATTTATTCCCAAGCTGAAACTACATCCCAGATGAGCTATGATTCAAATCAACTTCACTCCAGACAGCTGTGAAGAATATTACAACTATAATAGTCTCGAAAGCAAGTTAACTTTCTTACATTACAATCTGGTAACTTTAGAGATGTTTTTGCACACTGTCCTCTCAAATATGAATAGTTTTTAAACAAATCTTCTTGACCCATAGTTGGCACCCTAACAGATACAAGTGGATCTAGGAGTAATGACAATGAAGGACTACTCCATACGCCCCAGAAGAGGAGCCTCATCATCACATGTAATATGTCATATGCACACATAAGATATTTGAAGTTTGTTTTTTTTTTTCTTGATAATTTAATACTTAAGATATACTATGTATCAGGTAAAAAAAAGGAAAAATTTGCTTACACCGAAATTTATTGACAAATTCAACATATAAGTATAAATTTCAAAGACTCAATGTACCAACTATTATGGGACAGAGACAGTGTTCCTTATCACTTATATTCTTCTCAGAGATTTCATTGATGAAAATAGAAAATGCTACCCTTGTCTCATATTAGTAATTACATTTATATATAAATTTCATAGCCTAAATGTACCAACTATTATGGGACAGAGATAGTGTTCCTTATCACTTATATTCTTCTCAGAGATTTCATTGATGAAAATAGAAAATGCTACTCTGTCCCATAATAGTTATTACATTTCTATATAAATTTCAAAGACTGAATGTACCAACTATTATGGGACAAAGGTAATATTCTTTTATCTCTCTTTATCCTTCTTAGAGCTTCAAATAATCATAGGATAAGCTTCTGTCCCATAATAATTGCTACATTTGCAATGAGATTTCATATATTCATTGTCTCATTCATTATGGGACAATTAATAGTATTCCTTATATTTATAGTTGTTACATTTGCATATGCAAAAGTTTTTGACAAAAATCGATAAACACTGTTCAATATTTTGTGGGGATTAATAATGAATAAAGTTTAAATAAAAGATAAAACCAATTAATATATTAAAATAAAATAAAAATATGTTACAATTCTACTTCCACTTCTGGTGCCAAAAAGAATTCAGATTCTTTCAGTGTCTACCAACCCATGGGACATGTATTTGCCGACATCTTAAAACAAGGAGTTGATACCATATAACTTTTATATAATTAATTCATGTGCTAAATAAAAAAAACATTCTATAGAAAACTATAATTTAATTGCTGTCCCTTAATTTACTATGATGGCTGAAGAATTTGAAGTTTCTTGCTGAAACTAACTCAAATTTTATTCCACTCCTGTTGAGAAATCTTAAGATTGTTCAAGTTTAATAAAGTTTAATCTTTTTCCATAGACGTTTTAATGGGATTTAGGTCATATGACTGAATTGATTACTCTAAAAACTTATTTTCTTTGCCTTTAACCACAGTACAGTATGGGTTTAGACTTTTTGTTTAATGGCATATCAACCCAGTGCAATATGTTTTGGATCATTATTGTGTTAAAAATTCAAACTTGCAGTAGTTAAAGATATTGTACAAACTGAAGCAAGTTCTTCTCTAGTATTTTGTGATACATAACTATTCACTGTTTCTTTAATCATATGTAATGCACATGTATCCCCCAAAAATTAACACTATTAATGTTATAATTAACCCTATTATTATAATAATATTATTATATATTCATATTATATTATTATTAACACTATTCAAAAAATTAACACTATTCACTGTTTCTTTAATCATATGTAATGCACATGTATCCCTAAAAGATTAACAAAAAATTAACACTATTATTATAATTAACCCTATTATTATTATAATATTATTATATATTTATATTATATTATTATGATATTAACACTATTCAAAAAATTAACACTATTCACTGTTTCTTTAATCGTATGTAATACACATGTATCCCTAAAAGAAAAACAACCATAAATCATTCTATTTCTGCACTGTTTAACTGTTGAGATGCTATCTTGTGAGTCATATAAAAGGCAATTTTTTTTTTAGACATGTCTTGAACAGTTTGCACCAAAGAGTTCAGACCAAAATATTTTATCCCAGAATGGAGAAAACTCCTTGAGATGATTGTAAGCAAAGAGTGATCAAGACTTCACTTCAGAAGAGAGTTTTTTTCCAAGGAGTCTAAGAAAGCAGTTCTATATGGTTGAGTGTCCTACAAATTGTTTTAAATGTGCATAAAAGAAAGAGAAAATAATTGACAGACAACTTAACGAAAATATAAGTGTTGGATTGTTTGGGTGGAGGGGCGTATCAGCCATCTATAAATTGTCAGCAAAATTTATAAGCTCACCAATCAACACTAACAATAGATTGACCAATCAGAGAAGACTATAGTATATATGAACAATGGCAACAATGCAGCCTTGTTACTTATATGGTGTATGTTTTGTATCGCACACCTAAAAAGAAGATGACTCCCTGAATTCCAATAGAGTTACGGTCCCAAGGCAGCAAAACTTTTTTTGATGGCGATGAATCAAAGTATGAGTTGTGGGAAGTGAAGTTCCTTGGATATCTTAGGATTCAACATTTACACCAGATTATACTATCACCAACAGATCAAAGGGATGATATGGACTTCATAGAAAAGAATGCTACTGTCTTTGCTGAGCTCATTCAGTCTGTCGTTAGTAATAAGAGATGCATGAGACAATGGAAGAAAACCCTTAACAATAATAAGAGAACATTATTTGTCAAAAAGAAAGCTGAATGTTATTTTCCTCAATATAGAGCTGACATCTTTGAAAAGATTGGAATCAGAGTCTATTACAGACTATATAATAAGGACAGAGAATATTTCTAATGCTCTGAAAGAAGTTGGGGATGTTATAAGTGACAGACTTTTAATTGATATGGTTCTCAAAGGATTACCTCTGAATTTTAAGCCTTTTTTTAGAAGAAGCAAACTTTGATTTTTCTGAATTTAAAGTATGTTTAAAAAATTATGAAGAAACAGAGCATATGTGTTACCTCACCCCAGATGAATCTAACAATATATTACAAATAAAGATCACATTTAAAAAGATTAACACAAGGAATAAAACTGGGGTCAGTACCCATTCTCACTATGATTAAAAATCAACAAATTATAATTATAATTACCAGAAACCTCAGGATAGTAGAGGAAAGGCAAATATTATTTGTTATGTTTGTGGGAAGAGAGGCCACAAAGCATTTGAATGTAAAAAAACAAAGGCAAAGAGATTTTTGTCAGAATACGAGGATCATTAAATAAGTTTCCAGACTTTTTTTTCATATGGACACTTTTATTGATAGTACACACATGAAACTCTAGTCCTCTTCAAAGTAATCTCCTCCGGCTGCAATGCACTTGTTGTACCATTCCAACAACTTCTGGAAGGCCCCATGGAAGTCCTCTTGTGTAAGCATGTCAATGACCTTCATCACAGCCTCTTTCATCTCCTCAATTGTCTCATAACGACAGACTCTGAGCTTAGGGAATAACCAAAAGTCCCAGGAAGCAAGGTCTGAATGATAGGGAGGGTGAGAAACTGTCTTGATGCCCATCTTGGTCAAATAGTCTGTGACAAGGATGGAGTTGTAGGCTGGTGCTTTGTCCGACTGGAAATGCTACTGACCCGATTTGAAGAGTGCTGGCCTCTTCCAACAGAATCTCTTCTTGAACTCCCTTAAAACCTCAACATAGTAACCCTAACCCTTTGGCCAATCAACTGTGGTGTATTGACTTCCTTACTCCTCCCACATCTCTGATCAACCTTCACAGACTCCCTGCCTTCTTTGAATCTCTTATGCCACTCAAAAACTGATGCTCCATTCATGCAAGATGGTCCAAAAGCAGTCTGAAGCATTCCATACATTTCTGTGGCATTTTTTCCAAGTTTAAAACACAATTTTATTGCGTATCGTTCTTCTAAAGTGTCCTCACGTCCAGATTGCATTTTTGAAATTCACCAACTGTGACAATCAGGCTTTAGTAGGGTGTATTCCAATTCCTGCTGTAGCTGTTCATTTGAACCTGAAATCATAAAAATTGGTTAGTCATCTCATAAGATGTATAGCAACAACATACTGAATTTTCAAGAGTCTATGACAATTTTAAATGCCTGTACAAAAAAAAGTCTGGAAACTTATTGAAGGCACCACGTATATGAATCTATTCTAAAGGCTAAACCTATTTCTTTACTTTAGGATATGACATTGTTTCAGACAAGAATAATTCATTAGTTGACTGCAGGGCTACCGAGCATCTAATATCTGGTACGTAAAAATTTATCAAAAAACCATTGAATTAACTGACAGGAGCCAAATAAATAATATAGTGCTGAAAATAGGTAACGCTTGCATTTATCGACAAAACAGCTAAGGACATATGTGTAGATATATCTTTAAAAATACTTTTAAACAAAACATATTTTCAGTAGAAGCGGCCACTAAAAATGGTGCACACATAAGTTTTGAGCGTGACTATGTGCCACTTAATTTACCCTAATGGAGCAGTTTTCAACATAACACAGAAAGAATGTTTGTATTATCTGAAAAATACTGTTTCTGCCAGAAATGCCACTTCCAACTTACAGTGGCCTAAGATTTTATGCCAAGTATGTAATGAATCTGATATTAAAAAGTTACCCAACTTAGTAAAAGGAATGAAGATAAAACTGACACCAAATTATGCTCTTAACTATGATATATGTATTCAAAGGAAGATGTCTAATGATAGAAAGAAGACTTTGGAGTGCAAGACAACAAAATCCTTGCACTTGTACAGTGATTTAGCAGGCCCCATTCAACCCTTAGCAAAAGATGGTTATAGATATGTAATTAATTTTATTGATGACTATTCTGGCCTTACAATGTTATATTTCTTAAAACACAAGTCTGACACTTTGCTTGCTACAACAAAATATCTGGCTGACATCACCTCTTACAGCCATGTAAAATGTTTGCGGACAGACAATGGAACTGAGTTCACTTCTGAACCTTTTTGACGGTTACTTGCACTTAATAGAATCAATCACAGGTAATCAGCTCCTTAATCTCTGCATCAAAATGGGACTGCTGAACAGTCATGGCAAATTTTATTTTCTACGGCACGGTGTCTACTTATTGAGTCAAAATTGCCCCAAAACTTGTGGGTTTACACATTGATGGCTTCAGCGTATATTAGAAATCGTTATAAAAACACAAGAAAAAATGCATATTAAAGTTCTACCGGTTCAAAACCAAACTTAGATAAGATGCATACTTTTGGTATGAGCTGTTTTTGTTATGTACAAATAAAATGAAATTGGATCCTTGTTGTGAAAAAGGCATCTTTGTTAGCTATGATAAACAAAGTCCAGCTAACTTGATTTACTTTCCAGAAACAATGGCTATTATAAGAGTTAGGCGTGTAAAATTCAGACTCTTATGGTAATAGCTCACTATTGAAACTGAATAGAAATACTGAATTTCCGGATTATTTAAGCACATATGACATACTGTGACAGAGAGAATTCCACCCCACCCACCAGATTGGTTGATGAATTAATGGTTCTAGGGAAAGAATTAAGAAAAATTCTTTTTTTTCTTTCTCTCTTCTTATTTTATTTCCTATCCTATTTTATTTATTTATTTATTAAACTTGAGGTTCTTTAAAGTGAATCTTGCGATAATATAAAAGAAAACAGTAATGAAGTTTGTGCAAGCTAAGGGGTAAATTGGAGTTCATACTGGAAATGAACTAAAAATAAAAAAGAAAACCTTATGTGCATCTTATGGTGGAGATGGTGATAGAGTCCATATGGTTTTGAAAAGTGAAGGAAGATGTAGCCAACTTAAGTGGATCTTACGGTGGAGATTGTAATAAAGTCTGCGTGGTCGAAGCAAGAATAGGATTTGGCTAAATTTTGAGACGAGGTAAGTGGATTTATCCCATCTTAAGTATTGACCGTCTACTTGGGATCAGTAGGAGGTATCAAAGTTAAATCTTAAGTATATCTTCAAATGCAGTGTTGGCCATATGTGGAAAAAGTTGGTCAACTTGGCGATTTACATATCATTATGCATAGGCGTGCCCAGGGATCATCGAAACTCCACCCCCAATTTATATAAACAAGGCACGACGCCGATAGAGGAGTGCAGATCAAGTCGAGGTCGACGGAAGAGCAGAGAGATAGTGAAGAATTCAGTGCAGCACCCATCTTAGAACTTCGACTCCAGACCAAGTTTAGTTTAGAACCGAAAGTCCAAAGTGAAAGCAGAGACAACCGATTATTTTTTTTCTGCTAAGAAACCCAGGGGCAATAATTGCCTCCCTTGCACCTGTTTGATCTATCACATTTCCGAACAAACGAATAAGTTCGTAAGACCTTTTTCTTTTCTTTCTTCCCCATTGTATTCTACACATTTTGTAAATACGTACATCATTGATAAAGACAATAGCTTTGAGAAATTTGAAAGCGTTGTTTTCCTTCTTCTAGTGCATTTGTGAACTGCAACAGGTACAATCTCTCTGCCAACAACAATTTTATTTCGACGTGGATTCCAGCCAAAATTGGAAACGATCTGAGTTAGTTAGAACATTGCCATTCAAATCAAAAGACACAGCATGGGGAATGGTAGGAGTTATCTCAGATTGGCAAGCAGAGCCGAGAAATTGAATGTTGGCGAAAATTCCCAAGTGGAACTAGACACATCGGCCAAGGCTGGATTCACAACGTCAGAGTACAACCAAATGACAACCAAAACACTGAAGGAGAGGGGCAAATAAGATGATATCTAATCCAACAGAAAAAAGGCCGGATTTTTTTGTAGTCAAAAACTTGGAATTTAGTGGAGTTGATTGTTGTTGTACCATGCATACATCCCACAAACTATACTAAGGCCATTAACTCTGTTGACTCGGATAACTGGATTTTGGCGATGCGGAGGGAATTTAATTCCTTAGTTGAATAATGCTTTTGAACAGGGGAAGGCTCCAAGAAACAAAGATATTGTCAGTTGTAGGTGATATTTTCTATAAAAAGTAAAAGTGATGGAAGTTATGAGTATAAAGCTCGTATTGTAACGAAAGGCTACTCACAAACATATGGCAAAGATTATAGAGAAACTTTCGCCCTGACAACAAATATGGCTTCCATAAGGTTACTACTACAAATAGCAATCCAGTATGACTTGTTAATTCACCATATGGATGTTAAGAGTGCATATCTAAATGCTTCCTTAGACTATGAAATATATGTTGAGCCGCCAGAAGACTTTAAAGGTAAGAATGGAAATTATGTTTGGAAACTAAAAAAAATCTTTATAAAACAGAGCAGTCGAACGTGAAATAAAACATTCCAAACTTATTTAACTTCACAAAATGTATGTTCAAAATGTCCACAATCAAATATCCATCATTTTATTGTGGGTAGACAATATATTAATAGCTTTAAAAACTGATGCACACCTTATGCAAATTAAGACAACACTGAACTCTAGATTCAAAATGACTGATCTTGGGCAATTATCCTGGTTTATAGGAATACAATTTGAATGTGAAAATAGTACTATTAAAATGAATCAATCGAGGTATATCAAGAAGATATTATCAAAGTTCGATATGGCAGATTGCAAACCATGCTCAACTCCATGTGAAATGGATATAACGAAAACAAGTGACAAAGTCGATTTAATAGATAGCAAACCTTATCGCGAAACTATTGGCAGTCTAATATATATAATGGTTGCAACAAGACCAGACATTTGTTATACAGTTACTAGGTTGTCTCAAGACCAAGCAAAGCCAAATTCTTTCCATTTAACAAAAGCAAAACACATCTTACATGATTTAAAAGGCACAATCAATCAGTCACTAATATTTAAGAAATCACAGAAACCCTTGAAATTAGAAGGATTTTGTCATGTAGATTAGGCAAATTTAAGTGACAGAAAAAGCGTGATTGGATTTTGCTTTAGATTGGCAAAAAATAACCCAATGATTTCATTGAAGTCTAAAAAACAGAATTCAGTTGTTTTGTCAACATGCAAAGTAGGATTTATCGCTATTTTATTAGTAAGCCAAGAAGCCCTGTATCTTAGAGCACGATTGAGAACTATGAACTTGGATCACTTAAATCAGTCCAGTATTGTTTTGGCAAAAAACCCAGTCATTCATCAAAGATTAAAACATATTGATATAAAATTTCAGTTTATACATGATGAAATAAATAAAGGGTCAATTCTTTCAGAATACGTTGAACAGAAAAATGTAGCTGACGTGTTCATGAAACCAATGACAGGAATAAAATTAAACACTTTCAGAAAGATTATACGAGGTAATTGATTCTTAACTTAGTAAATTAGGCATTATTAGCCTAGTCAACTGAGGCAGAAGAATACATCGACTGTATCTCAGCAGAGGGATAAAACTCCCCCAAATGAGTGTCCTGGGTATGACAATCAACCAGCCAATTAATCCTAAAAAAAAAAAAAAAATTTTTTTTTTAAATCTAAATCACTAATTGTGTTTATGTGCTAACTAAACAAAATTATATTAATACTAATAATAAAAAAAAAAAATTATTCACATTTTTTTTATTTTAATATGTATTTCTTTTAAAAGTGTAGATTCTATTTTATACCTCCAAACAGGAGGGCATGTTGGATTGTTTGAGGTGGGGAACCTACTAATGACATATCAGCCATCTACAAAGTGTCAGCAAATATTTATAAGCTTGCCGGTCAACACCAGCAATAAATTGACCAGAGAAGACTATAGCATATATGAACAACAGCAACTTAATACAGCCTTGTTACTTAGAAGGCATATCTTTTGTATCACACAACTAAAAACGAGATGACTAACCGAATTCCAATATTAAGTATCTCATTCAACTGAAATAGCACATTAAAAGAAAATAAGACAAACAAAAGATAGTTACTACCATAACACTGCCGACCAAGCTATTACTGGAAGTCATTTTTTGCTGAAGTCAATCAGACTATTTGTCCTTTCAACTAATGTCTACTGACTAATGTCCCATTCTAACAGCACAATATCTCTATTTATATTATCTGGAGGTTCATCACTTCCATCCACTGGCAATTGGGCACCAATTTCCAGTGTCTCACCTTATTCCAATATGACAAATTGTATCTGTGAAGGTAATGGAAAGGAACTCCAAGAATCACTTTCACGGTGTCTTTTACGTCCACTCTTGACAACAAGCTATTTCGGCTTTTGGCCCCTGCTGTCACCATTCCCGCATGGTTTGAGCACACACGTCCGCATTTGCCATATAAGCATTCACGTGCTCATTCAACTCGCGATAGTCCATAACTGGCCGGACCTTTTGCTTACTTTCCTGTAATATGGCCATTTATGGTATCAGGCCTTTAGGAGGGCCAAGTTTGCTCTCCAGGTACGGAATCAGCCAACCGTTCAGAATCCAAGCCTGCAACTCCCGCTCATATTCACCTTGGAGTCGCTTAGGGGCAGGGTTTTCTGAAAGCCTGTTTTTCAAAGACACAGGTGGCTGGTCACCGGACCATTTCCAAAATGCGGTCCATACACGCTTGACCTTGTCATATTCAGCGTGAAAGTCAGGCTCGTCGAGGGTGATGGCAGCACATATCAGTCTTTCACGCTGAGGAAATCTCACTTCGCCGGTGTCAGACATAGTCATTCCACCAAGTTTTCTGATCGCATTCAGCCCGAGTAGCAGATCACATCCAAACAGATCCTCATCTATAACCAGAGCTCGTACGGCGACTGAAGGTCCATTGCCAATGCCAATTTGGACCACGCTCTCTCTATAACACATTGACGAGTTCCCTCCTACAACCAGCAAGGGGACTCGCTTTTTCTTCCACGTCCGACAGCATGGTTTGCATACTAGGGTTTGCATACTGCCCCGGTGGATACAGGCTGTACATACGTTGCGTCCATTACCTTCACACTCCTCCCTGATTTGGGAATCACACAAAAAGACCTGCTCCGCGCTGTACGTTGTGTGATTCCCAAATCAGGGAGGAGTGTGAAGGTAATGGACGCAACGTGTGACACTATGAGTTGGATATATGCACATATATGTATACACACGTGTGTGTGTGTGCACCCATACCAGTGTCCTTGTGTGTGTATGTATATATGTATATGTGTGTGTGCGCCCACGCCCACACGCACCTGCATGCATGCACGCGCACGCACACATATACACACATATATATGTGGCGAGATGAGTTAGATTTGGCCTAGGTATCGAATTTCAAATGTTAGGAAAACCCATTAACTAGATTAAGGAAATCTAGATAAGAAAATGTTTATACATATAGTTGCGGACGTGTTAAGTACTTGTCAGAACTTAAAAGGGTCTGAATTTAATGTCCCTGTATCGGAGACGGCCAGTCTAGGAACTAATTTTATGTCCAGTTTTTTTAAGAGAGAATTGGCTCCCCAAAAAGTTATGGGTTTATTCGTGGGTGTTCCATTAGCCGGAAATAATAATGAGACATTCTGTATATATACAGGTGCATTTTGGGTCCGAGAGTCAGACTTAGTTTGGGTTCGAAGGGAGTTGATTAGACCGGGACAAAGAAATAACGAACAGTGACATTACCAGCCGGACCCAGTTAGTTAAGATAATCTTTTGCCAGCCGAAACTCAAACTAGAATTAATCATCCACTAAGTGTTACACGCTTCTCAACATCCCTTGACGTTTTAACCACAAGTTGTTGTTTTGTCTTGTTCTTTTCTCTGTGAACCTGCTTCTCGCTTGATCCGGCCCACATAAGTATTCAGACGAGGACTCAATAACTTATGCAAACTGCAGAAGCGGGTATTATCACAAACGTACCTGGGCATTCGAAGCACACACGAACGTGTCTGGCTTGTAGAGCGGAAAAGCGAAACCGATATGGCTGCCTCGAGCATATTTGATGATGGGAGATCTCGAACCAGCGAGAGGTAATTTGCATGTATGCAAATTCTGGCGAGATCTCACGAACATAAAATACGCACAGTAACGGCGTAACAGAGATGTGCGTCGCCTGACAAACTTTTTACAACTTAACGAACGAACAAAGGAGAGAGAGCGAGAGAGAAGGAACAGCGAAGGAGAAAGAGGGAGAGAACGCTCGAATCAATACGCCCTGAAACTAACGTGCAAAATCCATCGCAGCCTACCGACACACAGAATTGGGATTTGGTCTTCGTCTTTAGTGTGAGGGATTCATTGAAGAGACGGGAGTGTGTAAAAGGAACTCCAAGAATCACTTTCACAGTGTCTTTTACATCCGCTCTTGACAACAGTATCTTTGCTCACTTCTGTTCAAGCTGCTGGCAGTTCCATTTGAATAGTGAATGGGTTTTGAATTACTTCCTGATAAATGCTACTCATTCACTTGATTTACGAGACTGTCCTGTTTAAAGTAAATCCGTAGTCATGTCACTTCCATTTTCAAATGATGGCTCTAATCATACTGATGGGAATATTGAGTTCATTGGTGTTCTTTTGATATCCCATTCCATGATTATGATGGTCAATTAACACTCTACGAACCTCTTGAGAAAGAGATCCTTTGCCTTCACAATTGTGAAAACTTTTGCAAGTGCCAGTTATTCAATATTCAAAGTCAATACATATCTTTTAAACTGTCAGCCTTTATGTGTGGCACACTCTAGTTTGTTGGCAGATATTGCGAATTATTAATTTGAATTCAATTCCAAATTTTTTTGTCTTATTGGTATTTTTGGAATATCTCCAAAACTTGTATATGCTACTTATCTTTTGAATTGTCAATAAATTTAGAGGTCGTTAAATAGTTTCTCTTTTTTTCCTGGTATATCTTAAATATTTACAACATATAATGGTTGGTTTCTTTGTTTTAATAGCATATCAACCTTCATGAGTTATTTAATGCTAAAGCCAACTTTTAGAAAAACAATGGTGGCACTTTTTAAGCCATAGCTGATGTGATAAGAGAGTTTATACCTTTCCCAAAGGTATTAGTCTAAAAGTGAATATAATACTGTGACTGGAGTTTGAACTCACTTAATACAATGTCACAGACCAGCATGTTAGCCACTACACCACAGGGACTTCCTCTTTGATAGATATAAGGAGAAAATAGAAATTATTTTCTTAAAACCAAAACCTTTAAAAATCCCATGTATCCAAAATACTTTTTGCATGTCACCGTAGAATAGCAGAAGATAATTTTCTTTTTACAAGAGATTTGAAAATATAGGGAGTCAAAGTCTGCTTTAATTTCTAAGCAATTTTTACACTGACGGCACTACCAAAGATAGAGAGTTCTGTCTGCTTTACCATCTGAACTATAAGTCAGGCAAAAAGGAATGGTTCATGCCTTGGCCTAATCGGTAAACAGCTTCATGCAAAATTTGAAGTTAGTTTGCCAAGTTAATTTTCTACATATGAAATATAAGTAAGTTGGCGACCAGAAGGCTGCTTTTTCAATAGCTACTACAACTGAGTTGTAGGGGAGGGTGCTACTGCTTTCCCTGGATTGCTCCACTTAACTCTTGATACATACCAAATATTGCTGAGTGTTAAGCAAAGAGGTATCAAGTACCATTTTTAAAGTCTTTGGTATGACACAGCCTGGGATTGAACCTTGGTCTCCCGGACAATTGGCAAACACTCTACCCACTTAAAATATAAAAAACTATAAATATAAAGAATTAAATGGATTGTCCCATAATGATTGAGACACTGAATGTATGAAATCTATAAACGTATCAATGAATTATTATGGAACAAAAGTATGAGCATTTTCTATTATGATTAATGAAAACATCAAGAAGAATATTAAAAGAATACTACTTTTGTCCCATAATAGTTGGTATGTTTAGTCTATGAAATTTATATACAAATGTAATAACTATTATGGGACAGAGTAGCATTTTCTATTTCAATTAATGAAAGCTTTAAGAAGTATATAAGCGATAAACAATACTGACTGTTCCATAATAGTTGGTACATTTATAATGTAAGTTTTATATTTTATATATAAATCTAGCAACGAATATGGGAGAGTAGCATTTTCTACTTTGATTAATGAAAGCTTTAAGAAATATAGAAGATACTGATTCTGTCCTATTAGTCTGGTTTGATAGCATATCAACCATTATAGGTTATTTAATGCCAAATCCAGTTTATTCATATATATTAGATATTTATGATTTGTAAACATAAGTCAACAAAAGTAAATAGTTTCAAGTTTGCAATGTATCACAAACAATTCAATTAAACAGCCATTTATTTACACACATTTAATGATAAACAGTTCTATTTCAAACAATTCAATTTAGCATAAGTCATTTGTTTGGACTCACTTTAAATATCAAATAGTTCTATTAGACCCATAAATAGGACCCTATTAGGTGCTACCACACCAGACCAGAGTGAACCTGAGAATGATGGCAATGAAGGGGGATAATCCACATTCCCCGAATCTCCAGTATTACTGGAACTTGTTTGGTGTCATATTGTTCGTGGTTTTAGAAGTCTAGTCGAAGTGGAATTAACCTATTGGAGGGTAGTCAAATTATTCAACACGCAAAATAAACTGATGGATGTTCACCAATCAGACATAAGCAAAATACTGCTCTGCCCTTTCCACCTCAAACTCAGTTTCTTATATGCTCATTAAATCTCGCCACTTCACGTGGGCTTATCACATTCTCCTCCATAACATAAGTCACACTTCTTGCGTCCTTTTCTTCTTCTGGTTTCCGCGTGCTGGTAGCAGAGAGAGCATACCTTCTGTTTCTTCGAGGTAAGATTGTTCGTGTCATTACTACTACACATATCAAGGACACTCTTGGGGGGGTCTTACCCCCCCAGCAGAGATGCAGTCGGTGTATTCTACAACCCCAGTAGACTAGGCTTTTGTTAGTTGGTACATTTATTATATAAGCTTTATAGGTGAAAAAATAAGTGGAAAAGTGGATAAACCGAAATACAGACAAAGGATTCAATAATATTTTATCTTTATTTCGAAAAGACTTGATAAAGACAAAATATTATTGAATCCGTTGTCTGTGTTTTGGTTTATCCACTTTTCCACTTATTTTTTCACATCTTGTCAGATTTACCAGATCTATCATTTTTCCATAAACTTTATATATAAATGTAACTACTATTATGGGAGAATAGTATTTTCTATTATGATTAATGAAAGCTTTGAGGATATAAGACATAAAGAATACTAGCTTGTCCCATTATAATTGACACATTTATTCACCAATGATTATAACTCTATTTATATGCATCTAACTTAAGTAATGCTTCATTGTATTGCATTATGCTTTCAAGACTCTGAAATTTGTGAGTTTGCTAAGTGCTCTCATAAAAACATCAGCAAATATTAATTCCAAGAGTTTTTCAGATTTCTGATCTACATTTTAGTATTAATTCTAATTGCTTTTTATCACAAGTCAAAATTATTAATAATAATGGTTGGTTGGTTGGTTTTGTCTTATGGCATATCAACCATTGTGGGTCATTTAATGCAAAATCCTGTTTATACAAAGGATTTTTTGTGAATAGTTTGTAGGTAACATTTAAAAAAATAAGCCAGAGCTCATTTGTTTGCATACAGTTATGTAACATATTGGCCCTCGACCGAGCTGTCAATCAAGAGATGCACCTGTGTAAATACAGGTGCACCCGGTCGTAAATATCAGGGTATCACCTTGACCTGAGGATGGGTTGAATTCGGTGCAATTGTGACGCCCACAAGAAGCAGGTAGGCATCAAACAATTATATAAACCGGTGCCACAGACAGTTTGGGTTAGTTGGAGTCAGTTGCAGTTGGAGTTCAAGGCAGTGAGAACCAGCTCCCAGCACAGGGCTTGGGCTCTCTGGACCCTCCCCCCCAGTTGAGCAGCCCAGCAGAATGAGAAAGAAGTGCTGCTATAGTCAGAGGAACTTGGGGTCAATATGTTGCAGTCTGTTCCGTCTCCAACTCACCTCTCACACACAACCCTTTCACAACCCTTTTGAGAATAAAGTGTGAGAGATATATTTTTCTAAAGAAGTGTGTTCGTTCATCATTATTGTTGATTATGTTTCCACATATATATGTATATGTATAGTTCTATCACGGCTATACAACAGTTAAAGGGTTACAAGCATTGCTATTTATTGTTTGCACACAGCTAAACAGATTCAAGTATTGCTATCTAACACTGATAGTTCTATTTGCATACAGTTGAATGGTTTCAAACACTGCTATCTAATATTAATTGTTCAATATAATTCTTTTGTTTGCACACAGTTCAATGATTTCAAGTATAGTAAATGATTAATTAGTTCTATTTGATTCATAGATGGGACTCTAACAGGCACTATCACTCCAGGTCAGAGTGGACCTGGGAGTAATGGCAATGAAGGAGTATTCTATATTGCCCAGACTCCAGAACTGGAGCGTCAACATTAGATGGTTTACTGTCATTTCTATGTCACTTGTTGGGGGAAGAGGTTATTCCCCTGTAGAAAAGCAGTCACCATATTCTATGGCCCCCAGCTAACTGGGCTGTTAATAATGATTGATAGAGCTTCATCTAATATATATATATATATATATATATATATATACACACACACACAAACAATATTAACACATAAATATATCTTTCTCAATTGAGATCACCCTGTTGGTGGGCTTAGAATACACTGGAGATCTGGAGAGAGTGAAGTACCCTTGCGTGGCAATTACTGCCAGGTCCATTCAGCACAGGAGTGGTAGTACCTGTTAAGGTTACATCTTTGGGTCAAATAGATCTGTTTGAAAATTATTTATATTCAACAAGAATACTTGAAACCATATAACTAAATTATTTGTATTAAGAATAGTTACTTAAAGCTACAATTGTTTACTAAGCATTATCATTAGTTACTTGAAACCATATAATAGAAATAATTACTTGAAACCATATAATCATTAATATTAAATAGGAATATTTGAACCCATAGAACTGAGTGCAAATTATTTGTACTCGATATGAATATTTGATATCATAACTGTATGAATAACAAAAAAAATAAAACTAAAGAAACAACTAAACAAAAAATGTAAATATAAATGTACAATAAATACATTTCCCTAACCTTTAGGCATAAAATAAGTCTTGGCAGGTTGACATGCACTTAAAAACAATCAATCATTCATCACTCAATTTCATGTAATAACATTCATCCGGTGAGTTGTAGAAAAAAAGTGAAACTGCTTTTTTCAGAATTTACCAGATGATCATTCTTTCATGAAACTCTTAGAAGTGAAAGTTGCAAGTTAATATTTAATATTGATAGATTTGCCCTACTGATTGAGTACTGAGCTTCTTACCTTTTTTTTTTTAATGCTGTTCAGTTTTCATCTTTATATGACTGACAGTGGTTCTACCACTTAATTTATACAATAAATATAGAATCTAGAATACTAACAATATCAGCTACCAGATTTCACAGCTGCTGAATCACCCAGTATTTCTCAAGATCGAGATCAAGGTCAAACTCATCAACACTATCTTCATCCCAGTGTCAGATATGGACATTAACTAAGCCTCTTGAATGCAAAATCAACACCTTCAAAATAAGATGTCTGAACAAAACATGCTATGACATGACCAGAAACACAAGGGTCAGAGAAATGGTAGGAAGAACACCAGAACATTTTTCTTTTTGTTTTTCTATCATGACAACTAGAAAATAATAATTAAACAAAAAAAAAATGGTGGCAAATATACTCATCTGGTCAAACCCCATAGCAAAAACAGAATGAGATCAATACTGTATTCATGGAAGACAGAGAAATACAGACATCTGTCTTATATATGTCCAATAATTTTAACTGAGAAATCAACACTTAATCTAACACCCTGTTGGCAGGGATTAGAATATACTGATGGTAGAGAAGTAGGAACTCCTCCTCCCAATAATAAAAGGGTTGTCGTGGTTATGACATTAAATTGTATCTGATGGTGAGGTGTAGGTGCCCATAGTGTAATGGTTATCATCATAAGAAATGGATACAGCGAACCAAGTTCAAATACTGGATAAAGCTGATAGCATTTCACATAGCACTAAAACCCTTGGGAAATGTATGAATACAATTATTCTCCCTCCAACTATGGGTGAATAGCAGGATAGACTTGGTTCTTTAGCCTTTGTTAAGCAATCGGTCTAGGAGAAGGAAAACTCTGAATTCAAACCTGTTAAACTCCGCTCAAAAACTGACCTTGTGTCACATCCTGCCCATGCAGAGGAGTAGGTAAATACATACATCTGATGGTGAGGCTTGAGATCTGGTGAGTATGGAATACTCTTCATTGCCATTACTCCCAGGTCAACTGACTCGGTGTGGTAGTACCCATTAGGGCCCTATCTATCAATCAAATAGATATGTTTAAAAGCTACTTCTATTCAATAGGACCAAGAAAAAAAAATTGGGAAACAACTACACAAAAAATAATATGAACATTCAATGAATGCAATTCCTTAACTTCTAGGTATAAAATAACCCTAAAAAGGTTGATATGCCATTAAAATCAATTAATCAAAGATGAAGCTGGACACAGCGTAACGGTTATAGGTAGTGGTTCCCCAAGCTTCTAAAGAGACAATCAACTGGAGGTTGTAGGTTCAATCCTGACTACAGGCAAATAACAATACAGGAATACTTAACACTTATACCTAGTTATGGCTAACGGTGACCCCTATAGATTCAATAAAGGATGTAGTTTGAAGTTCCGAGTAAGTTCCCGAGTTCAACAAATACCTGAAGAAGGCCAGAGGACATATCAACCAAAACGTTGTGGAAATAACAATAAAGATGAAAACAATAGTCCGAAAACCCATTATGATAAGTTGCTTCATTAGTTCATCTGTGCAAATTGAGCCAAAGACTGATGGACTACAGAGACTGAATTTTCTTGACAACAATGCTATTATTTGTACTGTGAACAAGTGGGTCTCCCTCATTGGAGCAGGTTTTTACAAATATGGCAAAAATACATGGGCAAGAGTGGTGTGTGAAGAAAAATAGAGTTTTATAGCTGGTTGGTTGAGTTTCACGGTACATCAACCACCATGGGTTATTCAATGCCAAATCCGGTTTACATATATGATTTATATATGATTTGTAACCATTTATTATGTAAACTCACTTTTCTTTTAAATTCATGTTTTGATCCATTCAATCCACAAGTACTTTTATAGCTGAAAGCAGCTCTATACACCAGTGTTACAGTGCTTCCGTTTTGTATCTGTTGTAGTTTCCATGGAAATAATTAGCAGGTTCACTTTCAGAGTATAACTCTTATTTTGATAACTGAATGATAGTCCAGTGGATATACCATGGGTAAAAAATGCTGAAAACTTTTGGATCAACATTAAAATCCAGGATAAATACTTTAGTGACTGAATAATGATGCAATGAATACTTTGTTTTTGTATGCTAGTGGAAGAATATTATTTGGGGACATTTCAATGAAGCAACATTATGAATATGCATATTTACACACACACACACTCAGGCTATGCAAATATGGCCATACAGCAAACATATAGAAGATACATAAGTGGTGACCAATAGCAGTATGGCAGTGGTACTAGAATATCCAAAGTCCAGTCATCAAGTGGACACCATGCCATATGCACCACCAAAGCTCCAGTCCAACTTCAACTAATTCAGCTGACCTCAGCCAACCCAACATTCGCTTTTCAATAAAAAGATCTTTTCTAATTAAAAAAAAAAAAAAAAAAAAAATTATGTCTTAAGCATGCCATTCAAAAATTTCCATGGGCTGCATAAAACATGGCTCATTATCAGGCAGGTTACACTATTAAAAATCTTCAAGGTAATTTTATGCTAAAGGTACCCCAACCATTTTCACTATAGAAGATCATCTGCATAAGCATCTGCCTTAGAAATAAGGAAAAGTCGATTTTTTTTCTCTGTATGGTAGTGGAAGAATATTATTCAGGGACATTTACATGAAGTAACACAGATGGCTTATGAATATGCTTATTTATACACACACACACACGGGCTATGCATCAATGGTCATACAGCAAACTTATAAAAGATACGTAAGTGGCGACCAATAGCAGTACAGCAGTGGTACTAGAATGTCCAGAGTCCAGTCATCAAGTGAACACCACACCATATGCACCAGCAACACTCCAGTCCAACAAACACTGTTGGTCTCAGCCAAACCAACTTTTTTTTTAAATTCTAAATGCTGGAAACTTTTGCATCTATCTCCAATGATGGAATAAAAATATTCATCAAAAAGGTGACATAAGGTAAAGGAAAGACAGGGAAAATAATTTAACAGAATAATTATGGTTGGTTGTTGGGGTTTTATGGCATATCAACCTTTGTAGGTTATTTAATGCCAAGAATAATTATGCTATGAATTTATAGAAAAATTTAGATATTTCTGGAACATCAAATCACCTCTTCAACACTCTTAACTGTCCAATTCACAATAATATAAATCTACTTTGAGTATGGTTCAGGTATTAACTGCAATTATTTGCATATAACACACTCCCCCAACATATTTTTAAAGCCTAAGAGTTTGGGTGTGTATTTTACAGAACTACTAATTTTTTTTATCTGGTAACAAGCATCTACTATATTCAGGATGGTATGACCAAAATAAGTTGTATCTATGATTCAAATTAACTAACATCTAACAAACACTTCTGTTTTAAACTGCTTCAGAGAAATAGCCACAAGAATGTGTTAGTTTATAATTTTGTTTCTCCCAGTGTAAGCTTATTTTTGCCACAAGCTTGTTGCCTTGTTATGTGAACATGTCCGCGTGTTTACTCTAAATAATACGTAAAAAATACTTTCTTTCAAAACATAACTGGATGAATTTTTATTTTTAGTCTCAACAAACTGGATAAAATGTTGAACAAATGTTAAATTAAGTTGCTACAAATTCTAAAAAGTCAGTGCATTTTATATATAAAGTGCATTTTATATATAAACATACATTTTTGGAAGGGATTTTTTCAGAGTTTTGTAACCCAAATTTAGGTATTTGTGTTATACATAAATAATTATGGTATCCAGTTTTTTGGTTTTCTTTTAATTTTATTCAGGTCTATGAGAATCATGACATCCATTTGCAGATGTTTTTTGTTTTTTTTAGTGTTGTTCTTTTATAAATGCCTTTATAACAGAACAATAATTGCTACATTAAGTAAACTAGTTGCCAGATTTCATACACCTTTCAAAATGCCGAATTGGATGTGATAGCAACTAGTGATGTTTCATTCACAAACAACCTGTTCAGGTTATTTAAATGAACAAATAATGTTGAAGTAGAAAATACAAATTTAGACACCTTTCTGAAAGTATTTATTGAAATAAATGAAATATCATATAAATGAAGTCAAATAAAGTTCAATCTTCTGGTTTTCTTTGAGCAATTTATTTTTATCTCAAACTGTTACAAGTTATAAATAAAAATGACATTGTTCTTTTTTGGGAGGGTTAGTGGGCCTTAGAAATTTCAATGGTCTATATTTAACACTTAAATTTAAAATATCATCTCTCAGGATTTGTTTTTTTTTTTTTTTCTAGAATGAAATAATCTCAAATTTCTATCTAAATAAAAAAAAAAAATTCATCTATTATAGCTTAAACAAATTTGAATTAATTTTATATTCTAATATATGTTTGGGAATGTCATAAAACGAGTGTCCCAACCTTATAACACAAACGGCAGCATAATAAAGAGATATTTTAGAGGAAGAATATACTTATCAGATAAAAATTATATTAACTCAATGCAAACTGTTTCCTTACAATATATACATATATATATATATATATATATATATATATATATATATATATATATATATATATATATATATATACACACACATCCCTGAACAAAAATATAAGACCACCCTAAAAAATGAAGAAAAAGATATTGTTTACAATTTATTTTATTATGAAAATCAGATATATGAAAAATAAGCTTAAGAGATATTTACATTTAAAATAAGAAATTTCGATTCTTTTTTTTTTATATGTATATTAGCATTCATGCTAAATTCTAAAATTTATTTTTGACATGAATATCAGACCAATAAAAACTAAAGAAAAAAAAGGACTTAATTTAATTGAAAAATTTAGTACATATAGTCTACATAATATAAAAGCTATTAAAACTGTAATACTTAAAATACTAAAAACATAAATGGCTAAAGGAACTAAATTATCTGAATTTGAGAAAGGCGAGATTACAGCTCTGAAAAGAGTCAGAAAATATCAGAAAAATTTCAAAGGCCTTCATCATCATCATATCGCGCTGGTAGCACGGATATCCCTGATCCTCTCTCGCCACTCCTCCCTATCGTTCATCGCCCAAGGTAGGTCTTCAGGGCAATATCCTGTATCCTCACATAGCTGCTGAATGTACGTTCGAGCTGGTCGTCCTGCTTTTGCGCGGCCATGTGTGGGGATCCATAAGAGTGCATCTCTTATGAGTTCATCTCTGCTTCTCCAGCAGTGTCCTGCATGTCTGGTTCGTCTAACTTGAATAGTTTTCGTGATAGGGGGCAGGTGGCCGTACAGTTGGTGTCTTGTGGGGTGTTGCTGCCAGGACTTGTTCAGGATTGCACGCAGCATTCTTGTGTAATTGCCATCTAGCTTCTTCTCCAGTCATTTTGTTAGCGTCCATGTAGTGCATCCATATAGCAGTATCGATGTGACCGCTGCTTGGAAGAAACTGCATTTCATTTTATCGGTTAGGTCTGATTTCCATATAATCGATAGCCTATTGATAGCTGTCCATGCTTTCGTTAACCTCGTTTCGATGTCCTTTTCGGTTGATTCGACGCTGCTTCCTAGGTACGTGAATTTGTCTACTAGTTTAAGTGGGGTTCCTTCTAGAGTGGAGATGTCCCCCGTTTGGTTATAGCACATATATTCCGTTTTGTGTGCATTAACATAGAGGCCTATGCTTGCTGCTGCTCGTTCCAAACTATGCAGAAGTGTTTCGGCTTGGTCAGGTGTATTTGCCAGTATTGCTATGTCATCGGCGTAGTCGGCATCGGTAATTGTTGTTGCGGGGTATCTTCTTCTTTTCTTCGTCAGTTCGAAGCCATTCTCTTTGATTTTGTCAATCGATGTTCTAAGTACGTAGTCTAGACAAATGATAAAGAGGTACGGGGCCAGCGTGTCCCCTTGTAGTACTCCTGCTACAATGTCAAAGTATTCTGTGTCTCCATCGGGTGATCGTACTTTTACTTTAGTGTTTCTATAGAGAATCGTTATTGCCGCTACGGTTTCTTTAGGTATGCCGTACGCTAGTAGGATTTGTTCCATCTTTCCTCTGTGAATGGAGTCGAAAGCCTTGGTAAAGTCGACAAATATTAATGTCGCTTGTAGGTTCTTTGCCCGTACACCTTCAAGGATTCTGCGGATGGTTAATATTTGTGAGGTCGTGGATCTATTTCTTCGGAAGCCATTTTGGTTCTTTCTAAGTATGTTGTCGATTTTGGGTTCTATTCGGTTTCGTAGTAGGGCATTGTAGATTTTGGCAGCTATGGATGTAAGTGTTATGCCTCGGTAGTTTTTGGCTAATCCGAGGTCCCCCTTTTTAGGGAAGGGGAGTATGCATCCCTTCATCCATCTATCTATCGGATTTTGATTGTATACTGCGTTGCAGTGTCGGAGCAGTATGTCATCGAATTGTCTGGTCTTCCATACTTCCGGGGGAATTTCGTCCAGCCCTGCAGCTTTCCTATTTTTAATTTTTCTGAGAACCGAGTCGAGTTCTTCTTGTGTGAACGGTCATAGTTTAATGTCTAATTGTTTGCTAATTATTCTGGTGATTGGTTCATGCGTTATTTTTGGTGGGTTTCCAAGTAAGTTTTCGAAGTGCTGTTTCCACAGTTTTATTCTTTCTTGTTGGTTTGCTGCTTTAAGTTTTGCTTTGGCTGTGTTCTTTCTTCTGCTCACTTCGTTTATTGTTTGCCAGGCTATTCTAGATTGTCTATCTTCCACCGAGTCTCTAATCTTATCTATCTGATTTTGAATGTAATCTGTCTGTTCCTTTATATATATGCCTGCTAATTGATATTGTGCCGTTTTTAGTTTTAAGGCATTTGTGTTTGTTGGGTTTTTTTCGATAGTTTTTGGAGGCTGTTTTCACTAGTGCACATTTTTCTCTCACCGCTAAAGTTTCCCATGGGACTCTATATTTAGTTTCAATTTTTGTTGGAATGTATTTTGCTGCTGCCTCGAGGTGCGCATTGACGAAATTTTCGTATTCGTCGTTTGGTGTACTTTTTTCCGTCTTTTCTTGTAGTGTTTCGAATCTGTTTCTTAATTCTAATACATATTTATCTCTGACATCTTTGTTGTTTAATAGGGCCCAGTCATAGTGTTTGGTGGTCGCTGTTCGTTTGGCGTTTTTTCGTAGACTTAACCGTATTTTCGCCGTGACAATTCGGTGATCGGTGGACACACCCTCAAAAGAGGAGTATGCCTCGCAATTCATTGCACTATTTTTCCATTTCTTGTTTATGAGGACGTAGTCTATCTGAGCTTTAGTATTGTTTGCGTACGTGTATGTCCATAGTTTGCCCTCTCTTTTTTGGTAGTTTGTATTGAGGCATGCTAATCTATTTTCTATCATGAAATCTGTTAGATGTTGCCCATTCCTATTTGACGTGTTGTGGAGGCTGTATTTGTTGTTTCCGTTTTTCCCGATTTGGGCATTCATGTCTCTGCTAATGACTAACATGTTGTGTTTCGGGATGCTACGCACTAATGAGGATAACTCAGCGTAGAAGGTGACTAGTTCAGTTTCTTCACTAACACTGGTGGGGCTGTAGCATGAGACGATTGTTGCTCTGGGGTTTCCGTTAAAAGTAGCTGCCATCATTCTAGGTTGTATTTTCTCAACGCTATTAGGCGTTTTTAATGCTCTAGGTCCTATAAGTAATCCTACCCCTCCTACTGCGGCGTTGACTGAGTTTTTCCATGCGGATACAGTGGCGAGCGACCAGCCATTGCCAGTTTCATGATATTCGATATCTTCGGTGTGCGTGTATCTGTGTTCTTGTATGCATATTATGTCTATCTTATGTTCTTCAGCCGATGCGATTAGCTCTGGGAGTTGTCCTATTCTATTTAAGGTTCTTATGTTAAATGTGGCTATTTGTAGTGTTTGCTTGCATTTTAGTAGTTTTGTTTGTTTGAGCTCTGTAGCTGATTTTTCGAACACTGAGGCCAGGGCTCCAACCTCAGCAGGACGCGCCCCTTTTTTACCCGCGCGAAGAGCGATGCGGTTTGTGTATGTGGTTTGAGTGTGGGTCATGGTTATCTTTCGATGGCTGTTTTATTCTCTTCTATAGAAGCCACTCTTATAGAGGAGCAGCAGTAGTTCCCCGATCGAACTAACGATCCTGAGCGTAGAGTCGTCAAACTCATGTCCAGGACCCGTTTAGGTATTGAGTTTGGTCGTCCATGGGTTTATTCAAATACCTTTACGTACATCATGCTGCTTCCCATGTGTACGCAAAAAAAAGGGGGGGGGTAATTTTGGTTTAAGTTTTAAGTTAAGATTAAGGTACTTTCGTATGACTTTCACTGGTACTGACTTTTGCTGTATTGGGACTTTTCCTAGGCTTTATTTATTTATCTTTTTTTTTTTTTTTTTTTTTTTTTTTTACTACAGTTGGGAACCTAGCAGGCTTCAGGAATTATAGGGCTTGAAAAGAAAAAAGTTTTTGTTTTTTTTTTTCTTCCTTTCTCTTGGGGAGGGCCTGTGGTAGCATTAGGTGTTTTAGGCTTTTTCTTTTTCTTCTAAACTACTGTTAGGGCTTTCTTTACGAATTTTTAAATTATATTATAGAAGAGATTCAAAAACATTCTGCCTCGTTCGCTGACATTTGGAAAGACTAACATCAATTTTGCTTTATAGTAGAGTAAGCGTGTCTTTACATTTAAAACGCATAGTTTAAGCATTATTTCACAAACAAAATACAGCATAACATTTTGTAAAATTCAGCATTTTAAATTGATAGGACTTAAAGACATACTGACCAATATTGATATATTTCTTCCAGTTGGCTCCTGAGTTCAAATGCTTCTTCTTCGTTTTGACTTTTATTTACTACTGAAATTTTAGGTAGCTTTGGAGGCGGTCTACTGGGGGGGGGAATTCATTTCATTTTTTTTTTAAAGGCCTTAGGACACAGTAAAACCGTTATCTGCAATTACTTGAAAAGTCCAAATAAGTATGGAACAAGAAAACTGATTGGCAGGCCAGAGAAATTATCACCACAATTCAAGAGAAGAATTGTTCGTAAAAGTAAAAAAGAAAACTTAGTCAACATAAAAAATATTGAAACCTCTAGTGGATACTCCTTGTAGTACTAAAACAATTAGAAGGAATTTAAACAATGAAAAAATTAAGCATAAGAAAAGAATTCGTCTAAGGTTAACTATGAAGCACAAAGAGAAATGACTGGAATATACTCATCAGTATCAAACCATGAATGCTAAAGAATGGTGAAAAATTGTTTTCTTGGACGAAAAGAAATTCAATTTAGACAGTCCAGATGGCTTTCAGAAGTAGTGACACACAAAAAGATTTCCAGAAGAGAATTACTCAACAAGGCATAGTGAATGAGGATCTCTTATGATATGGAGGTGGGGGGAAACCCTTCTCATCTTCAGGAAAACTTAAACTATAATTTGTCAGTGGTAGACAAAAAGCAGCAAATTATGTGAAGATGCTAAATAGTTTATCTCTTGAACAAGAAGTCTGTTGTCTATGTGGAGAAGAATGGATTTTTCAGCAAGATAATGCTATTATCCACAATGCATCAATAACAAAGAAGTACTTGCTTGAACAAAAAAAAGAATTTTTGACCACCCAGTGTGCTCTCTAGACCTCAATCCAATAGAAAATTTGTGGGGATTGATTGTTGCAAAAGTTTATGAAGGAGGTTGACAGTTCTCAGCAATTTCTGAACACAAAAACGCAATTTTAGACACATGGGAAAAAATACCTTCAGTTCAACCACAAAAACTAGTTGATAGTATGCCTAGCCAAATTTTTGAGGTTATAAAAGCTAATGGCAGATCTACAAAATATTAGATAAAAAATTTGCCTTTATATTCTATAGCTCTGCTTATTGGTCTCATATTTATATCAGAACAAAATCTTAAAATTAAGCATAAATGCTAATATACATATAAAAAAAAATGAATTGAAATTTCTTCATATTTTAAATTTAATTGTCTTTATGCCTTATGTTTCATATCTTTTTTTTTCCTTTTTTTTGGGGGGGGTATATTTTTGTCCAAGGGTATATATATATATATATATATATATATAAAGTAATCCAAAGAGAAGAATTTAATGTAAAATAAAGTTGACATTATAATGATTCGGTTCTAATGAACCTTCATCAGAACTAGGAAGGTTCATGAGAACCAAAACATTATCTAACGTTGACTTTCTTTTACATTAATTTCTTCTCTTTGGATTACCTTGTTTTTCAAATTTCCTCTATATTGTTCATTTTCATTATATATATATATATATATATATATATATATATATATATATATATATATGTATAAATGGTAGACTGTATGAAAAAACAGGAGATAGTAAGAAAAATCAAATTCACATATCATTATAGAAATAGTACAGGCAGAATTAATGCATTATTCTACAAAATCAAAACTTTTTTTATGTAATGACAAATCTATTCTGATGATGCTATTCCACTAGTAAAAAGATATCAGTTTGACACTGCCTTATTTGGTCAGTTTCACTGTTTTGTTTATATTACTTTGGCAAGACATTAGATGACAGTTTATACTGCCTCTAACTTTCAGAGGTATGAAGAATGCAAGAGTAATAATATTTGTTTCGAGTCGTATAATACTCCTAATGGAAGCACTTATGGTACAACAGTTATTATTATAGGAAGTGAATTAGGTTATTCAAGTTCAAATCCTGATGTAACACTTAAAAATACCCATAAGAAATATTTGAATGCAATTATTTTCCTCCAGCTATAAGTAAATAGTACAGTAGACTTAACTCTTTAACCTTAGGTATGATAACAGGTCAAGAAGGAAGACTGAATTCAAACCAGTTTGTAAACCTGGAGAAGAATGGGCTCCCCCAGACTATTCCTATCCAAGACATAACAACCAACCCAATTTATGGGACCCATTTCTGATCCTCCTAAACAGTGTTTTCTGTATATCTTTTTTAAAGCAAAGTAATTCTTGCAAAAAGAAATAAAAAAATTCAAATGAATAATTTCTTTATTATTTTGTAATCAGCATGATATGATTTTGGAAAAAAAAAAGTGTGTAACAATTGACTGATTTTAATGGCATTTCAATCTATCTAGGGTTATTTTATGCCTACAAGTTAGAGAATCATGCTCATTGTACATTTACATTTTTGTGTGGTATTTTAAGAGATGTTTTTCATTCTTTTGTTTGCACACAATCCTATCAAACAGGAATAATTTTCAACAAAACATATGGGACCCTAACAGGTACTATCTCTCCAGGTCAGAATGGACCTGAGAGTAATAGCAATAAAAAGGTACTCCACACTCACCAGGTCTCCAGAACTAGAGTGTCACCATAGGATACAGTTTAGAGTCATACCCAGAACAGTATTTTTGCAGGGGTCTTACTCCTCTGCAGGCAATACAATCAGTAAATTTTAAGCCCTGCCAACAAGGCTAAGACAATATTAAAAAAAAAAAAAACAATGACCTGCATAGGCTGAGAAATGAGTAAAAATGTCAAACATTAGCAAAGGTTCTGATAAAATAATCGATTATTTAACTACAGATCAGAAAATCAGGCTATTCATTCATAGATATGCAAATTGCTTGGGGAAAGACTGGATAAAATCTTGAGAACAAGATAGGTCCTTAGGGCCCAAATTTTTAAACTCCATTTAAAAACATTGAAAATTGAATTCAGTTTCAGTTGTCTAATACAACTTACTCTACGGAGAAAAAAAAATTCAATAATTATCTGCACTAGATATCCTCTGCTTTATCAGGAGTTGGGTGGCTTGAAATTTATTAACTGCATCCCATGCAGAAGAGTAAGACCTCCCCAAAAGGGGTGTCCTGAGTATGACATTAAACTACACCTAGTGGTGAAGACCAGGATTATTAATATAAGGTATCTACAAAAGATAGAAAGTTTCAAAAATTTATTTAAAAAAACAAAAAAACACCCAAAGTTATTGATATTCACAATAATTCCTATCTGCATGTTTACAATGCTCCAGAATTTCTATTGAGAAAACATAATGTACAGTTTTACCTTGATTCTTTCAATTTTACAATAAATACAAAAGCAATAAATCATTTTCAATTTTCCTGTTTGATGTGTAATTTATAACCACTGATCTACCCTTTTATTTGGTTGGATTGGATTGGATTAGATTGGGTTGGGTTGGGTTTACGACAAATAAGCCCTTGTGGGTGTTATGGTACCTACCTTACAGACTATAATGAACTCTTCCTATTACTATGAATACTGAGAGAATATTCATCTCAGTGTGGAGTTAACTCCAGCCGTTTTGGACTGTGTTTAATTTTCTACAGAAAAGTAAGTCAATATTGTTAAAAAATTATTGTTATTGTTGAAAATTATTGTTATCGTTATATTATAGTTATTGTTTTGTGACCCCCCTCAAACAATTGTTATTGTTGTTTGTGTGTGAGGAGGGTCAAACCTCGACTCGACTTCATTGTTTTACTAAAACAAAACAAAACAAAACGACCGCCATTTTTTCATCGAACATTCATTTCACTAGTTGAAGTCCATTCGCATTTTAAACATCATTCCCCCTAGTTGCCCTTTTAAAACGCAACTATGGGGGAAACATCTCGGATTCCAAACGAGATGAACTTATCACAGGACATATTTATTAACACGGAACCCTCCCCGAAGCCGGAAGACTTATCATTATCTTCATCGGCCATACAACCAGCGCAAAAACCACCGGCAACGCCAGTCTCCTGGTCGTCGCAATTACAAAAAAAGAAGAAAACACCAGAAGACTACGAGAACGACAGAGTCAGGAAATATGCAAAGTATTTCAAAGAAAACGAAATTTTACCCATACCTGAATTGGTAGAGGCTGTTGAGCCTAAGACTCTGTCATTCGTAGTGACAGATTTAAGGACCAGGAGACTGGCTGGCCTCAAAAAGGAATCATTTGAGGAATTGCTCCAAACTGCAGGCATCCCAGGTAAGTATTTTTACTGAAGGAGTTTTGCAACCTGGGATGTCTTGCTCCCATCCGAAGAAATCGCCAAGAAACTGGCCACACAAAATATAACCACAAAGTACTTCCGGCTTCAGCCAGAATACAGAGGAAAAAGAAGAATAAAAGTCACCGTATGCAACGTGTCGATGCAACTTAATGGAGACGTCATCGCCGCCTATCTAAGTTCATACGGCGGCGTAGAAGACTATATGCAAATCAAATCAGCGCATGGCACGGCATACGGTGATTTTTTATTCACCCTGATACTAGATAGGGGAGGGTTCAATACAATACCTCATATCATATCGTACAGAGACACAACAATGACAGTCATCGTAGAGGGCAGGAAACCGCTTTGCTGGTATTGTAAGCAATTAGGACACTTCTCGCGGTCCTGCCCTCAGAAAGCCACCATCGCCACAAACAAAACGACTACCACCGCCAACGATACAACGAATACCACCACGAAAACAACCACGACTACTACTACTACAGCAGCCAAGAAAAATACCAACACGGAAACAGGGGTCCAACCCGATAAAGAAGAAGGGTGGACTCTAGTAAAAGGGGGCAAAAAGCAAAAAACATCCCTAACAAAAACAACAGAAACTACTAAAATATCAGCAGCAGCACCAGCAACAACAGAGACACCAATAAAAAAGAAAAACAAAAACCAACCAGAAGAGATGGAAACATCTTATAATTTAAAAAGGAGAAGAGACAGCGGGGATTCAGACAAGGATGGGGAGAAAAAACAGTGTACACCAAAACCAAGGAAACAACAACCACAAATAGAAAAACCACAACAACCCATGCCCACTCAACCCCAGAAACCCACAGAAAAAATCCAAGGACCATCTCCACAACGCCCAGCGCAAATCCTCCACTCCCCAGCTCGACATATACAAAAAGAACCCCCCCTCCTACCAATTCTTCCTTCTCTCTCTCCAATCACCACTCCCAAAATGTTCTCCCGATCCAGATCAGTCAACAGAATTGGACAATCACCATCACCGTCACCCACACAGACAAGGACTCATTCAGCCACAAATGAAGTCCGAAAACCATTAATTGAAATCACCCTTTGTTCAGAACCAGACCCATCTAAAATCACAGATCATCAATTAAAGACAATTCTGAAACCACTATTTTCATTCAAATCCATCAATGAAAAATCCATAGCAAACCCATACTTGTTTAGGGATGCAGCCAAGGTGACCACCTTTGTTCGTGCAGCTAGTACCCGTACAAGGGAGCTGTGGCGCTTCATTCAGGAAGCCAGCTGTGCAAATTTAAGCTGGCGGAATTGGAGCATTCCTCCCTCAAAAAAATGCTTCCTTTTTGCTCGGGCAGGGTCCCGATTTTAGTTCACCCATCATTTTATAGGTCCCTAAAACTGAGGTATCCCATGGATGTCGGAGGAATTAGCAGGGACGACCGAGTGAGTACTGAGCTCGGCACCGGTTCCCTGCGTCAGGCCGTCGGCATCCTCACCCCGAAGGATTTCCGGCCCGTAGTCGACACTGAGTAAGGTAAGTTGGATTGATGGCTTTAAACCTTGCCAGTTTGAATGTGAGGGGACTGAGGGATTCAAGCAAGTGTACGCGCTTGCTTGCTGAACTCAAGAACCTCGGAGTAGATGTTGCTGCAGTGCAGGAGACTCACTTCACTTGCGGTGCCGACTGTCGGGTGCTGGAAAGCGACTTTAACGTTTTCTCAGCATACGGCAGCCGCACCAGCGCTGGGGTCTCTTTGCTAGTTGGACGCAGCCTTGATGCTGATGTTGACGTTGTTTTTGCAGGTGACGAGGGCCGGCTGGTTGTGGCCGATGTTGCCGTGAAAAGTTTCAAGTTTCGTCTGGTTGCGGTTTATGCGCCCAATATCGCTGCGGAGAGGGTTTCCTTTTTTCGTCGGTTGGCGTCGTTCCTGGACGATACGAAGCGGCTAGTCTTAATGGGTGATTGGAATGCGATCCTTGATCCCAAGATAGATAAGGTCGGACGGGGAGCTAGCAGATTGGGAAGGTGTGAAAGCAGCCTTGTCGGCTTCGTGACTCGTCACGGTCTCGTCGACAGGTTTCGTCTTGATCACCCAGGGCGGGAGATGTGGACATGGCTAGATAGCTCGCCCTCTGCCAAAGTAGGTTCCTACTTGGACAGAGTGTTAGTGAGAAGAGCTGACATTGATTTTGTTAGTTGTCCCACGTTCCACTTGATAGCGTGGACTGACCATAAACTCATTAGAGTCAGTCTGCGGTTAGTTAATAGACCTAGTCTAGCCGGCTACTGGAAGTTCAATACCTCCTTACTGGAGATACGGGACTTCCGGGACCGGCTGGAATCCCTAATTCAGCGGGCGTTAGTGGGGGCGGTTACCGGGAATAGGTGGTGGGTTTCTCTTAAGCATAGGATTAGAGATTTCGCCACCAAGTACGGTCGACAGCTCAACTTAGATAGGACCGCGGAGGCGAAATCTATAGATGATAGACTTTCCCGGGCGGTGGCTGGGGGGGACTCCCTAGGTGTAGAGCTAGCTAGGAGGGACCTTGAGCGTGAGAGTAGCGAGCGCTACAAGGGATCAGTAGTTAGATCTAGGCTAAAAAGAGTTCTCAACGAAGCTGTGAAATCGAACGCGACTGCGCGTGAAGAAGAAGTGCGAAGGTTCCCCGATCGGTACATCGCATTTGTCAAGACCCCGGACGGGCGTCTGCTGCGATCAGGTCGTGAGATACGTGACGCCTTTCGGGCGCATTTTCGGGATCGCTTTGCCCGCTGCACTGATCTCCCGCTCCGGGAGTTTCGTAGCTATCTCGCTGACTTCCCCCGCCTTAGGGTGGCTGAAGCGGCTAGCTGCGAGGGTGTGGTTACTGAATGCGAAGTCCGTGACGCGTTGAAGCAGGTCGGCCTCAACAAGTCGCCGGGACTAGATGGTTTGCCGTACGAAGTGTACTTGAGGATGTCGCACATGTTTGTGCCTATTCTGACGGATATGTTCAACCATTGGTTCGCCCAGGGAGCCATCCCTGGTAGCGTTACCAAGGGCGTGATCACATTGCTGAAGAAAGGTGGCAGGCATGTTTGGGAGGGTTTAGACGATTACAGGCCCATAACTCTGCTTAACACAGAGTTAAAGATTTTGGCCCGGGTCTTAGCGAATCGTTTACAGCTTGTCATTAGTGATCTGATCGGCCCCGAACAGACCTTTGCTGTGAAGGGAAGATCGATCCAGGACAACCTGCACTTGATTCGCGAGGTCCTAGAGGGGATAAAAGACGACACCGAATCCGCGCTGATCAGTTTAGATCAGTCCAAGGCCTTCGATAGGGTAGACCATCGGTTCTTGGCGTCTGTTTTGGAGACTGCCGGATTCAAACCGGAGTTCCGCAGATGGATTAGCATGATGTACCACAACCCTCAGGCAGTGGTGCAGGTGAACAGAAGGCGTTCGGGGGTGATCGCGATCGAGCGATCGGTCCAGCAGGGCTGCCCCCTGTCTCCTCTTCTCTATGTCCTAGCTTTGGAGCCCCTCCTGCGCAGGCTTAGGGATGAGGGGACAAGTCCGGCACTGTGCGGTATCCCATTCGTTGGCCGCCTTGCGGCTAGGGTTTCCGCGTTCGCTGATGACGTCACAGTTTTCGTATCCCGCCTCCGGGATATAGAGGCTGTGAAAGAGGCGGTTGTCGAGTATGAGCGGATTGCAGGGGCCAAGGTCAATTTTGACAAAAGCGAAGGTTTGCAGCTTGGTGCTTGGAGGGGTAGCAATACTCTTCCAAGGCCCTTCCGCTGGAGTGACGGACCCATCCGCATCCTCGGGGTGTGGTTTGGGCCCGACCTCCAACTGGAGCGAAATTGGTCGGAAGTACATGCTAAGGTGAATGCTCAGGTGGGAATCTGGCTTTCAAGGAGGTTGTCCTTAAAGGGCAGGGCGGAGGCATGCGCCGCGTACGTCTTCCCCTTGATCCTTTACCGATTGGCTGTACTCCCTCTGCCTAAGGCACATCGGTTGGCGCTGCAACGATCCCTTTCCACATTGCTCTGGGGAGGTGCAAGGCCGATGGTCCGTAGGCAGGTCTGTATCCAACGTACACGCAACGGGGGTCTGGGTATGCCTGATCTGGAGAGCCACTGGCTTGCTGAAAGACTTGCATATCTGGGCCGTGTCTTGACGGGGGACTCAGTGTGGAGACGAAAGGCGAGTCGGACTTTTCCTCGCCTCAAGTCAGACCCAAAGGCTGAAGGTCGACGTAGGCCTTTGGGCGAAGCACTGTTTGTCCGCGAGTGCCAAAAGGCCCTTCGTAACCTTCTTGGGTCCAGTGACCTTTCATGGCCTCGGAAGGAGCTGTATCGGGAATTAGTGGTGGGTTCCGCTTCTGATCCTCTCAGGGAGCGGCGCGGCTGGACGGCGGAGGAGATCCGCTCTCACTGGAATTGGGCGCCAGGATCGAGCTTCTTGAACAACTCCGAGTTCTCGCTCACCTGGCGACTTGTTCGGAATGCGTTATCCCTTCGCGGCTTGAACTTCAGAGCGGGCCTGGCAGACATGCCTGATTGCCCTCGCTGCAGCAGTGGCTTGGAAGAAACGGCTGAGCACGCCTTCTACTACTGCGAGCGAGTCCGCCCGTTTTGGGATCACGTCGGGGAGTGGACGGCTCGCATCGAACCCAAACAGCTCGTGCTGCTCGACGTTGGTTACGTCGTAGACAACGTTCTTCCTCCGTATCATGGTGAGAAGCGTGTGGTGTTTCTCGCGATCCTAGCTGTAGCCCGAATAGTGATTTGGACGACGCGAAACAAGGGATTGTATGACGATGCAAACTTTTCTCATCGTGATCTGGTTTTGTATTTTCGGCATCAGCTGAGGGTCAAAATCAGATGCGATAGAAAACGCTTGGATCGCATAACATTCAGCAAAAGGTGGGTGACTGCAGCGAGCCTGGTCGTACGAAAGGGGGCAATGTTGGAGTCATCCTTCCCTCCTCTGCCGGCCCATGGCGTCTACGGTACGGGTCCTTAGGGACCCCATCCCTGGTAAGTAGAATTGTTTTTTCCCTTGTAACCTAGTTAGTAGTATGTTGTGAGTCATTGTCCCCATCATCTAGTCGTTAGTTTCTCAAGATCTTCCCCCTCCCTATTATTTTTGTACCCCAACCTGAATTCCTGCCCGCTTTTATTGAAGATCTTGAACATTCATATATAAAAAATCATATTACCTACTTCTATCGACCCATACCGCGCCCGACCCTTTATTTCTTTTATCTCTGTAGATTAGTATTCCTGGCTTGTTTCCGGTTTCTTTCGACCCGGAAAACAGTCGGCCTCCAATTTTATAGACGGGGGGGATGGGAGGGAAACCAAACGGGGAATTTTTCTTTGTTTCTCTTGTATATACAATTTTTCGGGGTTTTTTCTCCCATTCCCATCATTTCATTGTACATAAACCATATTTTGTAAATAAAAATCATATACCACTTTTGGGTTTTCAGTAGGTTTTCTTCATAGAGCAAATGCGGTATTTTGGTAACTGCTGCGCGCATGATGAAGGATGAATGGTTATATATTGTACTGTTGAATGGGTCGGCGAATGTGGCTAGCTAGGTCCCTTTAGAATATATAGAATAGCAAGACCGCTCCCTTCCCCTCCCCAAAAACCTTAAGGCCTCGTGCCTTCTTTGTACTTACAAAGAAATAAAGTGGAGTTAACTCCAGCCTAACACTTTGGCAGGCAGGCAGGCAGTCAGACTGACGGTCAACACTCTTTTACCTATGCTGTATTTACACTTTCATTCAATATACTTGTTTTATGTAATCCCAAGTTCGTGTTTTTCTTCCTACCCTTTTACAGGTCCACAACAGTAGGTTATTTAATACCAAATCTTGTTTTTATATATATATATCATATATGTAAGATCTTTAAGTGAATAGTTCATAGGTAACATTATTTTTAAATGTGTCAGAGCTCATTTAATTCTAAATTGTTTCAAGTATTACTATCTAATACTAAGAATTCTACTTAGTATCATTTATTTGCACACAGTTAAATGGTTTCAAGTATTGCAAACACTAAAATTCTACAAAACATTCATCTTCTGTTTGCACACAGTTAAATGGTTTCAAGTATTGCTAACACTAAAATTCTACTAAATATTAATCTTTTGTTTGTACACAGTTAAATGGTTTCAAGTATTGCAAACACTAAAATTCTACTAAATATTAATCTTTTGTTTGCACACAGTTAAATGGTTTCAAGTATTGCTAACACTAAAATTCTATTAAATATTAATCTTTTGTTTGCACACAGTTAAATGGTTTCAAGTATTATTTAACATTCATAATTCTACTTACAAGTATTCCTGTCTTATACAAACAATTTGCATACAGCTGTATGATTTTAAATAATCAATAATAATAATCCTTAGTGAATGATTGTACAGTTCTACTAACCCATAGATGGCACACTACTATTCTTGATCAGAGTGGACCTGAGAGTAATCGTAATAATAGATTACTCCACATTTCTCAAACTCCAGGACTGAAGCCTCACCATTAAATGCAGTTTACAGGCTGGAATGATAAAATTGTCGCCCTATAAAAGACGACATGATTCCATTTCCATTTAATGAAAACCAGTTTTCTTTCTTTGTTGCAGACCATCTACTAGTTGGCCATTTGTGTCCAAATCCCAAGAGCAATAGGAGCCTTCTATCATGTCTGAAAGTGACAGAGATTGGAGATGTGCTGCTGTACAACACATGCTCTCTACCGATCCAAGTTATGACAACAGGACCATTGCCAGCACCCTCAAAATGCAAATCCGGACAGTTCAACGTGCCCAGGGTGATGAAAACAAAGTTTCCGGCTATGGTTATGGTCTTTGGTGTGGTTTCAAGTGAGGGCCACATCATGCCACCTCACATCTTTGAAGTCGGCTTGAAAGTCAACACCAAAGTATGCCTGGATGTGCTGAAGAGTGTGGTGATCCCCTGCTGCAATCAGGTGGCCGGTGGCAGACCCTGGGTGTGGCAGCAGGACTTGGTGCCGACCTACAAGTCCTTGGCTTCAGATGGAGTGCTACAACTTTGTATTCTTCTCTCACTGGCCGCCCTCCTCCCCCGACCTGAACCCACTGGACTACTTCGTTTGGTCATACATCGAGATCATCACCAACATGACATCCCATAACACCAAAGTCAGCCTGATTGCAGCCATCCGCCGAGCTCCCGCCGAGCTCCCGCCGGCGCTTGTGGTAAAGGCATGCTTCCGGATCCGTATCAAGGCGGTGATTGAGGCTGAAGATGGCTACATTGAATAGATGTCAGCTCTACTACATAATCAAGTTACTTGAATTGATTTTTTCAATGAAAGTTTTAAAATAAAGCTGTAGTGTTGTTTTCTTTAGGACGACAATCTTATCATTCCACCCTGTAGTATCATACCCAGAACACAGTTTCAAGTATTGCCATCTAACACATATAATTTTAATAATTTGTTTGCACACAGTTAAATGGTTTCAAGTATTGCTAATAAATAATTCAACTTAATATTAATCATTCATTTACACACAGTGAAATGATTTTAAATATTGCTAACTAATAATTCTATCAAATATCAATCATTTGTTTGCACACGGTCATGATTGAACAAGTCCTGGAGGCAGCACCCAACAAAGCAGCAACTGTACAGCCACTTATCACTCATCACAGAAACTATTCAAGTTAGATGAACCAGACATGCGGGACACTGATGGTGAAGTAGGGATGAACTCATAAGTGATGTACTCCTATGGACCCCTTCACATGGACGAGCTAAGGCAGGACAGCCAGCTAGAACCTACATACAACAGCTCTGTACCGATACAGGATGTAGCCTTGAAGACCTGTCAGAAGTAATGGACGATAGAGAAGAGTGGCGGGAAAGGGTCAGGGATAACCAGGCTGATGGTGCAACATGATCATGATCATGATGATGATGTTTGCACACAGTTTAGATAGTTTCAAGTATAGCTATCTCAGTTACCACCTTCTAGAACCTTTAAGATAAAATAGGGTTGTGTACTTGTTTGCCACAAGAGTAATTTGAAGAATATGGTTAGGATGATCATAGGGCCTGACATGACCAGCCAATTGATCAAATTAGCCTTTTTTGGCCATCCATCTAACCCAGTAAGAGCTAAAGTGGACTGTTGCAAATCGCTTGACCACTTGGTTGCTGGTTCAAGGACTGCTCAGCCACCATTTTCAAGCATTACAGATCACCACCCAAAGCCAACAGGGGGCCTCATTGGGGGTTCTTACCCCTCAACAGAGGTGCAGTATATTCTATAGCCCCAGATGACAAGGCAGCTGTCCTCCAGGTGGGTTTCTGTGGAGCATCTAAGTATTATTTATCCAACCCCTTCACTATGAGCAGGATACAATACAAGGTCAGTTTTTAAGCAGAATGTAATAAAAAGTTACTATCAGAAATTACTTCCCTTTCAGCCCAAAACTGAACTGTTCCTATTCCTTTATTTAAGAGGATATCCTTATTCAGCTTAAGTTGAAATTGAGCAAAATCAGGTTTGCAACTGTTCAAGAGCATCTGTTCTTTGATAATTAATTGTTAAGTCATGTGTTATATCAGAATATAGTTGCAAAGAAAGAACGAAAAACACAGTTGCAAAAACAAAGAACACTAAGGCACGTAAAATTTTAACAATTACATTAAAAACAAAGTAAAAAGTTCAAATAACTGGTTTTGTATAAACGTGTCGATATGGAATTAAAGAAAGTGGGAAAATGTCCTATGCTTAACAGTGCTAGGACTGTTAGACTTAGACGCACATGGTCAATCAGATGTTATGAGTGCAGAGAGGAGAGGGGTGTTTGGTGATTTACGACTTAGTCGTTAACTTCAAAGCAAAGAAGAAGTCAATGTGGGCGATGCGTGGTTTCAAGTTTGTCCTCTCTCTCTCAGAGTTGGATTTCTAGTCTGCGGATGTCATTTGCCTTCTTTTGATCTGGCTCTGCTGTCGAGAAATTTGTCTTTTATAGCGTTTTTATCTTCTGATTGGATCATATTGGGTTTTCTTTGTTTTTTACCGTGAAGGTCATGGAATGGCCAAGCCAAAAAATTACTTTTAATTATCTTTATTCTTTAACAAATTTCATTGATATTTCACTATGCGCTGATCCTACACATAGAAGCCCCTTTTTCCATTTTGAAAAAAGTCTCAGCACCAATAACATCCAGTGAATGCTCTCATGGAAGCTAGTTGGAATCATTATTTTTGTGTGTACGATAAATTAGAAGAGATCTCTTTCGTTCATATAACACATGTAAACCCTTGTTAGGTTATTTTAAGCCCAGGTCAGTTTAGTTTGGTTTTATAGCACATCAACCATTGTAGGTTTTTAATGCCAAATCCATTTTTATACATATAAACAGTTCTATTTCAAACAATTCAGTTTAGTATAAATATAATCTTTTGTTTACACACAGTTAAATGTCAAAACAATTCTATTTTAAACAATTCAGTTTAGCATAAGTACACAGTTTCAATATCAAAAAACAGTTCTATTTCAAACAATTCAGTTTAACATAAATACAGTTTAGTTCTATTTGACCCATAAATAAGACCTTATCAGGTGCTACCACTCCAGGCCAGAGTGGACCTGGGAACAATGGCAATGAAGGAGTACTCTGCATTCTCAAAAGCTCAAGCATTACTGGAATATCACCATCAGTTTACTTGTTTGTTAGGGTTTTATGGCATATCAACCTTTGTAGGTTATTTAATGCAAAATCCATTTTTATACAAATAATCAATTCTATTTCAAACAATTCAATTTAGCATGAGTACAGTTTAATTGTCAAAAACATTTCTATTTCAAGCTGTTCAGTTTAGTCAAATAGTTCTAACTCAAACAATTCAGTTTAGCATAAGTACAGTTTTTGTTTACACACAGTTAAATGTCAAAACACTTCTATTTTGAACAATTCAGTTTAGTATACAAAAACAATTCCATTTCAAACAATTCAGTTTAGCATAAGTACACAGTTTAGTTCTATTTGACCCATAGATAGGACCCTATTAGGTGCTACCACTCCAAGCCAGAGTGGACCTGTAAGTGATGGCAATAAAGGGGTATTCCACATTCCACAAAACTCCAGCATTACTGGAACCTCATCATCAGATTGTTTAGTGTCATATCCAGGACACTCATTTGGGCGGGGGTCTTATCCCTCCACAGAGAAGCAGTCAATGTATTCTACAGCCCCAAGCAATTGAAGAAGCCAAAGTCAGTTTAACAATCATAGTCTTCAATTTTTCAGAGTACAAAAATAATGTTCAATTTAAGCAGAAATAGTTTATTATCTCAAACAGATCTCACAAGTTCAGCCATTTTGGGTCAGAGTGGTTTTGGGAGTAATTGTGACAAAAGTATTGTGGTGAACCTGTAACAATATAAAATGGAGAAACCCTGGCTGGCTTAAGCGTACTTACCCGTCAACAAACTGTTGTGAAAAAGGGAAATTCGTTTTTCTAGCAGCCATTTGCTTTGTAATAGCAAAGTCTTGTGATTTCTTGGGAGAGGGTGAGTTGGGAAAGATAAAAGAGAAAAAGACAAGTTACTGAGTGAGATAGAGTGTACTGTTGACAGCAAGTGTTATGAGAGCATTGGAAATTACTGTGGTGATGGTGTTTTGGAGGAAAACGTTCTCTGCAAAAGTTAAAACCTGTCTTTAAATTCATCAACAAGTACTGACCCCTCCCCACACTAACTAAAACCCTAGAACTGGAGCCTCACTTCTGGATGTAGTTTAGTGTCATAATCAGGATAACCTTTTGGTGCGGGGGGGATCTCAGCCATCTGCAGACGATGCAATCAGCGTATTTTTCTGTTCTACTGAGACTGCATCACAACTGAAAAAGAATATCAATCCATCGTTGATGATATTGATTGCAAGTTGTAAGCTTACAATCTACCTCAGCCACAAAACTATGAATATCCGAAAAAGAGAAATTAAGTGGAATATATGAATAATGCATTTTTGATTGTCTTGCGTATTGGCTGCAACTTTCTAGCTTCAAGAATTTCTATATCAATTGAAGGGAAAGATTATTCATTGGTACTGTAAAATTACTATTTTAAAGGCTTATCTACATTGAATCTCCTATTTTAAAGATTTTTAAAAAGGTTTATCAAGTATTAAATCTCCTTTTTTATAAGATTTATCAAGAATCAAATCTCTTCTTAAAAGATTAATAAAATATTGAATCTCCTATTTTAAAGATTTTTAAGGTTCACCACAGAATCTTCATCTTCAAAGGTTTATTCCTAAAACATCTTATTAACAGAATTTTGAAAGATGGTCAGTATCAAGGCTTTCTATAGGCCTTTTACTATATAGAATCTATATGCTCATCAAAATAAATCAATTCAAACCAAGAAGTCATTCAAGTAACTGTAGAATTCCTATTTCCATCAGTAATGTCTATGTGAAAGTGAAAAATTGTGAAAAGAGTAGAATGCTCAATTAGATAATTTTGTTAACAGTAAAAATTCTTCTGGCCAGACTGGATTGTAAAGGCCATATAGGGCAGACATGTCAACTAGGAATTTGCCAAAAATGAAACAGAAAACTATCTATATTTCTCACTACAATGTCAGATTCAATACAAACTATTTAACTTACTCAACCAAGTGTCAGAACACCAAATATTATGATGTTGCCATATGAAATGTGTCAAACATTGTCAGGTAGGTTCTTTGTCAACATCAACAGATTGTTCGACTAAAATCAATATACAGTCTATACTGTTATTTAACTCTTACTCAGATGAAAAGATGCATGAAGCATTTCATTGATTTGTATAGCTGTCATGTATACAGCTGAACATATTCACAAGTGGGCATTGCGGACAAAGTATCTTGCACCAATACGTATAATGAATGAAGCCAAATCCTAATTGTAGTTTAATGAAGATAGGTTTCGGTTGGTTTATTTAACAGCATATAAACTTTTTATGGGTTATTTTAAGTAAAAATTTGATTCATTTGTGAATATTTGATTGTAATCATAAGTATATTTTCATGTTTCAAATTTTATATGTCTATAACCATTTGTTTGCATACAAATATCAATTTAAAAAAAAGGCAACATAGATCCTATTAAACATTTGATTTTACTATAAAAAAGCACAATATTTGCCATGATTTGTCATGTTTGGAATATAAATAAAAAGGCAACGTAGATCCTATTGAACATTTAATTTTATTATAAGAAAAAACAATATTTGCCAAGATCTGTTGGTTTCGGGACATAAATAAAAAAAAAGCCAATATAGATTCTATTGAACGTTCAATTTTATTATAACAAAAAAAACAACATTTGCCATGATCAGTCGGGTTTGTAATCTAAATAAAAAAAGGCAACATAGATCTCACTGGACATTTAATTTTACTATAAGAAAGAACATAAGCTATTTTGACAGTAATGTCATCATTTTGTTCCGGTTTCTTTGTTTTAATGGCATATAAACTTTCATAGGTTATTAATACAAAACCCATCCTTGTAAAAACTAGTGTCCAAGAAGGTTGATATGCCATTAAACAACTAACAAAAACTAGTGGCATGATTTACTTAGTGGGGGGGGAGATTCATACCTTTCCAAAGTTATTAGTCCGAAAGTGAATGTAATAGTAATTTAAACTCACTATGTTACAGTCCAGCATATTAGCCAAATCAATCATAGAGAATCTCTCCCTCATTTTGTTTTAAAGATATCATTCAATTACTTGAACTCATGAGCCATAGACGCCAGAAGTCTCACCCTCAAGTTTTACAGCACTTATCAAGTTTCTGCTTCTGGTATGGCTGCAAGTTCATAATGAATAAAATCATTCAGTTTCTTAGTTGTTTGTGGTCACATTTAAAGACTTAAATCTGCATATATCCCCAAAGGAAATAATCACAGCAGGATAAATCTGGTACGCAAGCCAACCACTGAAAGTTACCCCTGCATTGTGAAACTAGTGTCACTACTCCTTACCGTGATGGGAACTGAAATGGTATGACTGCTGCTGCTGCTGCTGCTAAAAGACATACCTTCCACCCACTCACAACTAGAACCTGTGTGGAGGCAATTTTAAATCCATGAGACCATTCTGCTGGAACCTGTATATTGGCATTTTGTTTTGTCTGTGTGTTCAAGATAATGACATTACTCCCATTAGATGAATTGAGAATGCAGGAGTAAAAATTGACTGAAATCCTTTCAAATCATTTGATTAAATAATGAAAAGGGAGAAAGAAGTAATAAGGAAGAAATAACAAACAACAAAGGAAGAAATGATAAACTAGAAAGTAAACAATACCAAATAAGAAAGGAAGAAATAACAAACTACAAAGAAATAAACAAAGAAAGAACAAAAAAAAAATACGAAAGGAATAACTAGGATGGAAAGAGAAGCTAAAAAAGACTGAAGTGTAGTAAATCTTAATGAGAAGGGAAAAAAGGAGAGGGAGAGAGATAGATAGTTTAGCATGGGTACACAGTTTGTCAAAAACATTTCTATTTCAAACTATTCAAGCAGTTATATATAACAATTCAGTTTAGTCTAAGTACAGTTTCAGTGTCAAAAACAGTTCTATTTCAAATAATTTAGTTTAGCATAAGCACGCAGTGTAAATATAACTACAGTTTAATTGTCAAAAACGTTTCTATTTCGAGCTATTCAGTTTAGTCAAGCAATTCTAATTCAGCAAATTCAATTTATTATAAGTACAGATTTTGTTTACACAGTTATATGTCAAAACAGTTGTTTGTCAAACAATTCTGTTTTGTGTAAATACAGTTTCAATGTCAAAAACAGTTCTATTTGAAATAAATCAGTTTAGCATAAGTACGCAGTTTAAATGTAAGTCCAGTTTAATTGTCAAAAACATCTCAATTTCAAAATATTCAGTTTAGTCAAACAATTCATGTTGGTTGGTTTGTTGGGTTTTATGGCATATCAACCTTTGTAGGTTATTTAACGCCAAATCCATTTTTATGTAAATAATCTGTTCTATTTAAAACAATTCAGTTTAGCATAAGTACAGTTTAATTGTCAAAAACATTTCTATTTCGAACTATTCAAGTAGTTATATGTAACAATTCAGTTAAGTGTAAATAAAGTTTTAATGTCGAAAAACAGTTCTATTTCAAATAATTCAGTTAAGCATAAGTATGCAGCTTAAATGTAAGTATGTTTTAAGTGTCAAAAACGTTTCTTTTTCAAGCTATTCAGTTTAGCATAAGTATGCTGTTAGTTCAATTTAACCCATAGATAAGGCCCTATCAGGTGCTACCACTCCGGGCCAGAGTGGACTTGGGAGCAATGGCAATGAAGGGGTACTCCGCATTCCCCAAAGCTCCAGCACTCCTGGAACCTCACCATTGTTTAGTGTCATATCCAGGACACTCGTTAGGAGGGGGGGTTCTTACCCCTCTGCAGAGGTGCAGTCAGTGTATTCTACAGCCCCAGCCGACTGGGCAATACACAGAGTTAAATGGCAAGCAGTTTTATTTCAGATAATTCAGTTCAGCATAAGTACACAGTTTAGACGTCAAAAACAATTCTATTTTAAGCAATTCAGTTCAGTACTAGTACGCAGTTCCAATGTCAAAACAGTTCTATTTTAAACAGTTCAGTTTAGCATAAATATGCAGTTTACATGCAAAAATCAGTATAGTGAAAGAAGCACGGTTTAGTTCTATTTAACCTATAGATAGGACCCTTATCAGGTGCTACCACTCCAGGCTAGAGTAGACCTGAGAGTGATTGCAATGAAGGAGGTACTCCGCATTCCCCAAAGTTCTAGCATTGCTGGAATCTCACCATCAGATTGTTTAGTGTCATAACAGGACACTCGTTGGGGGAGGGGGGTCTTACCCCTCTGCAGAGAAGCAGTCGGTGTATTCTACAGCCGCAGTCGACTTGGCAATTATGATTGAAAGAACAGTGAGCAAATTCAAAGAATAACAAGGAGAAGACAATAAACTTTTCTTTAGTTGTGGTGCCTCATTGTATCTCAACTGGAGATCAATGCTGTAAGACTGAAGTTTATTATCTTTTAATACTAAATTTTGTCTTACAATTTCTGTACTGAACACTTTTTTATTTTTGTTTTTTCTACCGTTTTAATTTTTAAAACAGATAGTAGATATACCATATAATTGTTATATATGAGTATGTGTATTATATATATGTGCAATGTGTGTGTGTATTATATAGATGTGTGCGTGTGTATCATATATATATATATATATATATATATATGTATGTATTATATAGATGTATGTGTGTTTACTATAGATATATTTGTGTGTATGAGTGTGTATTGTGTGTGTGTGTGTGTGTGTGTGTGTACATATATAAACATACAAGGTGTGGCAGAAATATTTCCTACATTTTAAACTCTCACCTGTGTGGTATAAGTGAACTTAGGCAAGTGGCAATGGTAGCTCCATCTTGCTCATGTCTCAGAATTCCATCCCATCCCAGATACAATCAGCTATGAACATGGTTTGAACTCGTGCACATCATATGTTTGTTGTTGAAACGTTTTTTTTTTTTTAAGATTGGTGAATCTGTAATTGCGATACAGAGAGCTTTTCATGGTCATTTCATGTTATGTCAGAATGATTCACTTCCAAAAAGAAAATCAATTTTGTTATTGATTGAAAATTCTATCCGGAATAGAATCATTCCATTATAACATGAAATGAACATGAAAAGCTCTCTATGTAGCTATCACAGATTTGTAGGGAACGAATAAATAAATTTAAAAAATTCAAAATTGAATTTAAAAAAAAAAAAAGAAAACTTAAATTTGCAGAAACTCCCAGAGGTCCCTAACAGGAAAAGGTTATGACGCATGTGTAAAAGAAAAAGGCATTCCTCTAGATAAAGGGGACCAGGCATTCTTTCTCTTTCAGGCAGTGACCAGTGTTCTGACAACATCGTTGCTGATGTGTCTGGGCACCACGTATACATCTTTGGACATAGCGTTGGTTAGCCCCTTTCACCCAGTAGCAGCTCTCTCTCGGTCAGCATTATGCTGAAATATACATGACCCACAACTGAACTATAAACTAACCCTTACCAAACTTTGACAAACTTCCAAAAGAAAACTAACCTTTATGGAAGCCCAAAATACCAAATGCGGACACATGCATACATGAAAATGATTAACGTATTTTTGACACTTTAACTAGGGGATTCAACCATTTCAATGTATTCAGGAAAAACTCCCTCATCCATGGAATGGTTGTTGAACCCAGTGAATAAAGGAAAGTATAAAAGAAATGTCTTTGTCTCTTATTTGTTGCTGTCTTTTTTTTTTGTATAATTCTTTTTGGGATTTTCTTGGGCAAGCCATTACACCGACTAACTAACGTGGTGATAAAATCAAATAACCAAAATATGGAGTCAGATATTCAAACGGCAACACAGCCTTGCCCTTTGCCCATGACCTTCAGCCACAAACCCCACAGATTCACTAGTCTTAAAAAAAAACATTTCAACAGCAAATGCACAGTGTACACCAATCAGCAAAAAACTGGACTTCAATCCCTCAATCACAGAAACTAAATTAGATAAGGCTTTAACTTTAGCTAATAGATATATCAAAATTAAAAATAATTAAACACCTTGAACAACCCCTACTATTTGATAACAAAATAATAAGCTTAAAGAAAGGTACAGAAAGCACATTTGATGTAAAAATGGCTAGCTACTGAAAAAATGGATAGCACTGAAACTTGTCAGTTAACAGGAACATACATATAATCAAAATTATTGGAAACTATAAACAAAAAAAAGACACAGACCCATACAGAGACAATAAGCTAATAATCTTGAGAAACTGCAACAGATCTAAAGCAAATAAAATAAGAAAACAGGTCATAAAAACATTGAAACAAATCGGCTTCAACATAAAAAACAACCTGTAAATGTAAAAGACTTTTAACATGTAACATTTAACCATAAAAAAATGGAATGTACCAACATTCAGGAAACAAAACAACACTCCACTTTACATACACACCTACAACCACCTATCCACCATAATCAAAAAAAAATCCCACAATTCATCAGTCACAGATGGACAGCTCACTAAACAAAACCATCTTCAACAAATCTAAAGACGACGACAAAATAACACTAAAAACATTGGTTTTATAGACAAACTGACATGCACTAATAGCACAACATGACCCCTCCCCCAACCCCACCAGAAGTAAAAACAGAAATAATATTTGGTCTAAACCACCATACAACAAAAATGTAAAAACAAGCATAAGGATAATATTCATCAAACAAATTACACAAAATAATCAATTACACTGAAAATGTAATACAAATAATTAAAAAACACAATAAAAAAATCTGGAAAAAAACCTACCAGCAATTGCAAAATAAAACAAGAATGTCACCTAAGTGAAAATTACCTACAAACAAACGTCATAAACAAAACCACCATAAGAGCTAAAGAAAACACAATATATATATATATATATATATAGGTGTGATAGAAGGCTCTACACACAATGAACATCATTTAACAAAAAAATGTATACAAACACGCTGCACAACATTTGGGACCTTAAAAAAAAAGAAAGAAATCATTCTGAAACAGACAAAGATTAACTTTGAAAATAAGAAGAATAGCTAAAATAAAAACAACCCAAAATACTGCAACCTATGCGTAGAAAAAATAGCCATAACCACCTACCCAGAATTAGAAAAATTTTTAAATAAGGATCAGAGTTAATATCCAAATGCAAACATGAAAACAAATTTCTACTAAGTCACATGAAAGCTAAAGACTCCAAAGACTAAAAAAGAAAAAAAAAATGAATAAAATAAGCAAATTGACGAAAAAAATGAAGAAATTGAAGAAAAAAATGAATGAATCAATAAATAAGTAAAATAAATAAGACCTATAATAAATGAAAAACTAACAGATTAAAAAGTACCAAAATATACAAATAAAACAGGAAATAGAAGCAATAAACAGATTATAGTTGGAATGTGACAAGTGAATAAGATAAATTATGGATTGATAAAACTAGGAAAATAGACAAATGTTAGCAAGTAGAAAAATAATAATAGGAATTACAGCAATAATCATATGAAAACCAGAAAGCCATAAACCAAACGTAATAGTATGGATGAATTAATAAATTAAAAAGATAATGACATAGCTGAAGAGATAAGCAAACCACTACCTGAAATGATTCACAAACTAGTCCCACCTCACCACCCCCAGTACACAATATATAAAAAGATCCCAAACTAAAATCACTTGGCTAATAAACATTTAAATGAGAAACTGACAGTGTCCACACAATCCTTATATATATATATATATATATGAAGAGTAAATAAAGGATTGTAATCCGACAATATGTAGAAAAACTGATAACAATGATCCAAGTGGAAGGAATGATTTATTGAGGGGTCGACACTATAGCATTTTGGTTTTTGTATTTCACATTTCTAAACATCCATCGTTAACTTAAAATTATTAATATCACCCCTCATGGTCCTGATGATGGTTCAGTAGAACCGAAACGCTATAGTGTCGACCCGTTAATAAATCATTCCTTCTACTTGGATCGTTGTTATCAGTTTTTATATATATATATATATATATATATATATATATATATATATATATATATATATATATCCTATTTACCCAACCCCTCAGCTCGGACAGGATATGACACAAGGTCAATTTTTAAGCGGAGTTTAACAGGTTTGAATTCAGAGTTTTCTTTCTCCTAGACTAGTTACCTCATCAAGGCTGAAGAACCTAGTCTGCCCTACTATTTACCCATAGCTGGAAGGAGAATAATTGGATTCATACCTTTCCCAAGGGTATTAGGGCTATGTGAAATGCAATCAGTCTTGTCCAGGAATTGAACTCGTATCGCCGTGTCCATATCCTGTGACAATAACCATTACACCACGGGCACATATACATATATATATATATATATATATATATATATAATACAAGGAGGAAATCCAAGGGGTAGGAGTATCCAATTTGAGAGCTCAATGTCAACGGCTATCAACATATAATTAAATTGGGATTCAAAGTACATCAAAACACAGAGCCAAAAAATATTTTTATATAGAAATAAAAAACAAAAAAAAAAAAAATTCACTTCCTTGGTGTCATAAAAAATTTATTGTGATGACCATTTCAAGCTACATGAGGGTCATCACAATCAGAAATAAATTTATAATGACACCAAGGAAGAGAAATTTTTTTTTTATATATATATATAAAAAGATATATACATATATAATAAGAACAGTAGTTTTGTGTATAACTTTCATAGGAAAGCTATAAAGTTATTTTGGTTTTATTAAGTTTTAATAAAACGCTATTTATATTAATATTAGGTTTTTACATTATCTTAAAAAACAAATGAAAACAGAGTGGTAGTACCTGATAGGGTCTTATTTATGGGTCAAATAGAACTATTTGACCATTTAACTGTGTGCAAACAAATGACTGTTCCATTGAATTGATAGATATACATAGCAATACTTGGAACAATTTGTGTGATAACAAACGAGTAGTGTTGAATAGCAGCACATGAAACCCTTTAACTATGTACCTAAATTGATGTTAATGTTACAAAACGGTGCTTGAAACCATTTACCTGTGTGCAAATAAAACTATTTATCTTAGATAGCAATTTTTGAAACCATGTAAATGAATGCAAACAAATCATTAATACAAAATAGAACAATACATGTTAGAATATTTGGAACAATTTAACTGTGTGCAAACAATAGTCATACTTGTGTGCAAACAAATTACCATTGGTTGGTTGTTTTATGGCATATCAACCCTTTTTGGGTCATTTAATGCCAATTTAAATTTCAAACAATACAGTTTAACATAGTTTTTGTTTACAAATAGTTAAATGTCAAAACAGTTCTATTTCAAGCAATTCAGTTTCACATAAGTACACAGTTTAGTTCTATTTGACCCATAGATAGGACCCGATCAAGTGCTATCACTCTGGGCCAGAGTGAACATGGGAGCAATTCCCTAAAGCTCCAGTATTACTGAAGCCTCACCATCAGATTGTTTAGTGTCATATCTAGGACACTTGTTGAGAGAGCCTTACCCCTTTGCTGAGATGAAGTCGGTGCATTCTGCAGCCCCAGCTGACTAGGCCACAAATCACCTTTGACTCATAAATAATATATATCACCATTTCACTGAATGCAAACAAACTTGAAACTATCTGTGTGCAAAAAAAATTATCCCAGGCTTATTTAAAAATGTTATCTCCAAAATGTATTTACAAATCATATATATTTGATATATATGTATTAACAAGATTTCTCATTAAATAACCTACAATGGTTGATATGCCATAAAACCCAACCAAACCAAATCATATATTTAATATATATGTATAAACAGGATTTGACATTAAATAACCAATTCTATAAAACCCAACCCAATTAAACCAAACTTTAAAAAAAAAGTCAAAAATTCACACACACATAAGCAGACATGGATTGAGAAATTAAATACATTGTTTATTGACAACTGTAATGAAAATAATAACAAACAACCACTCATACATACACATGCAAAAATGCGGTAATGGTTTTCATTTTCATATACCTTCACTCAGGCTATTTGTATACTAAAGTCTGAAACAGAAATCTGAGGAGAGTAGAGTACACCTTTGTTAATATTACTCCCAGGTCTACTCTGACCTAGAATCCTAATATTCATGGGTTGAATAAATCAGTCTGAAAATTATTCACATTAGACAAGAATACTTGATACTATATAATTGTGTGCAAATTAATTATATTAAGAATTGTTACTTGAAGCTATAATTGTTTACTAAGGATTATTATTAGTTACTTGAAATCATAATTGTTTGCTAATGAATTATCATTAAATGGGAATACTTCCACGAAATTATGTAATTGTATATGAATTATTAGTATTATATAGGAATACTTGAAACCATATAACCACATGCAAATTAGTTATATTAAGAATAGTTACTTGAAGCTATTTGTTTATAAATGATTATAGTTACTTGAAACCCTACAGTAGTTTGCAAAAAATATTTTAAGGAGAAAAAATGACCAGCATTAAATAACCCAACAAGAGTTGACATGCCATAAAACCAACCAAAAAACCTACCTATTTGCCATTCTCCCTTTCAACAAGTTTTAACACTCCTCAAACTTTTTTATCCTCCTCCCCCTTTTTATCTGCTCTTTCTTTTTTCTATTATTTTTTCCAACTTCTAAAAGCACTTATTGGTGACTATTCCAAGATTTAATCACCAATAGACTTGACCTTTGTGTTGGCCAATTTTTTTTTCTTTCATGAACTGAAAAGGAAATCGGAACTGCAAGAAGGTTAAATATTTGCCAACTTTATAGATTCAGACTTCAAGATGAACTACAGAAAGTGATTGGTTTGGTTTCTTTGTTTAATATCATATCAACCTTTGTGATTTACTTAAGACTAAAGCCATCCTTGCAGAAGAACAGTAATGGTACTGTTTAACCCCCTAGCTGAGGGGTTAAGGGGGTTCATATCTTTCTCAAGTGTATTCGATAGAAATTGAACATAATAGTGTGATTGGGGTTTGAACTTGCTTACTATGAGGTTACAGTCCAGTACATTAACCGCTATGCCATGGAGATTCCCCCAGAAAATAATTGGGTTCAACGCTTATCAAAATAACATTAGAATTCATCCTTTTTAATAAGGAATAAAATGATAGAATATTAGTGGAGGAAGAAAAATCAACATCTTAAAAACTAAATTTGAATCAATGGTTCAAAATATCTTAAACTGAATAGATTAAACAAAACAATTTAATCATGTATCATGGTTACTTTGTGGGAAATATGTTTGGGTGGTTGGTTTTATGGCATATTTTGGTTTTATGGTATTTAATGCATAAGTCCAATCTTTTATTTATATATATTTTTGTCTAAGTAAATTGTTAAAGAAATAGAAAACCTCTTTCCTTTATTCACGATGTAGGCAGGGCTTAGAATATGCTAATTTATCTCTTCAGAAGTGTAAGAACTCTCGCTACCCCACCCCAAAAAAAGTAGTGTCTTGGGTATGACACTAAACTGTACCTGATAATGAGGCTTCACTTTTGGAGAATTGGGGAATGTTGAGTAACCTTTCATTGCCATTACTCCCAGGTCTGGAGTGGTAGTACTTTTTAGAATACCATCTATGAACCAAATAAATTAGTTTAAAAAAATTATTCATATTTGATAGGACTGTGTGCAAAAAAAAAAAAACTCTTAAGAAACAACTAAACAAAAAATGTAAATTATAGATGTACAATGAACCTAGTTCCTTCAACTCTACACATAAAATAACCCGAGACTCGTTGACATGCCTTTAAAATCCATCAATCAATCTTAAGAAACAACTACATAAAAAATGTAAAATTATAGACGTACAATGAACCTAATTCCTTAAACTCTACACATAAAATAACCCTAGACTGGTTCACATGCCTTTAAAATCCATCAATCAATGTTAAGAAACAACTACATAAAAGGCATAAAATAACCCTAGATAGGTTGATATGCCATTAAAATCAATCTTCTTTTTTTAAATAAGGAAAAAGATGATAATTGATATGAGAAACAAAACATTTTTTAATGTTAAAATCTTAGATTATATATCAAATTTTATGGCATATAAGTATATGGTTTACAAAGATATTTGGGGGTGTGGGGGTTGTATGTTATTTGGTTATTTCAGTGGATATGCATCCATATTTTACAGGTATTGCTCCCAATATCATTTCCTCCACAAATACAACACAAAACTTTACAATCGCGTGAAAGAAATGGAATAGAACACAATGAACATTAAACAACAAACAATTGCATAAAACAAATGCATAAAACAGAATGTGAAAACAAATAAAATAAATGATGTGTAAATGGCCTTTTGGAAAATAAAGTTTGGCAAGAAGAAAAATTTGTTCAAAGATGTGTGTATGTTCATGTTAACGGAGCTGTAAATAAGTCGTTCTTACTTACATTAAGTTCATAGCAGGTTTTATGATTGTGGCGACAGCATGTCGCGTTGATGAAAGAAAGTTTGTCAGGTTTTTCTTTTGAGTGTGATTCGCGGCCATCTGGAGCTAGGTCATGAACTTTGATTGTGGAAGAAAAGGAATTTGCCGGACAGAGTATCGGCTACTGCTTTACTGACTTCATAGCTTAGTGGCTAGTCTTAGTGAATGGCTCCCTAACTGTATGTTATTTATACCATAATAGTGGATCAAAGAATCGTCCTCAAATTTTGGCATGGAGACATTTATTGACCAATCAGATTTGTATTTTACTATTTTATTTTAGAGCATAAATATTTTCTGTTAGTTCACTTCCGATCCTATTTTTCTAGAATGTTCTATTCTATGTTTTTAGCTGATTGGTTGAAAAATATAAAAATGTAACTTAAATGCTAATGCGGTTTTGATCCTAAATTTCTAAAATGTTCTTAAGTATGTTTTTATTGCTTATTTTAAGACTAGAAAAAAATGTGTATCCCATAGGGGGACAACAACTTTTCCAAGATTTATAACTGTAGATTTCAAATTGCAGTAGATAACCTTCTGGTTACAATATCAGCAAATGATATGCTGAGTGATATTGGCGATATTGGCAGAGAATTATTTCAATGCTAAAAGTGCATCTTATATACTCTGTGAAATATGGTATCTTCACTTCAAATGTTAACCCAATGTGATTATAAATGAGCATAGACGAAAAAAAAAAAAAAAAATGATTTCTATGAAATATTGAAAGGATTTTTATAGTATTTATTCAATAACCTCACTTGAAAGACTGACACAATATAAATCATCCTTTTTCTTCAATCCATTCCTCCATTAGACTAGGCTAATCATATTGGGTGACAAATTAAAAATAGAAAAAAATTACAGACTTCAGTGATATCAGAACTTGTAAAATACTTTCAAGACAAGTTTATATCAAGTAAAGACCTGACAGCCATCCAATTGGAAACTTTGACTTTAGGCAGGTATGTGATGACCTATAATAATCATCTATGAGCACAGTTATAGGGCATTCGGTGTTCCCATCTAATACTAGTAATTTATACACAATTATAAGGTTTTAAGTAACTATTCCTATTTAAAAAAAATAATCATTTGTTTGCACACATTTAAATAATTTCCTGTATTCCTATCCTATAGTAATAATTTTTAAAAAATTCTATTTCACCTATTAAACTCTGAGAGGTACTACTGTTACATATTGACCCTCAACCGAGCCATCAATCAAGAGATGCACCTGTGTAAATAAGCAGAGGAACAGCGGAAGCAGGTGGGCGTGAGACAATTATATAACCAGATGCCACAGACGGCTTGGGTGAGTCAGTTCCAGTTGGAGTCAATTAGAGACGAAATGCCGGATTGAGAGCCAGCGGAAGACAGAGGGCTTTGAGCCCTCAGTGACCCACGGTTGAGCAACCAAGCCAAGACGAGGAAGAAGTGCTGCTATGGTTAGAAGAACTTGGGATCAATATGTAGCAGTTTGTCCCCGTCTCCAACTCACCTCTCACACACAACCAACATCAACCCTTTTGAGAATAAAGTGTAAGAGATATTTTTATAAAGAAGTGTGTTCATTCATTCATTGAAGTTCGTATATAATGTTTGATTATGTCTCTACCAAACACTATGACTGGGCCCTATTAAACAACAACGATATGAGATAAATACGTATTAGAATTAAGAAACAGATTCGAAACACTACAAGAAAAGACGGAAAAAAGTACACCAAACGACGAATACGAAAATTTCGTCAATGCACACCTCGAGGCAGCAGCAAAATACATTCCAACAAAAATTAAAACTAAATATAGAGTCCCATGGGAAACTTTAGCGGTGAGAGAAAAACGTGCACTAGTGAAAACAGCCTCCAAAAACTATCGAAAAAACCCAACAAACACAAATGCCTTAAAACTAAAAACGGCACAATATCAATTAGCAGGCATATATATAAAGGAACAGACAGAATACATTCAAAATCAGATAGATAAGATTAGAGACTCGGTGGAAGATAGACAATCTAGAATAGCCTGGCAAACAATAAACGAAGTGAGCAGAAGAAAGAACACAGCCAAAGCAAAACTTAAAGCAGCAAACCAACGAGAAAGAATAAAACTGTGGAAACAGCACTTCGAAAACTTACTTGGAAACCCACCAAAAATAACGCATGAACCAATCACCAGAATAATTAGCAAACAATTAGACATTAAACTAGGACCGTTCACACAAGAAGAACTCGACTCGGTTCTCAGAAAAATTAAAAATAGGAAAGCTGCAGGGCTGGACAAAATTCCCCCGGAAGTATGGAAGACCAGACAATTCGACGACATACTGCAACGCAGTATACAATCAAAATCCGATAGATAGATGGATGAAGGGATGCATACCCCCCTTCCCTAAAAAGGGGGACCTCAGATTAGCCAAAAACTACCGAGGCATAACACTTACATCCATAGCTGCCAAAATCTACAATGCCCTACTACGAAACCAAATAGAACCCAAAATCGACAACATACTTAGAAAGAACCAAAATGGCTTCCGAAGAAATAGATCCACGACCTCACAAATATTAACCATCCGCAGAATCCTTGAAGGTGTACAGGCAAAGAACCTACAAGCGACATTAATATTTGTCGACTTTACCAAGGCTTTCGACTCCATTCACAGAGGAAAGATGGAACAAATCCTACTAGCGTACGGCATACCTAAAGAAACCGTAGCGGCAATAACGATTCTCTATAGAAACACTAAAGTAAAAGTACGATCACCGGATGGAGACACAGAATACTTTGACATTGTAGCAGGAGTACTACAAGGGGACACGCTGGCCCCGTACCTCTTTATCATTTGTCTAGACTACGTACTTAGAACATCGATTGACAAAATCAAAGAGAATGGCTTCGAACTGACGAAGAAAAGAAGCAGAAGATACCCCGCAACAACAATTACCGATGCCGACTACGCCGATGACATAGCAATACTGGCAAATACACCTGACCAAGCCGAAACACTTCTGCATAGTTTGGAATGAGCAGCAGCAAGCATAGGCCTCTATGTTAATGCACACAAAACAGAATATATGTGCTATAACCAAACGGGGGACATCTCCACTCTCGAAGGAACCCCACTTAAACTAGCAAATTCACGTACCTAGGAAGCAGCGTCGAATCAACCGAAAAGGACATCGAAACGAGGTTAACGAAAGCATGGACAGCTATCAATAGGCTATCGATTATATGGAAATCAGACCTAACCGATAAAATGAAACGCAGTTTCTTCCAGGTAGCGGTCACATCGATACTGCTATATGGATGCACTACATGGACGCTAACAAAATGACTGGAGAAGAAGCTAGATGGCAATTACACAAGAATGCTGCGTGCAATCCTGAAAAAGTCCTGGCAGCAACACCCCCACAAGACACCAACTGTACGGCCACCTACCCCCTATCACGAAAACTATCCAAGTTAGACGAACCAGACATGCAGGACACTGCTGGAGAAGCGGAGATGAACTCATAAGAGATGTACTCTTATGGATCCCCACACATGGCCGCGCAAAAGCAGGACGACCAGTTCGAACGTACATTCAGCAGCTATGTGAGGATACAGGATGTTGTCCTGAAGACCTACCTAGGGCGATGAACGATAGGGAGGACTGGCGAGAGAGGGTCAGGGATATCCGTGCTACCAGCGCAATGTGATGATGATGATGATGATGATGTCTCTACCTATATTTGTATACGTGTAGTATACAACACTACCAGTCAAGATCAGAGTGGACCTGAGAATAATGGCAGCAAAGGGGTGACTCCACAGTCTCCAGAACAGGAGCCTCACCATGAGAAGTAATTTAGTTTTTCTCTCTCAAGTAATTAAATGAAAGGAAGAAGTAATTTTGAAGAAAAGGTTATGAAAGTGAGGAAGATGACAAAAGTTACAAAAACAGAGCGTGGAAAACGACCGAAATTTTAAAAGTATAGAAGAAAAGGAAAAGAGTATCGGGTGGAGGAGGACAATGTCTTCATTCTCAGCTAATTAAAATAATGGTTTGCTTTCCATTCTTGGTTATTTAATGCAACTAGTGAGGCAACTAGTCTAGAAGAAGGAAAACTCTGAATTCAAACCTGTTAAACTCCACTTAAAAATTGACCTTGTATCATATCCTGTCCGAGCGGAGGGGTTAGTAAATATGGTTACATACTCTACCTATGAACATTAATGGGTATGTCCCATTTCTCATAAACATGTTGGACACTATTGTGATGGGGTGAAAATATACTAAGTAGTCAGCACTATCAGTGGTTACTTTCTTCAGGTTGCTGGCAAATAGTCTACATTATGTCTTAAAACACAAAATTTACATAGTATTTAGAACAAACTCGTGGACATAATAATAATAATACAAGCTTGCTGCAAAAATAAGCTCATATTAGGAGAAACAAAATTATATACACACATTTCAAGGCATGACTTAGTACTTAAACCATTCAACTGTGTGCAAACAAATGGGTCAAATAGAACTGTTTAACCATTTAACTGTGTGCAAACAAAAGATTAATACTAAAAAGAATTATTCTTGTGAGGAATATTTGAAACCATTTGATCACATCCAAACAAATGAGCTCTGGCTTGTTCAAAATACTACCAACAGACCATTCGTTTACAAATTATATATATAAATATATTAACAGGATGTGGCATTAAATAACCTACAAAGGTTGATATGCCATAAACCCAACTAAAACTAAGTAAAGTTGGCGACCTTAATCGAGGGCAACTAGAAGGCTCTCTTTTTGATAGCTACTACACTGAGGTGTAGGGGAGGGCGCTACTCCTTTCCCTGGATTGCTCCACTTTACCTTTGGTCCGTGCCTTATATTACTAAGTGTTAAGCAAGGAGGTATCAAGTACCATTTTTAAAATCTTTGGTATGACATGACCTGGGATTGAACCCATGTCTCCTGGACCATTGGCGAACACTAGGCCCAACTTTTATTTCTAAATGAGCCAGACCTCATTTGTTTACACTCAATTAAATGGTTTCAAGTATTGCTATTTAACACTAATAATTCTATTCAATATTAATAATCCCTAGTAAAAGATTGAATAGTCCTATTTGACCGATAGATGAGATCCTACCACTCTGAGGTCAGAGTGGACCTGAGAGTAATGATAATTCCCCAAACACCAAGAATCAAGCCACATCATCAAATGCAGTTTAATGTCATAGCCAGCACATTAAATAGCCATTAGAGAGAGAAAATAAAGAATATATGGAAGTTTCAATAAGAGTTGTCAAATTTCTGAGACGAAGCTTGATGATTTTTATCATTATGGGTTTTTGGACTATTGTCCTTCATCTTTATTGTTATTTCCACGATGTTTTGGCTGCTATGTCCTCTGGCCTTCTTCAGGTGTTTGTCGAAATCGGGAACCTTCACGGAACTTCGAACCATGTCCTTTATCGAATCCACAGGGGTCACCTGTTCTGATTCCGTTAGCCAATAGTGGGTACAAGTGTTAAGTATTCCTGTATTGTTACTCGCCCACAGTCAGGATTGAACCTGCAACCTCCAGATGATTGTCTCCTTAAAAGCTTAGGGAACCAATGCCTCTAACCGTTACACCATGTGTCCTGCTGGACACACTTCAATAAGAGTGTAAATCATTGAAACTCAGCAGTTAAAATAGAAATTTCAGTCCCCAATATTTTTTTTTTAATTTATACATTTCAAAATGGAAAAAAAAAACAAAAAAACTAAAAGAACCCCAATGTTTTCTTTTAGTTATTTCAACAAACATTCCAAAATCTAGAATGGAAAAAGTTTGTCTTTTTTTACATAACACATAGGTTTGGTTTAGTTTCTTTGTTTAATAGGATATCAACCTTCATGAGTTATTCAATGCCAAAGCCATGGTTGGATGGGTTTTATGGCATATCAACTTTTGTAGGTTATTCAATGCCAAATCCATTTTTATGAAAATAGTTCGATTTCAAACAATTTGATTCATTTGAAAATATTTGATTCTAATAACTATTTAAAAGTTTGATGTATTTGTTTAATGGCACATCACCTCTTTATGGGTTATTCAAAGCTGAAATTTGATTAATTTGTACATGTTCAATAATCATAATTATTTAAAGGATTGATATATTTGTTTAATGGCACATCAACTCCTAATGGGTTATTCAAAATTAAAATTTGATTACTTTGTAAATTTTTTATTATAATCATAACTAAGTTTGGTGCCTTTTCATTTAATGGCATATCAACTCCTTACAAAGTAATTAATGCAAAAATTTCTAAATGTTCCATTTTTACAATGTTTCATTATTTCTTTTAATTGGACTTTTTTATTTGTTTACGCACAATTGTATGGTTTCAAGTATTCCTGTCTAATATTAACAATTTATATATAATTATATGGTTTGAATTAATTATTTCTATTCAGTTATCTTTTTTTTAACACAATTACATGGTTTCAAGTAATAAATAATAATAATCCTAAATGAACATTGCCAAGTCAGCTGGGGCTGTAGAATACACTGACTGCACCTCTGCAGAGAGGTAAGACCCCCGCCCCAACAAGTGTCCTGGATATGACACTAAACAATCTGAAGGTGAGGTTCCAGTGATGCTTGAGCTTTGGGGAATGCAGAGCACCCCTTCATTGCCTTTGCTCTCAGATCCACTATGGCCCGGAGTGGTAGCACTTGAAAGGGCCTTATCTATGAGTTGAATAGAACTAAACTGTGTACCTATGCTAAACTGAATTGTTTGAATAAGGATTTTTTTGATTAAATTGAATAGCTTGAAATAGAAATGCTTTTGACAATTAAACTGTGTACTCATGCTAAACTGAATTGTTTGAAATAAAACTGATTATTTGTATAAAAATAGATTTGACATTAAATAACCTACAAAGGTTGATATGCCATAAACCTAACCAACCAACCTGAGTGAAAAGTTATAGCTTCAAGTGACAATTCATACAAATAATTCATAATAATAAATAATTCACACTTGGCTAGGGCTGTAGAATGCACCAACTGCATCTCTGCTGAGGGGTAAGACTCACCCACTAAGTGTCCTGGATATGACATTAAACCATCTGATAGTGAGACACCAGTCATTGGAGCTCTGAGGAATATGAAGTATCCCTTCATTGTCATTGCCCCCAGGTCCACTCTGACCCAGAGTAGTAGCACCTTATAGGGTCCTATCTATAAGTCAAATAGAATTGTTTGACATTTAAACTGAGTGCAAACAAATAATATGCTAAATTGAATTGTTCGAAATAGAACTGTTTGATCATTTAACTGTGTGTAAGCAAATGACAGTTTAATTGAATTGTAAGTGATATATAGCAATACTTGGAACCATTTAACTGAGTACAAACAAATGATTGATAGTAAATAGAAATATTTGTGTTGGATAGAAATACTTGAAACCATTTAACTGTGTGCAAAAGAATGAGCTCAGGCTTGTTTAAAAATCTATCTACAAAATGAGCCGACAAATCATTTAATAAATGTAAAAACAAGATTTGGCATTAAATAACCTACAATGGTTGATATACCATAAAACCCAACCAAACCAAATCATATATATTTAATATATGTGTATAAAGAGGATTTGGCATTAAATAACCAACAATGGTTGATATGCCATAAAACCCAACCAAACTAAATCATATATATTTGATATATATGTATAAGGAGGATTTGGTATTAAATAAGCAACAATGGTTCATATGCCATAAAACCCAACCAAACCAAATCGTATATACTTAATATATATGTATAAAATGTATAAAGAGGATTTGGCATTAAATAACCAACAATGGTTGATATGCCATAAATCCCAACCAAACCAAATCATATATATTTGATATATATCTATAAAGAGGATTTGGCATTGAATAACCTACAATGGTTGATATGCCATAAAACCCAACCCAACCAAATCATATATATTTAATATATATGTATAAAGAGGATTTGGCATTAAATAACCAACAATGGTTGATATGCCATAAAACCAAACCAAACCAAATTAATTTGCAGTTTCATATATTCCAATTCAATTCTAAGGATTTTAAGACCTATTTGATCCATAAATGACTCCTAAAAGGTAACACCACTCTGGATTAGAGTGGACCTGGTGGTAATAGCAATGAAGGAGTACTCCACACTCTCCAGAACTGGAACCTCACCATTATATACAGTTTAATGACAGGACACCAGAGACACTTTTCTGACATTCTTTCAACACCATCACACAACCAAAGAAGCAAGCAGCCCTTCCCTGACATATATACAAGAATGGCAGAGAATTTTTTTTTTAAATAGGGAAAAATAAAGAAAAGGAAAAAATATAGAAAGAAAAGAAAACAGATGTAAATGAAAACAAAAATAAAAATAGTGAAAGACAAAGTATAAAGAAAATGGAAGAAAAATAGAAAAGCAATAAGATGGAGGGAGATGAGGAGAAAGAGAAGGTTGAAGTGAGAGAGATAGAGAGAGAGAGAGAGATATGTGAAGGCAATTATGTTGTTCAAACAGGAACCAGCCAACTGTCACATTGAGCAAGAAAAAGATAAGTTTAGGCTTTCATAGCATTTGGCTTCTTCAATCCACATTGTTGGAGCAATTTGCAGTCCTTTGTTAAGGAGGATCTAAAAGGTAAACTGATAGCAATCAACCCTTTAAGACTGTCTACACACACAACCTGGTAATGACGATAGTGAAGAAGAAGAAACTTAGCACAGATTTTAAGCCAAAAGGTATTGAGAGAGAGAAAAATGTGTAGTAATGCAATAAAATCCTAAAAATAGACAAGATAATTCAGGAGACATACTGCAGTATGTCATGGTGGTATGCTAAAGAAACAATGCAAAAACTAATGCAGACCCTTAACAAATTTGATGAACACACCTACAGTCTAAAGATAGGCCTGGAGAGGTTTGGGATATTTACTCTAAATTTAGAAAGATGTGTAGATGTGGTTTAATGGTCTCAGTAAGCCAAGTTCAAATCCTGGATGAGGTTGTTGGCATTTCACTTTGTGCTAATCATATTTACCGACCCCTCCACTCAGGCTGGACATGACACAAGGTCGATTTTTAAGTGGAGTTTAATAGGTTTGAATTCAGAGTTTTCCCTCTCCTAGACTAGTTGCCTCACCAAGGCTGAAGAACCTAGTCTGCCCTACTATTTACCCATAGCTGGAGGGAGAATAATTGGATTCATACCTTTCCCAAGGGTATTAGTGCTACGTGAAATACTATCAGTCTCATCCAGGATTTGAACTCGAGTCGCCGTGTCCATTTCCTACGATGATAACCATTACACCACGGGCACCTCCTATTTTTTTTCACTTTGTGCTAATACCCTTCGGAAAGGCATGAATTCATTTCTTCTCCTTTTAGATATGGTTAAATAATAGAGTAGACAAGGCTCTTAAGCCTTGGTTTAGCAACTGGTCTAAAAGACAAACTCTGAATTAAAACCACTTGTACTCTGCTTAAAAATTAACAATGGTGTAGAGTTTGGTTACATACATACTCTGAATTTAGAAACAACACTAATATTATAAACCTTGGATAAAACTTGATCTCACATCTTTTATACACAAGTGTTTTGGTGTCCTGGATATAACATTAAACAATGTGATACAAGGATCCAGCTTTAGAGATTTGGGGAATTTGGAGTACCCCTTCATTGCTATTGCTCCCAGGTTCACTCTGACCCGGAGTGGTAGCACCTGATATCTATGAGTCAAATAGAACAAACTAGGTGCGCAAACAAATGAATAATGTTAAATTGTGACTGTTATATAGCAATACTTGAAACCATTTAACTGTGTGCTAAAAAGAGCTCAGGATCGTTTAAGACTTATCAACAAAATGTGTTGACAAATAATATATATATTTAGAATATATGTATAAGCAGGATTTGGCATTAAATAGCCTACAATGGTTGATATGCCATTAAACTAAACCAAACAAGTGCCTGGTGGGTGATATCAAATTGATTGCCTGGTCCTAGGGGATTTTTCTCCCAGGTGATACCTGCTTAGCAGCGCTAGTTTATTACTTGACACCTGAGACAACCCTAAAGATGAATGCCAACAGGATCAATCATGGCTCCTCACATTAAATTGATCAAATATCAAATAGGGCTTGGTGGAAGGTCAGATAAATCCATCCACAAGGGTCTACTCTTACAGGTCAGCTATTTTACCAATTATCTTGTTTAACACCAAACCTGATTTATTCAAAAATTTTTAGGGATCACTTCCTCTTGTCTGCAGGATTACTTTTCCAAAACTATCAGGGGACACAATTAATTCCTATAGTGATAGATCTGGGTACTTAAGAAATAAAACTGGAAAAGTAATTTCTTTTTTGTTCAGCATACCAGAAGAAGAAAAAAAGCTTCATCCATCCATAAACAAATCCTATCCCAGCAGAGTGGCATGGCTTTCTGAGCCAGTGACACTCAACACAATCCTGATGACTTTATAAATTAGACTTGTCTGTAAAACCCGACTCAGAGAGTGGGGACTATGGCACAATGGTTAAAGTGCTAAACTGCGACCTTGAAGTAAGTGAGTTTAAATTCCAATATTATATTCACTTTCGGACTAATCCCCTTGGGAAATTTATGAACCCCCCCTTATCCCTCTAGCTATAGGTTAGATAGTATCACTGCTGTTCTTCTAATAAAGATAGCTTTGGTATTAAATAACCTACAAAGGTTAATATGCCTTTACTCAAAGAAATCAAATCCCAACAAGACTGAAAAAATATACTTTGCTAAGAATGCATTTCTCTTACAAATATGCACTTGCATAAACAGGTTTAGTTTTTTTTAATGCATTTAACCAACCCCTTCACAACAGACAGGGTGTGATGCAAGATCAATCTTTAAGCAAAGTACAAAAGAGTAGCACCCTTCCCTATACCTTGGTGTAGTAGGTATTAAAAAGGGAGTCTTTGGGTTGCCCTCAACTATGATCACCAACAACAGCTGTTTTGAATTTAGTGTTTTCCTTCTCCTAGAATGGTTGCCACATCAAGGCTAAAGAGCCAAGTTGTACAACTATTTACCCATAGCTAATAGAAGAAATAGATTCTCGCCTTTCCTAAAGTGAAATAAAAAGAAAATAGCCTTACTTAGGAACACTTTAAACTATATAACTGTGCAAATTATAAGTGTTATAAGGATTGGTTTAATGTCATATCCAGGAGACTTATAAGGAATACTGGATACCATATAACTACAAGCTAACAAATGATTATTATAGACAAATAAAATAGAGGAATTTTAAAAAATGATTGCAATCAAACACTGAAAATATAATTAAATATAATCAAACATTTACAAATTAATCAAGTTTCAGTATTGATTAACTAAATTAAGTTGATATACCATGAAAAAAAAGCTAAAAAAAATTTTAATAATTCTTTGTTTGCACAGTTATATAGTGTATCTATCAAGATATGACAAATTTTTTTTTTTTTTTCTTTCTTTCTTTCCTTCCTATGTTGTGTGAACGGTAGGGTGTATTAGAGACTGATCATCTCTGATAGGGTCTGCAGGGGGAGGTGAGTATGATGTTGGAAGACCCAAAACTCTCCAAGGAACCAAGCAAAACATCACTGATGATACCCTCCAGCACTAAATGTATTAAGGCATATATTTAAAGTATCAAGTCATATGACAAGACAAAAAAAAAAAAAAAAAAAAAAAAAAAAAAAGAGTACTTCTCATTTCCCAAAGCTCCAGAACTGGATTGGTTAATAGCATATCAACTCCTTATGAGTTATTTCAAGCTAAAAGTTTGATTCTAATCATTATATTTTCACTGTTCCATTGCAATCAGTTTTTTCCCTGCCCAAAATCAGACTGGAAATTTGCACATAAATTATATTTAATAGAATAACTTAATATTGTTTTGTAAAGCAAGTGAGAGACACTTATCAACTTAAATATTTTTGTCTTTTCCAAATTATTGGTTTTAAGTAATAAAGCTAATTATCATATACTTCCAGCTTAAAGAAAATCTAATTTGCAATGTTTAATTAGATATGAATAATCATTTTACAAAGATAAATAATTTGTTAATTTTTATCTTTTGAAGTTTAAAAATTAAATTTCTGTATGATTAGTTATATCTTGCAGAAACATGGCTTCCTGCAAATTATGATTAGAGACTTGCTACATGTCATGCCTTTCCTATGCAAATATCAACCTCACTTTCTGTAGATGAGATTGTTACCTGTTAACTGGAACTACACAAAAATGCTGCATACTGTTCTGAACAAATCCTGCAAACAGTACCCCATAAAACATCAGCTGTATGGCCACTTACCTGCTATCACATCTAAGTAAGATAAACAGGACATCCTAGGCACTACTGATAAAATAAGGATGAACTCATAAGCAACATTCTCTTATGAACTCCTACACATGGACATACCAGTCTTGGTTGGCCAGCAAAAACTTATGCTGTCTACAGGACGTCCTCAGCGTGATGGCCGATAGGGTTGGCAAGAGAAAATCTAAAAAATCTTTGCTGTCAGCATGCCTTCATGATGAGTTTCTATTCTACTGGTTAATTTTTTCCCATTACCAATAGATACATTCAGCTGTGGAAGAAAGATATTCTGTTTCATTAACTTGAAAAGTATAAATAAGGCAATTGAAAGAAAGTTCTTAAAGTATAGGATGTGTCAGAAAAAAATTCATGAGGTCTGTGGTTTTTCCAGCATCAGAATAGTATTCAAAAGCAGTTCCACACATGGGAGTAATACCTCCCAAACCAAGACTCTTTCCAAAGAGAAGAACTGTTCTGAATTTCATCCCATGCAGTAATAGCAAGCAATCTAAGTATTTACACAAGTCCTCCACTACATGATGACAGCTATCTATAGAAGACAGACAAACAAACCTTTACTGATTATCAATATAGATTTTGTTTACCACAGTACATTGCTGTTATCTGAAAATAGAATATAAACTGACTGCACAAATTTTCTACTGTAACTAATATAAAGGTTGTTTTCTTTTTATATAGGCTATCACAGACACTATTTGTGGGAGCAGTTTCTAAACAACAGATGATGCTGAATGTAGAAAAAGACATCTCAATCACAAACCACAAATTGAAATTCTAGACATGAAATCAGAGACTTGAAAAAGAAAAAACAGAATTTCAATGAAAGATTTTGAAATAGAAAAAAATGCTTCATTTTATTTTGTAGTTGACAATGTCCAATATTAAATCCAGATCTTTTGTGAAACCCATTTCTAAATTTGGAAGTTCTTGTTTAAGCCAGTCACATGACAGTTATTTTGAATATTTAATCAACTTGGATAATCTAACTTGTATTATTTGAGAATAAATCACGGAATGATAGATGAAAACTGTTTAGAACACCGCTACACAAAGTGGTAGTATGTATACTGGTGCTGGTAACAAGTCATCAATTACTTGTAAGTGACAGTTTCATGATATCCTAATAGATATATAACATGAACTGCAAAAATGAAAATACATAAAATTTTTCTGTATTGTTTAATATTATTCTTTTCACATGCTATGATACAATACAACAGATAGAAATACTTGAAATTTGATCATAAATCAAATAATGATATGATACCGGTCTGTTGCATATTGGGAAAATATCCAGCTAGAACACCACATCAGATAGTTAGAGAAGCATTGGTTTAGAAGATATATAAGCTTTTTCATGAGTGTACCTGGAAGTGCATGGAATAACAGTTAATGCCTTGAGAGAGGCATGAATCTCTTTTTTTTCCCCCCACTGATGAGTAAATAGTAGGGTAGATTGAGCTTTTTAGCTTTGGTATGGCAACTACTCTAGATGGAAAAAAATTTTAATTCAAAACCAGAGATATGAGGCTAGCAAAAAACTATTTGCCACAAAACTGAAGCACCATCATAAATATGACATAGTATTTATTTGACTCCCCATGAGGCCAAAATGTGACACAAAAGTGGGTTTAATGCGGGGTGCCATGTAAGAAGCCAACCACCTGCAGGGTGGTGTAAAAAATTTCTAAGCTTCCATTGGCACCACAAGAAACTGCTTAGCTTCTATTGGCACCTAAAATTTGCATAGCTTCAGCAGTTCCTGGAAAATTGCATAGCCTCAAGCAATTGCTTACCCTTTTTAGTTGAGGGAACAGGTAGTGCTTGGGGAGAAGGCCGCCTGAAACTAAATAAATGCCAAGTGATTAATAAAATAAATGGGGGGGCTGTGGTCCTATGCCCACAAGAGTATGGGACATTTACATTATAATAAGTCTATCATGAGTTGTATATCAAAACTATCAATGGCTATGACAGTTTGATTATGTTTTATGGTATATCAATCCTTGTGGGTTATATGATTTAACTAATAGTTTCTAGGTAACTTGTTTGGTTTCAAGTATTGCTATCAAACACTAACAATTCTATTTAATATTGATCATTTTTTACCCAATTTAATGGACTGTCCCAAGTGTTCCAGCTATGATCGGTATCACTGTAATCTTCATGCGCCACAACTTTTTCAGTTCTCTATTAAGATTCAGGTTTTTACCTTTCTTCACTTTTAAGAAAAGTATAATTATTACTAGTGAATTCACCATTGGTTGGTTGTGTTTAATGCCATATCAACCCTTGTGGGTTATTTAATGCAAAATCCTATTTACACATACATATTAAATATGGTTTGTAAACAAATAGTCTATAAGCAACAATTTTTAGATGAACCAGAGCTCATTTGTTAAATGCTTCCAAGTATTTCAAACTAATACTAATAGTTTTATTTGCACATAGTAAAACATTTTCAAGTATTGCTATTTAAGACTAATAATTCTTTTCAACATTAGTCTAGTTGGTTTCAGAAGTCTAGTTGAAGAGGAATCAACCTATTGGGCGCTACTCAACTCACTTAACTTGAAAAATGAACTGATCGATGTTCACCAATCAGACATCAGCAAAATGCTGCTCTTTTCCACTTCAAACTTAGTCTTTTTTATATTCATCAAATCTCGCCATTTCACGGAGGCTTATCTCGTTCTCCTCCATAAAACAAGTCACACCTCTTGCGTCCTTTTCTTCTGGTTTCCACAAGCCAGTAGCAGACAGAGCACACCTTCTGTTTCTTTGAGGTAAGATTGTTTGTGGCATTACTACTACAATTAGTTATTTATTTGCACAATTAAATAGTTCTAAGTATTGCTATGTAATACTGATAATTCAATTTAACTGTCATTTGTTTGAACACAGTTAAACAATTTCAAGTATAGTAAATGATTAAATAGTTCTATTTGACCTATAGATGGGACCTTAACAGGTACTACCACTCCAGGTCAGAGTGAACCTGGGAGAAGTGTCAATAAAAGGATATTCCATAGTCCCCAAGTTCCAGAATGGAAGCCTCACCATCAAATGGTTTAGTGTTATAATCAAGATACTCATTGGGGAGTGTTTTACTCCTCAGCAGAGGTGCAATTGGAGAATCCTACAGCCCAGATAAAAGGACTGGATAGCAGTGAGTATTATACAATGTAAGAAAAAAAAAGAGTTATTAACAAGAAATCAGGTAATGTTTAATTAATCCATTTTTTCTGCTCAACATTGGCAATCAAAGTAAATACATCATAATCATATATAACACCTATTATGCCATTATTTTAACTCCTTGCAATTTTTTCACATCAGCTCTAACTGACAGTCGGTCTCTTTAGGTCTCCAGAACTCTTCTAAGTATTTTAGCTGATTTTAGGTTTAGGTTTCTTTGTTTAATGGCATATCAACCTTTGTTAGGTTATTTAATGCCAAAGCCATTCTCCTAGAAGAACAGTAGTGGTACTATTTAACCCATAGCTGAGAGGACTAGGGGGTTCATACCTTTCCCAAGGGTATTTGCCCGAAAGTGAACGTAATAGCGTGACTGGAGTACGAACTCGCATACTATGATTCCGCAGTCCATCACTTTAACCATTACACCACGAGGAAGACACCCCTTAGCTGATTTTAGTAGGCCTATGGTATGGGTGGCCTCAATTATTCCTCTACTCTCCAGTTTACCTAGTCTTTTTTTTTTTAAATTCTGGAGGACTGTTCCAAGTGCTCCAACTACGATTGGTATCACTATCACTTGCATGTTCCATAACTTATCAGTTCTCAAGCAAAGACCAGGTATTTGTTCAGCTTTTTTACTTCCTTTACTTTCATTAGAGAAAAGGTTATTCTTCCAAGTTAATTAGGTGAGTATAGTCAGAAAGGATAGATACTATCAGTTTGACTTACCAAGTCTTGTTTATTTGGTTTTGCATTGGCCAGATTTTATCAGTAACCCATTATTCATACTTTACCTTAGAACACCTTACATCTTAAATCTTCTTTCAAATACATATTAACAAATACATTATTTCAGATTCACATTATACATTTTCTAATACATATTACCTATTATAACCTTACCAATTACCATTTACTTTTTACACATTGTCTTTTACTTTTTGCATTCATTGTAGATGCATGCTAAACTGAATAGTTTTAAAGAGAACTGTTTTTGACATTGAAACTGTACTTATGCTAAACTGAATTATTTAAAATAGAACTGTTTTGACATTTAACTGTGTAAACAAAAACTATAATTATACAAAACTGAATTGTTTGAATTAGAACTGTTTGACGAAACTGAATAGCTTGAAATAGAAATGTTTCTGACAAACTGTGTACTTATGCTAAACTGAATTTTTTTCAATAGATCTGTTTATTTGTATAAAAATGGATTTGGCATTAAATAACCTACAAATGTTGATATGTCATAACAAACAATCATTGTAGATGACTGGGCCATTAAGAGAAAAAAGTAACAAAATTGTCCCAGACAAAATAAGCTAATAGATAAGTAAAAGTTAAGTTGCCAAATGTAGTTGAGGGTGACCCGAAGGCTCCTTTTTCATTAGCTACAACGCCAAAGTGTAGGAGAGGACACTACTCCTTTTTCTGGATTGCTCCACTTTACCTTTGATCCTTAACTTTTAATGCTGAGTGTTACGCAGGGAAGCATCAAGTTTCATTTTTTTAATCTTTGGCATGACTTGACTTGGGATTGAACCCCAGTCGCCCGAGCCATTGGCAAACACTCTACTCTCAAGGCCAATAGAGATCATTATAATTATTATATGCATTTGCATTTTTACACCAGATACCTGGTAATTATCTTCCCAAATATCCAGCACCCCCAATAATAATATGTGAAAAAAAATAAAAATTAGTATATAAATAAAACCTATTCAAATGTCAAAAACAATCAACAATAAAAAGAAAAATAATGATGAAAATTTGTTAGAATTTAAGACAACTTACAAAAGCTACATCAATAGTATACAAAAGAAATAAATAAAAACTGTTTAAATGACAAATAATAAAATAGTTTACTATAAGAAATAGATGGTAAAAACAAAACTTAAAACTCAAAACACAGGGCCAGAGCTAGAATCTCATGCCTCAACCCACTCTACTACCTGTCAGTTTTCATTAAGTAGTATTCATAGAAAATATATGAAACCTAAGCAGGCTTTCTGTCCCCACTCTATCTGGGGGTTGTGGAATAGTACATGCTAACCCTGTCAAGATGCTTCTCCAACAGATAAATTCAACTGGTTTGATTGTGTTTCACAGAATATCATCATATATGAATAAAGTGAGACACTAGCGTTTGAACACCAATCAACAAAAATAGCAAACCTCCAGATAGTATAAATAGAGGTACTGTGCTGTTTGAGGGAAAAAGGACTTTAGTCATAACTCGGCCGATACACTCTTGGTTCAAAATGATTCTGTTATAGTTCAAGGCAAGACTGGAGTATTATGGATAGTAAAAATCTTCTTTTGTCTTATTTTCTATTTAATTTAATTTGGAATAAAACATTTATGCTTTTATTAAATTGTCTTTTTACTCTTACTTTTATGTATATGTGAGTGTTATAAAACATATCAACTCTTGTGGGTTATTTAATGCCAAATCCCGCTTATAAATAAATATTAAATATTAACAACATGAGGATTTTTCTGATCTCTTAAAAATCCAACATTTTTCAAACTTCACTCCACATGTCAAATACGTACTTAATACTTTTAAATTAAGAATGCTAAATGTACGTTTATGAATCTTTCATTATATACATTTTCTTTGCTCCTGTTATCTCATGGCCCAGTTGGTTGGGGCTGTAGAATACACTGACTGCATCTCTGCAGAGGGGTAAAACTCTCCCAACAAGTGAGGAATGTGGAGTATTCTTTTATTGCTATCACTCCCAGGTCTACTCTGGCCCAGAGTGGTAGTACCTGATAGGGTCCTATCCATAGGTTGAATAGAACTAAACTTTGTACTTATGCTAAACTGAATTATTTGAAATGGAGCTGTTTATATAAATAAACGTGGATTTGGCATTAAATAACTTACAATGGTTGATACACCATAAAACTAAGCCAAACCAAACCAAACCTGCTTTCTCAACAAGCATCCATCGCTGTGTGAACAACATTTCTCATGGTATCAAAGTCCTGATGAAGGTTATTAAAACCAAAATGTTTAATGTTGGCTTTACATCAAAATGAATTAATCTAATTTGGATGATTCAGTTTTTTCTACTTTCTTTATACTCTCAGATTTAGATCCATAATTACTTCCATATACTAAATATATATGATTTGTAAGAGGATAGTTTCTATGTAACATTTTTAAACATGCCAAAGCTCATTTATTTGTACATAGTTAAATGGTTTCAAGTATTGCTATTTATCAATTACAAACAGTTAAATGGTTTCAAGTATAGTAAATGATCAGTTCTATTTGACCAATAAATAGGATCTAACAGATACTATCACTCCAGGTCAGAGTGGACCAGGGAGTAATGGCAATGAAGGGATACTACACATTTCCCAAAGTTCCAAGATTGTAGCCTCATTATCAGATTGTTTAGTGTTATATCAGGACATCTGTTTATGAGAAGGGTCTTACCACCCTCGGCAGAAATGCTGACTATGTGAGATGAATTAAAGTAATATCTAAAAGCAACATTAATAATAAATGAAAAGAAATAGATAAATATACAGTCACCAATGATATATCTATCTTAAAAAAAAATAAAAATAACATCACTTAATTTCATATTTTAATTTACTGTAAAGATATGTACTACAACAAGTGCAAATTTAAAAGAAAATCAAAAGAAAAATACAAATAGTGATATACAAAAGATAAGTACCTATATTAGTCATGGACAAACTGTGGTCCATGGGTCACATGCAGCCCATAATCCTTTCTGAATAGTCTTCTTAAAGACTTAAATTTTTTGTATAAAAAATCTTTTTACCAAAGAGAGAAAAAAAAAATCATCTATTACGTACTTCTAAGGCAGATGTTTAAGTGTATGATCTTCTGTAGAAAAAATGGTTGAGGTACCTTTCAACCTAAAAATTAAGTACAGAAGATATGATGATGAGCCAAATCTTATGTGACCTTCTTTGCAAAAAAAGGTTACCTATGCCTGCAATATATATTGTCAAGTGTTATGCTCCTGAGAGGAGAGAAGTAAGATCAATTTCCCCTACCCTTCAGTGTTTGAATTAACAGGCCCTAAAGATTGACCGTTAAAAGAGGAATACGAATGAAGGTCAATTCTTTATGGCCAGCCTGTTGGACAAAGAAACGAATCCAGTTAGAATGTAGGTTAAGCTATCTGCACTCCCTAACCCCAACTTGGTAGGACAAAGAAGGGAATGCAGGTCACTGAGTAGCCTGACCTGACGAGGTGGATGAAGGAGCCAAATGATTGGCCAAAGCCTTAGTGCCGAAAGTAGTGCCCTTTTCGTCAGAGGAAAGAGGGAAAAAGAATTTAGTTTTTAGGATGGAGGTCGCTGACCTGATACCAAAAAAAAAACTCCGGGCTTGCTCGCCCGTGAAAAGAAATGGTAGTTCTGGGACAGCAGTCGTCATGACAAGATGTGTTGATGCTGTAGTCAAAAACTCCGGGAAAAGAAGCGGAACCAAGTTGGACAGGAGATAATAGATGCCTTCAAGCCAAGCTCTACAGAATCCCGCTAGCCCGTAAAAGAAAAGAAATCTCAGAAGAAACCCGTCAAAAAAGCTACGTAAACCTTAAAACCGTTTTCTCCCTCCACCCTTCCTAAGTATTGCAATTATATGCCCTCTCTCTCAATTTAAAGAAAGAAGCATATAAAGAATTATATGCATTAAGAAAAGAAGAGAAATAGAATGAAAAGATTCATTTCATAAACCCTAAACGAATGGGTGGACTTAGCTACCTTTTCAAGGTTCAAGAGTAAAGAAAGAAGAGTACAAAGAAAAGAAAAGGAAATAAAGAAGAAAGAAAGAAGAAAGAAAAGAAAAAGGAAGAAAGAAAGACATTTGTATTTGAGACTGTGTGCTGGTGAAATATAACCGGCCCCTATAAATATTTGTTTGGACCTCGACTATTAAAATTTTGGTTATATTTTAAATGTCTCCTCGTTGAAATTTATTTGTTGAGTTATTTACCCAGCGAGTCGTTGAAAAAGTTCTTAGCCTCACCAGATTTTAGATATGCTACACACCTCTCACCTTTCTATAGTCCTCATCAGTACAGAACATAAAATAGAAATCTGAATTACTTGTTCTAGTTTTTTAAGAAGTTATAGTGTGTTTCTACAATAAAAATCTTCAGCTATGGCTCTTCTTACCAAATGAGGCGTAGATCTTTTTGAAAGACCCTCATTGCTAAATTTCATAAGATAAGCTTATTTTAGATTTTTTTTTTAAATACAGCAATTTATGCCAATTAATTATCAATAAATAGAAAACATTATTTCTAAATTCCACACAACAATTTTTCTTGATCTAACGATAAATAGGTTAAGTCATATTTATTTAATTCATATTTACCCAACCCCTCCACTCAGGTAGGATATAACATAAGGTCAATTTTTAAGCAGAGTTTAACAGGTTTGAATTCAGAGTTTTCCTTCTCCTAGACTAGTTGCCTCCCCAAGGCTGAAGAATCCAATCTGCTCTACTATTTACCCATAGCTGGAGGGAGAATAATTGGATTCATACCTTTCCCAAAGGTATAACTGCTATGTGAAATGCAATCAGTCTCGTCCAGGATTTGAACTTGTGTTGCCGTGTCCATTTCCTACGACGATAACCATTACACCACGGGCACCTCATATTTATCTAATGGTACATCAATCTCTTATAGGTTATTTATGGCTGAAATCAGATTCATTTGTAAATGTTTGAGCATATTCCTACTATTTGTAGTTACTGTGAAAGAAAGGCATTACTTTCAGAACACCCTTCATATATATATTCAAGGGAATAGGATCTCCAACAATGGTTTGTTAACCAAGACCCACTCCTTTTTTAAATAATAGTTGATTGATCAGCTTTACAAGATGAACTATTATCAGGAACAATTCTTTAAATTTCCATATCTTTTCAATCAAATCAAGATCTTGATTATTAGCGGATCATATCATCCAAAGCCTTGCCAAGAGAGCTGAATATGAAATGGTTGCACTTTGTATGTAGAGAGTGATTGAGAGAAAAACAAGCTGATTAGAAAAATTACACAAAATTATTGATTCTGATTCAGTATTTATTTGCAGATTCATCAATCCATTATGAAAGTCCTCTCAACTGGAACTACTCAGTGTTGGCATGTAAGTCATCAACTGCCAGTACATTGTGAGTTTCCAGTTTCACATTATTATAATAGATATAAGACGTAAAATCTTTTTGAATTATTTAATATCATTCTTTCCACATGCTGTCATATAATACAATAGATAGAAATACTTGGAATTTGACTGAAAATGAAATCTATGCACAAACTAATTTGCTATATCATATGGTAGAAATATGGTACCAGTCTGAGGTACATTGGAAAAATATCCAGTCAGTAAGTTAAGACTCTCTTTTTGATAGCTACTACAGCAAGGTGTAGGGGAGGGTGCTACTCCTTTCCCTGGATTGCTCTACTTTACCCTAGATCCATACCTTATAATGCCAAGTGTTAAGCAAGGAGGCACAATGTACCATTTTTTGATTCTTTGGTATGACTTGTCCTGGGATTGAACCCAGGTCTCCTAGGCCATTGGCAAACACTCTAACCATCATGCCAATGTCTGGTAATCCTGTCAGTACTCCACATCAAATAGTTTGAAAACTGCAATAGACCAACGCTTTAGAAATATCCTTTGATTCAGTCACTATTTGTGTTTCTATCAATCCATTCTACAGATTTAAGACTAATAATATGACCTTCCTCAAACAAGTCAGTGCCAATTCTTGATATTCTTTGATTGGTAATTTCTGACAAAACAAGATTGTGCAAATGCAGAAAACTTTCTACTCACCAACTCTCTATGACTTTCTTCTTTCCTAAACTGAAAATTCATCTCTAGAGTAAAATTTGAGATTGTCAAAGAGATTTTTGAAAAATATGTTTAAACTCAGATAATAAAAAATGAGTTTCAGATGTGCTTCAACCAATGAAAAATACACTGGAATAAGTTTGGTTTGGTTTTATGGCATATCAACCATTGTGGGTTATTTAATGCCAAATCTAGTTCATATAATAGATTATATATAATTTGTAAACACAAGTCAACAAAGTTAAATAGTTCCAACTATTGCAATGTATCACTAACAATTCAATTAAACATCAGTCGTTTGTTTACAGACAATTGATCAAGCAGAGCAATAGCAATGAAGGGGTACTTCACATTCCCAAAGATCCAGCATTACTGGAGCCTCAAATTTTTCAGTGTCATATCCAAGATCCTCGTTTGGTGGAGTCTTACTCTTCTGCAGAGATGCAGTCTGTGTGTTGTATAGCCATGACCAACTATACACACACATATGCATGCAGAATCATAACGACACAATGAAGACAAACGACACAGTTCTTTAGAAAAATATACCTCTCACTTTATTTGAAAGGGTTCGAAAGGGTTACTAAAGGTTTTACTGTGAGAGGGAGTTGGAGACCAAACAGAACGGCAACATACTGACCCCCACTCTTATGGCCATAACAGCATTTCTTTCCTCGTTCTCCTCAACCGGGAGCCTGGGGGCCCAACCTCTCTGGGACATGTTCCTCATTCCAGCATCTTTTCTCCAACAGATCTGAACTCCAACTGGTCTGAATTTCCTATGCACTAAGTTATATAATAGATCGACGCCCACCTTATGGATGTCACAAATCACACTCGTTCAACCTGTCCACGGTCAAGGTAATATTCTGATATTCCTCAAACGGATGCACCTGTTATTTACACAGGTGCATTTCCTATTTTGACAGCTTGGCCGGGGTCAATATGCAACAAGTGTATTCTACAGCCCTAGCTTACTGGACTTCTGAAATAAGAGTGTTCAATGACAAAGGGTCTATTTTGGGGAAAAAAAGTCAACATTTCATTCATAGTTCATTTCTGTCTTGGAAAATTCAATTTCAGTCTTTATATTTACTGAACACACCTTGTATTTGTATTTCTCGTAAATACAGCTACTGTTTTGATACTTTTTTTTTTAAATCTCACCTCATATACCTACTGTAGGTGTTCTTTAATTAATTCTTTTTGTTGTTCTAGATATCTCTTAAAAGAACATTGAAACAAAGACAATTCCTTTCTTCTAATAGAACAGGTGAGGTATCACTTCATTATTAGGTGACTTTTTGTTCTGTTAAGGGAGAGAGGAAGGGAAAGAAGGCAGGTATCTTTTCAACCTGGTGACATGTCAGCCTTCATTTCCTGTTATCAACTATGCTTATCTCCAATTCCACAAGGGTGGATATTATACTAACGTTGTAAGAACGGATAGAGTTGAGTACATTGTTCTTGTGACAAAATAAGCTCTTCTGTCCCTAGATGAATATATTTAGGTGCAATAATGTATATAGGTGCAAGTGTATCTGTATGAGCATATATACATATTTTTAAGTGGGTGCAAGCATATTTGTACGAGTATGTATGTATATAAGTGAAACATATATGTGTGTGTGTGTGTGTGTGTGTGTGTGTGTGTGAGGGCAAACATCTGTATGTAGATTTATGCATATAAAAAGTGTATCTGTATGTATGCATATAACCATAGCATATACAGTAGGTATCATACAATAACTGATGTTTGTACAACAAGATTGCTTCCAATAAAGCCTCCATCAGATGATGACTCTGGGTTCAGGCATAGTTTCAAGGCTGAAGCATCATTACCACTAGCCCAGAGTGCCCCAGCAGTATCTCACGACAACACCAGACTTTGTCAGTTTGTTGTGTGTGTGTGTGTGTTGGTGTCAGCATATGAGTATACATGTTTATAAGAGTAGCATATATGCATGTATATCCACGTGGGTGCAAGCGTATCTGCATATATACATATATAAGAGCAAGCCTATCTGTATAACAATATATGAGTATACATGCATATTAGCATATACATGTGGTTTGGTTGGTTTTATGGTATATCAACCTTTGTAGGTTATTTAACACCAAATCCATTTTTATGTAAATAATCTGTTCTATTGAAAACAGTTCAGTTTAGCATAAGTACACAATTTAATTGTCAAAAACATTTCCATTTCTAACTATTCAAGCAGTTATGTGTAATAATTCAGTTAAGTGTAAATACAGTTTTAATGTCGAAAAACAGTTCAATTTGAAATAATTCAGTTAAGCATAAGCACACAGTTTAAGTGTAAGTACAGTTTAATTGTCAAAAACGTTTCTATTTCAAGCTATTCAGTTTACTCAATTCAGTTTAGCATAAGTATGCTGTTAGTTCTATTTAACCCATAGATAGGGCCCTATCAGGTGCTACCACTCCGGGTCAGAGTGGACCTGGGAGCGATGGTAATGAAGGGGTACTCCGCATTCCCCAAAGCTCCAGCACTGCTGGAACCTCACCATCAGATTGTTTATTGTCATATCCAGGACACTCGTTAGGGGGGGGGTCTTACCCCTCTGCAGAGGTGCAGTCAGTGTATTCTACAGCGCCAGCTGACTGGGCAATATACATATGGGTGCAGCATATCTGTATATGCATATAAGCATAGCATATATCTATATCTATATATATATATATATATATATATATATATGTGAGGGCAAATATATCTGTATGTGTATGTATATAAACATAGTATAGTATCATCATGTGGGTGCTTTCATATCAGTATGAGTATATATGCATGTATGAATATAAATGTGACGGAAAGTATATCTGTAGGAATATGTACGCATATAAGTGTAGTATATATATATATATATATATATATGTAAGAGCAAGCATATCTGTACCTGTATGTATGTATATACATATGGGTGAAAGTACATCTTTATGGATATAAATGTGGGTACAAGTGTATGTATGGATATAAGCATAATATATATGTACTTTAGGGTAGGGAGATTTTGGAACTGTAAAAAGAATAATGCGGTGAAAGTTGCAAAATAACATCAGAAATTACCCCATGAAATATTTTTTTCCAAAATTTTGTATTTTTTGGCGAAATCGCATTTAAAGACATAATATTTTGTGATTTTAGTCGTGATATCGGTGACGCTGGAAACCTGTATCCATAAAATTAAAACTGAGAATAAAGGAAAATTAAATAATAAAATTTATTAAATAATTGATATTTTTAAGTTTATTATCCATTTTCATATTATGTTAAATTAAATGACCAAAAACAAAAATAAAATACGTTAAAATATATAGTTTAAAATACAAATAACGACTTACTAAACCTCGTTTTATTTACTGGATATTTTTTCAGCTTTCACCGGTGGTAATTATCTCTCCATAGTACTTTGGTTTGTTTATGTTTTTTACCCTTATAATTAACGCAAATATATATATTTTGCAAAGTAGACATACTATTAAAATATATAAACATTTTATAATTATTGTAATTTATTTATATTTTAAAATTTAATGTTTTTTTAAGTGAAAAGTCAGTTTACGAGTTAATTTTGGAACTAAACTCTACAGTACTGTTTTTTGGTAAGTAAACATTATTACTTTTTTTTATGAATTTCGAAATTTATTTACAATTTTTTTCAAACATCTTCATGTATTTTCTGACAATATATATATTCTTTTTACAGATTATTTTAATTAAAAAATGGCAGGAAAAAACATTGGAGTTTCCACTCGAAGTAAAAGTGCAATTAAATTTTCAGGTTTACCATCACCATTGAATAAAACTGAGTCACCAACTTGTCGACAAATAACTCAATACAGTTATTTTTTAATGAACACTTATCCCCACCTTTCTTGTTTTGGTATTTCTAAATTAATAGCAAAGGATGTGATAGATATTTGGAAGGCTGTCAACCCTCTTTTGCCTTTGTTAAAGGAATTTAGTGTTGTCAACAAGGTGAAAATTCTATGCTTTCAGAAGGCAAAGCAAATAAGTAGGAAACATCTACCTGCTGCCCAAATAAAATTCTGGAAGGAAAAGTTGGATACATTGTTTGATATATCATCATGTTCATGCAACCTGCCCATTTTAAGTTGTGACAATATTAATGTCAAATGCACCAAAGAAAATTGCCAAACTAAGCACATCATCTGCACTTGTCCTCTGACAAAAAAACCAACAAAAAAGTATGAAGATATCCCTACCAATAGCTTCAACATCATATGTTCAGGGTGATTCTTCCCATACTTACTCATCTTCTCCAAGTGATGAAACACAGGATTATAAACAGCTAGATAGTCCTCTCCAAGTGACTTATAACCTCACAAAAATTCCAAGGTATGCTCTTGAGGTAGACAGGGGTGATATATTTTCTAATCTTGGAGCCAGCCTTGCCCATGCCTTGCTCTTGGATTTGAGGGCTATGGGCCTTCTTATCCCTAATATAGATATAAAGAATATCTATATGGATAAATGTAAAATAGAGCAAAGGCTAAAGTGAAAACAAATGCCTATGAAAAGCATAATGAAAATGTGGAGAATCTTCTTTGTATAGGAGTTGATGGGAGGACAAACAAAGACACACTACAAGGAATCAGTGGAGGAAAATGGAAGTAAAATGCTGAAAAAAGCCAAAGGACCTGAATGCCACTTGACAATCACAAAGGAGACACCAAATGAGAGTATATATTTGACTCACAGGGTTCTTCCTGATACTGGTGCAACTAGTACCATTCTTGCGGAGCAAGTGGCTGATGTTTTGGAGAAATTTAAAAGTTCGAGCACTATTAAGGCTGTCCTTGTTGACAACACGAATGCAAATACAGGCTGTGAAGGTGGACTTGTTACACTTTTAGAAAAAAAATGAAAAGAAATCTTCACACTATTGGTTGCTCCTTACATCAAAATGAACTTCCATTTAGAGCTCTATTTAAACATTTAGATGGCACCACAAAAAGTCCCACTACATTCAATGATCCATTGGGTAAATTATGTGCAAATGATTGCCATAATTTACCCCAAAATCTTTTTCAGCTGTTGAGAATCCCCTGGAGTTTCATTTTGGAATGAAAGATATGGATAGCCTTAGTAGTGACCAAAGACTACTCTATAAATATACAGTTGGTATTTCTAGAGGTAAGGTGGACCCTAGATTTGCATCATGGAAAATTGGTCCATTAAACCAGGCAAGGTGGTTAACTTTGGTCATCAGGCTCATGTGGCTATCGACTCGTGGGGCATATCCACAGAATCTTTCGACCAAACTATATAGTTTGATAAATTTTATTGTGAATGTTTATGCTATTTGTTGGTTTGATATAAAAAAAAGTAACAAGTTCCATCACCAGCAAATCTATATTTACAATATGATTGACAGGATACGAAAGCAACCAATTGAGGTTCAAAGGATTACATTAAAAAACCTTCAGTATAATGCCTTGGCATTACTTCCGGAGAATGTTTTATTTTCAATGGTGAAATTTGATGAACCTGAAGTGAAAGAGGGTATAAAAAGAATTTTGGCCATTAGGTAAGTTAATATTTATTCATACAAAACTGGTTGAAGTACTTGTGCCAATTTATTGAAACATTTTAAAGATTACATCTGATTTCACCAAATATTATTAAAGCAGAATAAATTGCATTTAAAAATTAAACTCAAATTATTTTTTATATTCTTTCAGAAGAGGGAAGCCAGTCAAGAAAAGATTTAAAAAGATCCCAATGATCAACTTTAAAACTGTGCACTGGACTGATTTAATTGATTTGTCAGTAAGTGGAGTCTGTGAGCCACCACTCACACTAGACTTTTCTGACAATGAATTACAGAATTCATTGTTAACTGGTGAAAAGATTAGCTTGCCAGATTTCCCTTCACATTCCCAAGGTGTGGAACGGGCAGTTAAGTAAGTAACGGAGGCTTCTCAATCTGTGTATGGCTTTGAAGCAAGGTACCAGCACATACTTGCAAAAGTTTTGTGCCAACAATTGAGACCAGCGTTTTCATCTAAGGGATCATATATGGAACTATTTGATTCCATATATTAAAAATTATTAAACAATTATTTGTTTTTCCATATTTGTTTGTTTGTTGTATTTCAATTCATATCAGGAAAAAAATTTGTTTTCAATGTATTCGAATATTACAGCTTGAATAATAGCATTTCAAATTCGAAACAGGTAAAGAAGGGTGGGGTAGGGGTTCAATTTTCAATTTGAAGTTTTGTTATAATTTATTTATTATATTTCCATAAAATAAAATAAGATTTCCTAATTTAAATACTGAAATTGTTTGGTTTTTACATCAGTATTTAGGCCAAATCTGGCAAACTCGAGAACTTTTCAGTACGTGTTTATTCAAAATCTTTCATGCCAAATTAGCAAAAAACCGTTGAAGATTCAGATCTAATTTTTGGTATGAGTATTTAATAGGTATATACACAACTTTCAGTGCATTATTCTTTTTGATATTTAAAAAAAAATGAAAAATCAACCTACCCTAATGTACATATATATAAGTGGGTGCAAGCATATTTGTATGTTTATGTACACACATAAGAATAGCATATATGTATGTATATACATGCAAGTGCCTGTGTTTATGTGTATGGATGTGTTTATCTTAGCATTAAAGTGACAGCTAAACATATTGGGAGGTCAACAAAATTTGAAAGATAATGAAATAGAAAGAGAAAGAATTTTTAATGGAAACAAAAGGATTTTTTTTTTATGCTTAAAATAAACTGAGGCACTAGTAACATAACTAACAGTTATTGTCATAGAAAATTGAATTCGTGACCCTAGTTCAAATCCTGTATGAAACCATTTGTATATCACATAGCAATAATACACTTAGAAAAGGTATAAATACAACTACTCTACTTCCAGATAAGAGTATATAGTTTAGCAGACTAAGCTCTTTAACCTAGGTATGGCAACTGGTTTTAAAGAAGGAAAAACTCTGAATTCCAACCAGTACTATTGGCATGATGGTTAGAGTGTTTGCCAATGGCCCAGGAGATCTGGGTTCAATCCTAGGTCAAGTCATACCAAAGACTCAAAAAAAATGGTACTTGATGCTACCTTGCTTAACACTCAGCATTGTAAGGTATGGATCAAGGGTAAGGTGGAGCAATTCGGGGAAAGGAGTAGTGCCCTCTCCTACACCTTAGTGTAGCAGCTATTGAAAAGAGAGCCTTCAAGTCACCCTCGACTACGGTTGTCAACTTACTTTTATTCTGCTTAAAAATTGACAGTGTAACATCCTACTTTTTTAAAAATCTGGTTTCATAATGAAATGCCTCGATTGTGAATACTATCATTTCTTTTTTTTGTTTTGTTTTTTTTAGAATAAAATGACTTAAGTGAATACTATCTTTTTTAAAAAGACATTTTCACAATGAAATATCTCTGCAGTGAATATATTTTTAAAATTTGGTTTCAGAATCAAATGTCTCTACAGTGAATACCATCTTTTTTTTTATCTATATGATAAACTGAAGTCTTCAGCTCTAGCATGATCAAGTCAAGCAGACAATGATGTCATTCTTTTGTCATAAATACTGGGTGGTCATAATGGAAAAAACAGAGACTTTTTTCCTATCAGAAGCAAGAGTTTAATTCTAGGGCAGAGCAGTTAGTTATCAGATACAAAGAAAGAGGTCCACCAAGTTAGGGTTCTTTCTCCAGCCACTGTAGTGGGAGTTAGCAGAAGGTCCGCTATCAGTTCAAGTCAAGTTCCCAGCAGTGTTAGGAGTGAGTAACAACTTGAGGCTGAGAGTTGACCAGTGCCCAAGTTTTGTCTGCCATCCATTTCACTTTAGTTTTTGGGGGGATTTTTTTGTATAATGGTTGGGTTTGGTTTTCTGGTATATCAACCATTATTAGTTATTTAATGCAAAATACTGTTTTTACATAGATATCAAATATATGATTTGTTAACACATTTTGTAGATACACACAATTAAAGAATCAAACAGTTCTATTTCTAACAATTCAATTCAGCATACGTCAACAAAGTTAAATGGTTTCAAGTATTGCTATATATCACTAAAAAATTCAATTAAACATCAGTCATTTGTTTACACGGAATTAAAAGATCAAACAGTTCTATTTCTAACAATTCAACTTAGCAGAAGTCATTTGTGTACACTCAATTTAAATTTCAAGCAGTTCTATTTGACCCATAGATAGGACCCTATCGGGTGCTACCACTCCAGAACAGAGTGGACCTGGGAGTGATGGCAATAAAAGTTTACTCCACATTTCCCAAAGTTCAAAGACTAGAGCCTCAGCATCAGCTTGTTTAATGTCATATCTAGGACACACGTGGGAAAGGGGGGCACTTAACCCAGTGAAGAGATACAGTCAGTGTATTTTACAGCCCTAGCCAACTGGGCAGTTGTTTAATGGTATATCAACTTTTCTTAGTAATTTAATGCCAAAGTCATCCTGGTAGAAGAACCGTGAGTAAGTAAAGTTGGCAACTGTAGTTGAGGGTGACCTGAAGGCTCCCTTTTCGATAGCTACTACACCAAGGTGTAGGGGAGGGCGCTACTTCTTTTCCAAGATTGACTCATTTTACCCTTGATCCATACCTTATAATGCTGATTGTTAAGCAAGGCGGCATCAAGTACCATTTTTTTGAGTCTTTGGTATGACTCGACCTTGGATTGAACCTAGGTCTCCTAGGCCATTGGCGAACGCTCTAACCATTATGCCAATTTATCTGAAAGTGAACATAATATCATGGTTAGAGTTCAAATTTGCTTACTACAATGTAACAGTCCATCATATTAGCCACTACCCCACAGAGACTCCTCTCTTCCACTATAACTAGGGTCTGCTCAATTTAGGCAAAAAAAGCTGTGTCCTACAGCCCCACAACCCAGTATTGATCCAAGAGAAATTGTCACCTAAAAAGACCACCATGGCCAAACAATTGTATTCTTTAGTTACTTTTGTTTAATTTTATTTTGTGAACTTGGCCTGCAGCTTAGACAGTTTCAATGGACATTTTCTAATTTTTCTTTTTTTTGTTTTCTTTTTTCAAACAACATGGGGAGAAGTAAGTTTACAGTATAACTGCAAGGGGTGCAAATCAGTACTGCCACATTCCTAACATACTCCAATATTTTTTGGATTAACAATAATCATACAAACATTTAAAAATAACATTTATTCAGGAAATAAATTGAATAAATCCACGCGCCTTAGAAAATATCTAATTTAAACATAAACAAATTGAATGAATGACTTCATTGATAAACTAATTATTAGCATTTAAAAAAAATTCACTACAAGGAATTGTGAAAATAGATTTTTAAAAAGATAGTAAATATTATATTTTTAAATCTAGTTTCACAATGGAATGTCACTATAGTGAATACTATTTTTTTTTTTTAATGGTAATGAATGGTTTCATTCATAAAATGTTGTTTACCACAAAAATCTTGTTTTATAATGCAATGTCAATATAGTGAATACTACTTTCTTTTTTTAAATATTCTTCCATAATGAATACTATCTGTTTTTTTTTTAAATCCATTTCACAATGAAATATCCCTGTAGTGAACACTACTTTTTAAAAATCTGGTTTTATAATGAAATGTCTCTGAAGTAAATACTATCTTTTTAAGAGATATTTTCACAATAAAATGTCCCAGCAGAGATTACTACTTTTTTTTTTTTTTTTAAATCTGATTTCATTTTTTTTTTTTTGCAATTTGATTATTTTTCTTTATGGTTGTTTATTTTTAATGCTGTTTAGACCATGTGTTCCTTCTGGCTTTCTTCCATTGCTGTTTGATTAATTCAACTGGTGGTTGCTAATGTCCATTGTCTATTAGAATTTACATACATTTGGATTCTAATGAATAGGGGACACCAGAAGAATGCTGGAGGTTATGAGGCTGAAATGTCATTTTTTTTTTCTAAAATAATTATGTTGCTGCAAGACAACTAATCCTACAGAATTTGAATTTCAAAGAAATTAATGGTTGGGTTAGATTATTTGGTTTAATGGCATACCAACCCTTGTGAGTTATTTAATGCCAAATCCTGTTTATACACACATGATTTGTAAATGAATAATTTATCGGTAATTTTATTTTCAAACAAGTTAAAACAAGTTTTCATAGAGTTAAATGATTTTAAGTATTGCTATTGTTTGCACACAGTTAAATGGTTACAAGTATTGCCATTTAAAACTAATAACTCCATTCAACATTAATCATTCATTTATACACAGTCAAATGGTTTCAAGTATTGCTGTGTAATATTAATAATTCTCTTCAGTATTAATAATAACCCTTAGTAAAAGATTGAACAGTTCTATTTCACCCATTGGCCTAGCGGTTAGAGTGTTCGCCAATGGCCCGGGAGACCTGGGTTCAATCCCAGGTCGAGTCATACCAAAGACTCAAAAAATGGTACTTGATGCCTCCTTGCTTAACACTCAGCATTATAAGGTACGGATCAAGGGTAAAGTGGAGCAATCCAGGGAAAGGAGTCGCGCCCTCCCCTACACCTTGGTGTAGTAAGCTATTGAAAAGGGAGCCTTCGGGTCACCCTCGACTATGGTCGCCAACTTTATTTCACCCATAGACAGAAGCCTAACAGGTACTACCACTCTGGGTGACAGTGAACCTGAAAGTAATGATAATAAAGGAATACTCCATATTTCCCCAACTCCAAGACTGCATCTCACCATCAGATTCAGTTTTTTTGTCATCACCAGGATACGAAATGGTTTCAAGTTTTGCTATCTAACATAATTCTATTCAACATTATTCATTCATTTACTCACAGTTAAATGATTTCAAGTATTGTGTCATGTAATATCAATAATTCAATTTAACATTAATTGTTTATTTGCACAGTTAAATAGTTTCAAGGATAGTAAATGATTAAATAGTTTTATCTAACCCAGAGATGGGACCATAACAGGTACTATCACTTTGGGTCACAGTGGACCTAGGACTGATGCCTATGAGAGAGTACTCTATATTTTCCAAAGCTCTAGGATTGGAGTCTCACCATCAGATGGTTTAGTGTCATATCTAGGATATTCGTTAGATGATCTTACCCCTTAGCAGAGATGCAGTTGGCATATTTTACACCCCTAGCCAACCGAGCTAAGAAATTAATGCTTTTGCTTAAAAATTACTATGTTTATAGATAGTTCTTCAAACTGGAGATGTGAAATTAGAACATAGCATAATTGCTTAATCAAAATTAAGATATAGAAAAACAATTCTGGCATATTGGATCTGGTTTCTTTGTTTAATGGTACATGAACCTTTGTGGGTTATTTTATACAAAGCCATCCTGGTGGAAGAACAGTAATGGTAATACCTAATCCATAGCTGCGAAGGATAAGGGAGTTCATATCTTTTTCAAGGGTATTAGTCCAAAAGTGAACATAATGGTATGACTGGAGTTTGAACTCACTATGATATTGCAGTCCAGCACATTAGCTACTACACCATGCAGAGTACAACTGCTTTGAATTTAGAGTTTTCCTTCTTATAGACTGGTTGCCACACTAAGGTTAGAGAGCCAAGTTTACTCTACTACTTGACCATAGATGAGGAAAGAATAGTCTGATTCATACTTTGCCCAACAGTATTAGTGAAATACAAGAGGTGCCCGTGGTGTAATGGTTATCGTCGTAGAAAATAGACACGGCGACATGAGTTCAAATCCTGGACGAGACTGATTGCATTTCACATAGCACTAATACCCTTGGGAAAGGTATGAATCCAGTTACTCTCCTTCCAGCTATGGGTAAATAGTAGGACAGACTAGGTTCTTCAGCCTTAGTGAGGCAACTAGTCTAGAAGGAAAACTCTGAATTCAAACCTGTTAAACTCCGCCTAAAAATTGACCTTGTGTCATATCCTGCCTGAGCGGAGGGGTTGGGTAAATAGGAAAACCAGTCATGGGTTAACTATAGTGTGCAGTGCTTTCTGAATTGCCTGTCAAAAACTTCAATTTTTAAAGATCTTTTTAATCAAAGAGAAAAAAGCAAACTTTTCCCTATTTCTAAGGCAGATGCTTACATGTCTGACCTTCTGTAGTGAAAATGGTTGTGGTACCTTCAATATAAAATTACCTTAAATTTTCTTCGTCATGCATTCTATCAATTTAATCAAGTCTCGTGTGGCCTGCTTCTTGAAGAAAATAGCCAAAGTCACTTAAGTTTCATTAAAATCTGTGACAATAATAAAAATTGGTTTGGTTTGGTTTGATGGCATATCAACTATTGCAGATTATTTAATGCTAAATCCTTTTTTATAAATATATAATTTCTAAACATATTTTGTAGATAACACTCCCAAACGAGCCTGAGCTCATTTTTTCACACAGTTAAATAGTTTCACTTATTTCTATCGAATGTGAATAATTCTATTTACTATTGATTTTAATGTTTTCAAGTATTGCTATGTATCACGAACAATTCAATTAAACATCAGTCATTTGTTTACATACAGTTAAATGGTCTAACAGTTTTATTTCAGACTATTCAGTTTAGCATGTCAACAAAATTAAATAGTTTCAAGTATTGCCATGTATCACTAACAATTCGATTAAACATGTTGTTTGTTTACAGACAGTTAAATGATTAAATAGTTCAATTTCAAATAATTCAATTGAGCATAAGTACACAGTTTAAATGTCCAACAGTTCCATTACACCACCCTTCTTTTTTAAGGGGAGTCCGGGTGAAGGGTTGTAACCAAGACATATCTGGCATTCCCAAAATTGGCTTAGGCCCTGTTGGCATCCCCCTATAAAGAGGCACCTCAGGTGCCAGGCAATAAAACTATCCCCCCAGAGAGGGTTAGAGCCTGAGGGGACAGCCTCCTGAGATGACATGAATCTATGTCAGACGGCCTCAACCAACCCACACCAAAGCCGAGACATAACCAACCTTATCTGTATACCAGCAACACGGCTGGTCAAAGTGTGTCCCACCTCAGCGACACACAGACTAGACTCCAGTATCTTGAACTGGAAGTTTACTACTTTCATATATAAAGAAGTAATGTACCCAAAACTCACACTTTGTCATTATTCTGAGTGAAGCTGTCTGGCCATTGGACAGATTGGAAAAACACTCATTTTCTCTTACAGTTCATTTAAAAGTTTTGGTTGGTTTTATGGCATGTCAATACTTTTGGGGTTATTTTATTCTAAAGTCTTTTTTCAAACAATCAAAGTTTCGAATAATTTTTTTCTTAATAATAACACAGTTATCTTTGGAGAACATGCACTTGTATATAACTACTACCAACTTAAATTTGGGCAATGAAATTCAGAAAAAAAATTTATTTTTAAGTATCTTGTAGATAATATGCACTGACTTCTGAGACAGCTAAATTTAGCAGTTGTTCAACTTTTTAACTGGTTCAGAGAGACTAAAAATAAAAATTACATGGACATTTTCACACAAAAATTCACACTAGGAAAAACAAATTATAAACAAACACGTGTTCCAAGAGTAATTTAAGCAGCTTTTTACTTAGATGTAGCACAAGGCCATATGAATGGGGCACCCAATGAGACTTAAACTCACTCGTGAAGGTTGGCTAATCTAGCTTGCTAACCATTACACCACCTGAGGCACCCAAAACACACACACATTCCAGTAGCTATTTCTCTGTAAAAAGTAAAGTTGGCGACTATAGTTGAAGGCAACCCGAAAGCTCCTTTTTCAATAGCTACTACACCAAGGTGTAGGGAAGGGCACAAATCCTTTCCCTGGATGACTCCACTACACGTGATACATACTTTATAGTGCTGAATGTTAAGCAAGGAGGTATCAAGTACCATTTTTGGAGGTCTTTAGTATGACTCCAGCTGGAATCAAACCCAAGTCTCCCGGGCCATTAGCAAACACTATTCACAAGCCCAAACCATCCTGAATATGTTGATGCACATAGCTAGATAAAAAGTTGATATTTAGTTCTTCTGTATAATACCCAACCAAAATTTTAGGCTTAAAAATTGAGGGAAAAACGTATGTTATACATAAATAATCAAGGTATATGCAAGAGAGGAGAAAAAGTAGAAGGGGAGAGACTAAATCCACTTGGAACATTATACTGCCTCTTCGATTGGCAGGGGTAGAAGAAATGGTAATAAACAAAAATAGAATCAACTAAAGGAGTGGAATTTCTACACACTGTACAAGAATTTTTCTTTTTCTTTTGAGGACTGAGGACTTACAAAGAATCAAAGTTGATCAATGTCCATTCTATGATAGTTGAATTCTTGGTGATTGTTTAAGATGGTTGCTTGGTTGGTTTTATGGTATATCAACCTTTGTAGGTCATTCAACGTCAAATTCTGTCTATATATACATACATATTCAACCAAAGATTTCAAAACGAATATTAAGGTAGGTAGAATTTTCTATTAGCAGAATTTCATTTGTTTGCACAAGATTAACCAGTTTTAAGTGGTCATATTTTTTGGTACAACTATCTCTCTCAAGAAGGACAGAATGTCATCTATTTTGACATTCTCAAACAGATCGGTTAAGTTATTTACTTTGAAAAATCGCTTTCTGATAATAGCGAAAGTCCTGCATTCTATAAGAATGTGTTTAACCATGCAAGTTGTCTGGCAGGTTAAACACTGTGGTTGTGGTTCCTGTCTCAAAATGAAAGAGTGAGTAAGCCTTGTATGACCAATTCGCAATCAGGATATAACTTGTTCTCTTCTTGATTTTCTTGATGCTGGTCTCCACTCTCCTAAGGTGGGCTGAATTTGGAAGTGTTTATTGTGGATGTTATTGCTCCATTGTTGTTGCCATTTTGTGTGAAGGAATTTATCAATTGTTGCTTTCAGGTCAGTATATGGGATCCTGGATTTATCGGGTGTCAGATCTCAGGCCGATTTGGCTGCTGAGTCTGCTCTTTCATTCCCTCTCACTCCAATGTGGCTTGGAGTCCAGCATATAATTATTTCTTTTCTATTTGACATTGGTTTTTATGGTATATCAGCCCTTGTAGGTCCTGTTTATATATATATATATATATATATTAAATATGTTTTGCAAACAAATAGTTTGTAAGTAACATTTTAAACAATCCAGAGCACCTTTGCACACACAATTCAATGGTTAAACAGTTCTATTTGACCCATAGATGGGATCCTAAAAGGTACTACCACTCCAAGTCAGAGTGGACCTGGCAGTAATGGCAATGAAGGGTTACTCCACAATCCCCAAAGCTCTAAGATGGGAGTCTCACTATCAGATGTAGTTAAGTGTCATACCCGGGACTCTAGTTGGAGGAGGGGGTCTTACTCTTCTTCAGGGATGCAGTCTGCATATTTTACAGCACCAGGCAACTGGGCTTAATTGTTTAAAAATAAACTTACTTGTATGCTGTCCTTCATGTGTGTGTATGTGTGTGTGTCAGGTGAAGTGGCTTAGTTCCAAAAGGATATGTTCTGAGCTTTATCCGTTCCAGGCCATTGAAGTGATATGGCAAAGACATCTCCACATCAAGCATACTGTGGAAAAAGAAATGAGTTGGAGAGAGTGTTACTTACGTTTTGCGGGCTCTGTTTTGGGGGATATTGTGGCCAACATGAATGTCTATCAACTTCTGATATTTATGGTCAGAATTGAGAGTAGGAGGAGTGAGAGGTGATTACAACCTATATATTCAGGTTCAGTCACCTCTTTCTGGGTTCAGTCTAAATTGTGTTATCAAGGAGACCAGACCGTTATTTTTTCTACTCCAGAATTTTAGATAATTCTGTTACCAGACCTTGTTGGGCGGGTCACTTAAAGAGCAATTCTTTTTTGCAACCCCGATTGCTGCCTGCACTTTAAGTATCGCCCTTCTACTATTTTTTTTCGACAATACAGGCATTCTCGAGTGCCAGAAAAATAAGGTCTAATCTTGAAAGACTTGTGTGCTGCCAATAGAAAAGCAATTGGAAGAACTCAACAAATTTATAGATGGTGGAATATGCAAATTCTCACCAATCCCCATTCATCCTGGTCAATCACAAGAATCAGTCTAACAAAAGACAGTAGCTTTTGTTTGTAAAATCAGAACGAACTCACGGAGATGAGATTGCAAATAATGCTACATTTGAGTCATGCCAATTTTGATGACATTTTATTTTTTCCTTTTCCAATTTTGATTGGATAATCATCTAAACTACAGGATTTGCACCCACTTTAATGATAATATTTTGACACAAGTGAACAAAGGAATGTGTTGGTAAATGCATGAAGAACTCTAAGAATAAGAACTGACATATTGTGACATACAGAGAATTATCAGGACTCAACATTAACAATGTTCCCTTGTACTGGAAACATTAGAATATTTATTAGAGACACCCAGCACCCTTGTCAAAGACACCACTTAGGATGCTTTATTTTTTTTTAACTGACTGGGTACAACCAACTATTAAGAGATGATAAGTTTTTAAATCATTTTTAGTAATTTTTTTTTATTTACCCAAATATTTGAAAAAAAATTTTTATGAGTGAAGGAATAGAAGCTACATTGTTCCTTTGTATTTTAATTTTGGTTTGGACTTTTGTTAAGTTTTGATATGAACTAATATAAAATCCTAATAATCAGGTTTCATTTCATTTTTTATGTTCTGGACTTTTTGCATCATTTATTAAAGATATTGTTTTGGACTTTCTTCAATGACTTGAAAATTTACCTTTATTTAACACAAGCAAAAAATTGTTTTTATTCTTCATTGTAAAATAAAATCTTCCTTGTTATATTAATTTTTTATTCTTTCTTAAACAAAAAAAAATATGGAGACCACAATTTCAAGACTAAATAGACCATAATAAAAAATTATGCACTGCGTAAACGTTTTAATGGTGTTTTTATTATGATGGTTTGGTTCCTTTGGATAAGGGCATATAAACCTTTGTGAGTTATTTAATGCCAAAGCCAAGGTAGAAGGACAGTAGCAGTACTATTTAACTCACAGCTGGAGAGGTAAGGAGATTCATGCTTTTCCAAAGAGCATTAATCTGAAAGTGAATGTATTAGTGCAACTGGAGTTTGGACTCATTTACAAGAATGTCATAATCCAGTACGTAAGCCACGATGCCACAGGAATTCCCTCCTCAACTATAGAAAATAATAAAGTAAAAAAAATAAAATTGATTTCAGGACAGTTAAAATTATTTTTCAGGACAGTTCTGGAACAGTTATAAAAAAAAAAAAAATAGTCTAGAGCTCTGGGTGTATTCATAAGTTTTTGATGGGATCAAGAAAATGTTCAGAGTTACTGTGGAGATATCTGATGTGCTAAAAAAAAGCTTAATTCTTTGGCATGTGATTGCTCACTGCTATGTCCACGGTTGTAAAGCAGTGACCTTGAACAGTGTATAAATGTTCTATATTCTTTATCACAATGAAGAGTCATGAATCATGAGATTTGACTCAGAGCGTAAAAAAATAATTTGCAAACAATTATAGCTTTAAGTAAATATGCTTAATAAAAATAATTTGCAAACAATTATATAGCTTTAAGTATTCCTATCTAATGTATAATTCTGCTAATTGAGGTGTTCACGGCGTAATGGTTACTGCAATCCGAGTTCAAATCTTGAATGAGGCTGATTGCATTTCACATTGCACTAATACCCTTTGAAAAGGGATGAATCCAACTCTTCTCCCTCCAACTCGGTGTAAATAGTAGGGAAAATTGGGCTCTTTAATCTTGATATGGCAATTGGTCAAGAAGAAGGAAAATTCCTAATTCATACCTGTTAAACTCTGCTTAAAAAAATTGACCTTGTGTCACATCTTGCTTGTACAAAGGGATTAGGTGTATATAACCTCCTAGCAGCCAAACAGGATATTTTTTTTCTACTTGGCTCTCGACCAAGTGAGACATTCTTCTACATCTCCCTATCGACCAAGTGAGACATTCTTCTACATCTCCCTATTGGCAAAGTGAGATGTTTTTCAATATCTCCTCCCCCTTGATCAGCTACATCTCCTCCTCTTCGATCAATTTGAGTATTATCCTAGATAGATGTTATTTCTTCAAATCAAACACTGTTTAAGTCTGATGGAATAGCCCAGTGCTAACTTAATCTATCCTCACTAAGTAACATAGTAAACAAATTATTGTATATTGGTTTCTTCAAGATGCAATGAGCTCTGAAATTCTAATAAGCTCCAACAGCATGCTGCCAAAAGCCAAAAACATCAAGAGCTCTGAAAATTCCTCAGTACCAGCAATACCATTATCCACAAAATCGAATATACAACTATATATTGATCTTGTGATTTGTTAGAATCAAATCCTAACAGATGATAAGAACCCCCATGGCATAATGGCTAAAGTGCTGAATTGCATCCTCAGAGTAAGTAAAGTTGGCGACCGTAGTCAAGGGCGACCAGAAGGCTCCCTTTTCAATAGCTACTACACCAAGGTGTAGGAGAGGGCACTACTCTTTTCCCTGAATTGCTCCACTTTACCCTTGATCCATACCTTGTATTACTGAGTATTAAGCAAGGAGGTATCAAGTACCATTTTTAAAGTCTTTGGTATGATATGACCTGGGATTGAACCCAGATCTCCCGGACTATTTGCGAACACGCTACCCACATGGCCAATGATCCTCAAAGTAAATGAGTTCAATTTCTAGTTGCACTATTACGTTCATTATCAGACTTGGAAGAAGCATGAACAGCTCATTCAACTGCCCCTCCCCCACCCGCTATAGGTTAAAATAGTATCAATGTGGTTCTACAAAGATGGCTTTGGCAATCAATAACCCATGAAGGTTGATATGCCATTAAACAAAGAAACCTAACCCAAACTAACAAATAATCTGAGTACTAAGTATTACATAGATGGTTATTGTATATTTCTATAGTATTTATTGCTAAGGTAACAATAGGATTTATATATAATAAAGTTGGAAATCATCGTTTAGTAATAATAAATATGATTTCTAATAAATAATAATTTGTAATAAATTGCAAATTATCTCTTCTTGGTTAAATTGTAACATACTCATATGCATGCAGAAACATAACGACGACAATAAAGATGCGCAGACACAGTTCTTTAGAAAAATGTACCTCTCACTATATTCGAAAGGGTTATCATGTGAGGGGTGAGTTGGAGACTGAACAAAGACTGCAACATATTGACCCTCACTCTTCTGGCCATAGCAGCATTTCTTTCCCGTTCTCCTGGGCTGCTCAACCAGGGGTCTGGTTCTCACTCCTCGAACTAGAACACTAACTTCAAACTCTGATCTCCAACTGATCTGACTTCCTGTCACACCCGGGTTATATAACTGTTTGACGCTCACCTGCTTCCTGTGGCGTCACAATTTGCACTCAATTCAACCTGTCGACAGTCAAGATTATCCCCCGATATCTTCGACCAGATGCACCTGTTATTTACACAGGTACATTTCTCATCTGACAGCTCGGCCGGGTCAAGTCAATATATTACAAAATAATTCCTCTTGATATCATTTTGTTCCATAGAATTTCTATGGGTTTTGCTTGTATAAATGGTTTAGTTTGGTTGTTTGGGTTTAATGGCATATCAACCTTTGTAGGTTATTTAACTCCAAATCTAATTTTATGAAAATAGTTCTTTTTCAAACAATTTAGTTTAGCAGGAGTACACAGTCAAAAAACATTTCTTTTTCAAGCTATTCAGTTTATTCAAACAATTCTAATTCAGCAAATTCAGTTTAGTATTAAATAATTTGTAGTTAAATGGTTTGAAGTAACTTTTTAATAATAATTTTCTATTGACTATATCTTAAATTATTACAATTTAATACTAATATTTTATTAACCCTTAAATGGCTTAGAGTAAATCATTTCTATACAGTACAAATAATTTGCATACTATTAACAACTTCACAAGAAAAAGAATAAAAAGAGGTGATCTAATTGAAACTTTCAAAATAATTAATGGAATGTCTAATTATAGTAAACATTTTTTTCAATATTTCTCCAAGAAAGAACTAAAAATTTACTGTCGAGACAGATTTGTAGCAGGAATTAGATTTATTTGCTATGGTTGGACAAATTCCCACACAGAAGTAAATTGGTTGAACTGAACCAATCAAATCAGCCGGCAGAAGAATACCAAAAGCCGGACCTTCTGTGAGGGAGAGGAAAAAGCAAATTTGGCTTCTTTTACCAGGAATCACCATGGAGTTAACATGACAAAAACTGTATAAAAGGATTTAGTCGTCATTGTCAACTTTCCAACGGAAATTGAAAACACTCTCAGCAACCTTAATCCAGCTTTACAGATTTCAAAAATTAAGTCTAACCAATTGGATGTTTTTTCTAATAGAGTAATATATTTTTGGAACAATTTCCCTAAGTATTGTATATATTCAGTGCAAAGATTCTCTTTATTTTTTAAGGTTGATATATGATAGTAAAAAAGGGAGATACCGAAGGAAACATAATGAATAAATCATATGAGTTCAAGTTGTTGAAATATCAATGTTTAAGAGCTAATGTAATAATACAATTCAAAATTATTTTAACTCAAACTCCTCCACCTATTCCTGGTACAACATCAGCTGTTTGTGGAACAAATCAGTGAAAAATGATAGAATTATTTCCAATTTTCATAGGCTTCAACAACACCTTTTCAGCCATGACAGTAAACAAAGGCAAGGGAGATCACTCTGTGGCAGCGCAATGCAACAGAACATATTAAAGAGTTAAACATCATCTCAAAGAGAGATCTATTTCGGAGATGTCCTTGTGGTGTAATGGCTAAAATGCTAAACTGCTATATCATGGTAAATAAACTCGAGTCACGCAACTACATTCATTTTCAGACTAATACCCTTGGGAAAGGTACAAACTTCCTTATCTCCCAGCTATAGGTTAAATTGTACTACTACTACAGTCCTTCGGCAAGGAGAGCATTAAATAACCCATAAAAGGTTGATATGCCATTAAACAAAGAAACCAAACCAAACAGATAGGACCTTAACAGGTATGTATGATATAATTGAAATAATACATTAAACTTTATTTTGGACTGAATAATCTTTAAAGAGTTAGTGATACATACCACTGCTCATCTTATTTCATCTTTCCTTCCTTCCAAGTTTACTTTCCTTTCACTGTTTACGCCTTCTGACTGGCTATAACTAAATGTACTTACTGGGTAATCATTTCAGAGTTAGCCTGAAGAGTACATACTTTTTAACTCTTTTGGTGCAGAGAGCAACTTAAGTCACCCAAATATACTTAATACAAGAGAGAGAGAGAGAGACATGCAACTTTAGTCCACATTGAAATTTTAAATCTTGGATCTTATGTGATATACCCTCGAAAGTGCCACTTGTTTGCTATACCTCAGCTCTAGAAATTAAAAAAAACAAAATAAAATTTAAAAAATACTTTATTACATCTAAGACTTTCATTTTTAGAAGTGTCAGCAAATAAAGAATTCTCTTTTCAACACACTTGTGTGATATACAGTGGCTGTCGCTATATTATAGCGACGGCCACGGATATACCCCCAGTCAGGCAAGATTTTTTTTCCTTCAATGCTTTGCTTTTTAAAATGTATTCAACAATTGTAATTATGAAAATCTAATAATTTATTTTTTATTTGCAAGTATTTTTTTTTTTTTTAATTTTATGGTCAAAAGTGCAGTTCAGCCATTAAATTTGTTACCAAATGTGCCACACCAAAAGGGTTAATATTTACTATTGTTATCACTTAGAATATTTGGACCATTGACCTCATCTTTATTTGTTCTACTCACAACATTTCAGCCACGATGTCCTTTAGCCTTCTTTAGATATTTAAAGTCTAACTCAAGAGCCATCACAGAACCTCAAACTGACCTCTTATTCAGTCCATGAGAGTAGACTGTTCCAATTCTGTTAACCCTGATCAGGTACAAGTTATAATAAGTATTCCTTGTTATTCTTACCTGTTGTTGGTATTGAACTGCAACCTCCACATGATTTCACTCAGAAGCACTTTCCAATGAAACACCTTATCCCCTGTATCATGAGTCCTTGCTGGACAACATTGTGAATATAACAATAAAGATGAGGTCAATGGTCTGAATATTTTAAGTGATAACAATTATCAACCTTCATCACAGAAATTTAGACAAATTTACTACTGTGTCAATCAGTCAATATCGGTGACAATTTCAGAAATCCCAACTCGCAAGTTCAACATTAAATATGTAAAGAAAAAGTGGATAAAAAATCTGGTTTCCAAATCCGCACATAACAACCTTACCCTTGTTCATATGCTAAATTTACATGGAACACTGTTGTAGAGAAGACAAAAACTTTTGATTAGTCAGTGACCAAGTACCACCACACCTATGTATATAACAACTCCATCACTAGTATAACTTATGCATTTTATTGGAGAGAAAAAAATCACCAATCTCTACTCTCTGAGCATGAAAGTTTCATTTATTTCTTGCAATAGTCTGGTTTCTTCACTATAACTAGCTTGACTTCTGTAACAAACATATCAGGTAAATGGTAAAAGTTCTAAAAATAAATTCGGTCTGGAAAGATAATTAATTTGAAATAGAAAGGATGGCTAAAGAATTTTGATCATTTGGTTCCAAGTGTTTTTGGGGGGGTTTTTTACAGAGTACAAGGACAAATTGGAAAAAAAAAATTTTTTTTCAAAAATAAAAAAATTTTCTTCTTAATGTTTTTAACCTTAATTCAGTGATCACTTCAGGAATGGTATATTAGAATTGGCTGAAAAACTACATAAGCAAATGCCCCAAAAACTATAGTAATTAATTGCCTTCTTTGATTTTCTTTTGAAGGCAAAATTGCATATATCATTTCCGAATAAGCATGCAAGCAAAATAAGGATTTCTTTTGTGTGCACAGATGTGCATTCTCAAATTACTCAGAACCCCCCTTGATGGTTGAAAGTTTCCAGATTCATTTTGCATGCTGAGATTTCTGACTTCCTTTTTCTTTAAGAACTGATACCATTAAACAAAGAAAACCATTTTTTAAAAAATCAATGGAAAGAATCTCCATATATAAAATACAATGTGTACATATATCAGTAGCATCTATTCCTAAGACGCAAGATGTACATTACTAAACCAATAAAAATCATTACATACAAAATTTTAAAAATCTTTTTCACTTAAGTTTGATATGATTTATTTCAGTGGTATCTTACTGCATAGAGGGAGACTCAGCAGACATTTGCCTTTGAAAATTTATACCTTTGACATGCAAAATTCAATTTGCAATAATCTCTTTCATATCTTTCATAAATGAATGATATGATACTTTGTGATAAAATACTGCATGCGTGTAGGGAAAGACTGAAATTAGAAGTACACAGGGCATCCATAATCAGCAGCAGCTACTGATTTAATGATAAAGAAAGTGTCTTACAATGTTTTTTGTCTGCATTAAATATTTATAAGGATTATTCAATAAGTTCTAAACTTCAGCCAGAAAGAACAGATTTTTATTGTAGCAACACACTTTCACTTCTGATAAAACTAGAAAATCTTAATTACTTTTTCTAGTTTTATAACAAGTGGTAATATGTTGCCTCAACAAAAATGTTCGGCTATAGCTCTTCTTTCTTGATAAGGCTTAGAACTTTTTTGAAACTAGGAAAATGTTAATTAGTTTTTCTAGTTTTATGAGAAGTGGTAATGAGTTGCCTCAACAAAAATGTTTGGCTCTGCTCTTCTTTCTTAGAACTTTTTGAACAACCTTCATACATATATATATATATATATATATATATATATATATATTATTCTATTTCAGTTGAATCCATTATTTAGTTCTTGAATTATGACACTATACCAAACCTCCAGACCCCAATCCTCGGTCACGGCGCCAAATATACCAATTATGGTATCTCTTTGCCACAACCTTGTCCGCCTCTCTCCAATCTCTCTGCTACAACGCGGGAAAAAACAGATCAAAAGTTCCTTCCAGGAAAGTGACCATGCACTGCCCTGCCCCACGTTGTGATTCTTTAAAAGTAAGGCCGATGGCCACGTCTGAAAGGAAAAGGGTTTACTGGCAGCTGAAGACTGGACTCCGAAGGGTACATATATTGCAGAACAAAAAAAAAATAACTCCGATTTCTGCAGTAGACAATAAAAAAAAAGATTTTATAAAACTTCAAAGTTACAGATGGCAACAAAAATCTGCGGGTGTGACGTATAATGGTCTAAAGCGGCGGCTTGACGAGGGTTAAGTTTTCATAACTACAATTTGTCTCAGCGGCGGACTGGCGATATCTGAGTTGGCAGCGTAAAGCACAATTCCAATCTGTTGGTCCCTGTCTGATCTTCGTCTACTTCGTCTAGAACCGAACTGCTTTGCTCTCTGCCACCAACTTACAAGGGTCTAGGTTTTCTTAGCGACAACTTATTCCAGCGGCGGACTGGCGATATATGAGTTGGCAGCGCAAAGCACAATTCCAATCTGTTGGTCCCTGTCTGGTCTTCGTCTGCTTCGTCTGGAACCGAACTGCTTTGCTCTCTCTGCCACCAACTTACAAGGGTCTAGGTTTTCTTAACGACAATTTATTCCAGCGGCGGACTGGTGATATACGAGTTGGCAGCGCAAAGCACAATTCCAATCTGTTGGTTCCTGTCTGGTCTTCGTCTGCTTCGTCTGGAACCGAACTGCTTCGCTCTCCTGCCACGAACTTACAAGGGTCTAGGTTTTCTTAATGACAGTTTATTCCAGCGGTGGACTGGTGATATCTGAGTTGGCAGCGCAAAGCACAATTCCAATCTGTTGGTCCCTGCCTGGTCTTCGTCGGCTTCGTCTGGTATCAACTGCTTCGCCTCTCTCTGCCACCAACTTACAAGAGTCTAGGTTTTCTTAACGACAATTTATTCCAGCGGTGGACTGGCGATATCTGAGTTGGCAGCGCGAAGCACAATTCCAATCTGTTGGTCCCTGCCTGGTCTTCGTCGGCTTCGTCTACTTCGTCTGGTACCAACTGCTTCGCTCTCTGCCACCAACTTACAAGGGTCTAGGTTTTCTTAACAACAATTTATTCCAGCGGCAGACTGGCGATATCTGAGTTGGCAGCGCAAAGCACAATTCCAATCTGTTGGTCCCTGTCTGTTACGTCTGGAACCGAACGGCTTTGCTCTCCTGCCACCAACTGCTGAGTTCGAAAATCAGCCTGTTTATATAATAATTGCCAATATTCTGGGTAGGTTCTGACTGAGGCAGGGGTGATCTCCATAACGTCATCAGAAAGGATTCAACCCTCTTTTCACTACTTCCACAGAGTCGTCCCTCTCACTACCCTCGTAGTGAGGACTACGGGAGGATAACTTTCCTCCTACCAACATAGTTTCTCTCATTTTACTGCTTATGACATCATCATGCCAGACAGCCTTCACACCATCAACAAAGATTCCCCTGTTCACCTTTCAACATCCTTTCTCCCTGTCACTGCAATCAGGTGAGAGACACAGGTCACGGGTTATCTTCCCTGATTGTCAAATTTCTAATTTTCATTTTTTTTTTCCTTCAGGCTTGGGAACCATTCATGATATCCTAAAATAACATATTTTTTTCTTTCTTCCTCTATTTTGCGATTTTACTTGTAACCAACTTGGTCACCCTCATTACCTGTCAACATCTTTCCATTTTCTGTTTTGACTATTGTCAAAAATTCTTTTTCAGAATCTTCAATTCTTTTTTCCCAGACATTTCAATTTTTACACTTCTTGGCAATTATATTTGGCTACTCAACTTTTTGGTTAACCCCTCACGTACCGCCATCGACCAATATTGTCATACACTAATATAAATGATTTGATAATTCAAATAGAAATTATTATAATTAGATGATATGAAATATTACAAATCCGTTTAATTGTTTTTCAAGTTAGGTTTGGTCGGGTTTGGTTTAATTTAATGGCATATCAACAATTATAGGTTATTTAATGTAATTTTGCATGCTGGGCGTATTTTTACTGCAGGATCGCCGGCTGAAACAATAGTTTCGGTAGGGTCACTTAGGAGAGCAATAATGACGTTGGAAAACCTGAAACTTGTAAGGACCCCAAGAACATCACTGACGAAGCGATTCTGTGCATTTTTTTAAGTGTGTGACTACAATTAGATGATATGAAATATTACAAATCTGTTTAATTGTTTTTCAAGTTAGGTTTGGTCTGGTTTGATTTAATGGCATATCAACAATTATAGGTTATTTAATGCCAAATTCTATTTATGCATATATATCATATATATTACTTATTGGTTGGGTTTTATGGCATATCAACCATTGTAGGTTATTCAAAGCCAAATCCTATATATATATATATATATCACTTATAATTCTATTCAATATTAATCATTTGAAGTGGTTCCAAATATTGGTATTTAACACTAACTATTCTATTCAATATTACTCATTCATTAGAACACTTGCTATGTATCACTAACAATTCAGTTAAACATCAGTCATTTAGTTACACACAGTTAAATGATCAAACAGTTTTATCTAACAATTCAAATTAGGATAAGTCATTTGTTTGCACACAGTTTAAATGTCAAACAGTTCTATTTGACCAATAGATAGGACCCTATCAGGTGGTACCACTATAGGTTAAAGTGGACCTGGGAGCAATGGCAATGAAGGAGTACTCCACATTCCCAAAGCTCAAAGACTGGAGCATTACAATCAGATTGTTTAATGTCATATCCCGGACACTCATCGAGGAAGTCTTACCCCTCTGCAGAGATGCAGTCAGTGTATTCTACAGCCAAACCGACGGTGTTCGTTTTTCAAGTTATGTTAAAAAGTTAATTGTTTATTATAAACAATCAAAAAATTCAGTCATCATTTTGGAGGTCATGTGATGCTTTTGATTAAATTTTTTATTATTTTTAATTCCCACAAAATCATAAGTTGGTTGGGTGGATGTTTTGTTTTACAGCATATCAACCCTTTTCAGGTCATTTCATGCCAAATCAAGTCATTTTGATAAAAAAACTTTGATTTGGTTTTATGGCATATCAACCATTATAAGTTATTTAAAGCTAAATCCATTTTTATACATACAAACAGTTCAATTTCAAACAATTCAGTTTAGCATAAGTAAGGTTTTTTTTTCGTTTACACACAAATGTAAAAAAAATTCTATTTCAAACAATTCAGTTTTGTCAACAAAGTTAAATGATTTCAAGTATTGCCATGTATCACTAACAATTCAATTAAACATGTCATTTATTTAAACAAAGTTAAATGTAAAAACAGTTCTATTTCAAACAATTCAGTTTAGCATAAGTACACAGTTTAGTTCTATTTGACCCATAGGTAGGACCCTATCAGGTGCTACTACTCTGGGCCAGTGTGAACCTGGGAGCAATAACAATAAAGGGGTACTGCGCATTCCCCAAAGTTCCATCAGATTGTCTAATGTCATGTGCAGGATACTCGTTGAAGAAGTTTTACCCCTCTGCAGAGATGCAGTCGAGGTATTATACAGCCCCCAAAGATCATAAGTGTTATTTGCTTACCCATATTTTCAGGACATGTTTCTGAGATATTATATATATATATATATATATATATATATATATATATAGTCAGATGATCACACATCGGCAAGAAACTGAGTCACCAAACACCATTGACTGCCTATGCTATCCTTATATAACAATACAAATGTGGGGCAAAGATTAAAAGTGATTAGTTAAAACCTAAGAAACCATTAAAATCACCCATGACAAGCATTTCATGAACCAAGACAATCATCAGGAACTAAATGCTTTTGATGGCTGATTTAACACTTTTTTAGACTTCAAATAATTCTTTTTAATCACTGCCAAATATTTTGACTTATATGGATCTTATCTGAATATGGAGCACTATTATTAAGACAATGCAAGTTTTGTTTTGAATAATATTAATAATATATGTATGGCATAATGGTTAGAGTGTTTGCCAGTGGTCCAGGAGACAGGGGTTCAATCCCAGGTTGAGTCATAGGAAAGAGTCTAAAAATGGTACTTGATGTCTCCTTGCTTAACACTTGACATTGGGAAATGTTGATCAAAGGTACATGGAGTAATCCAGGGAAAGGAGTAATGCGCTCCCCTCCACTTCAGTGTAGTAGCTATTGAAAAAGGAGCTATAAGGTTGCCCTCAACTATGGTTGGCCAATTACACACACACATATATATATATATATATATATATATATATATATATATATACACACACACACACACACACACACAATTCTACAACAATGTCAATTAAAAGTAAAATCAAATTAATTGAATAACAGTTTATAGAAACTAAGTGCTGAACATCATATTGATATCACTATCTAATTATTTGTGGAGGTTTATGGAGGTCATCCAGCCATTTCTTGAACATTGTACTTATAGATCTTTATTATTTTCAAGTTTAGGTTGATGATATAGACACACACATTTAACTTTCACCCAATGAATGGATATACTATATCACCAGTTTATTTTTCATCACTTCTCTTATAGCACATCAACTCTTAAAAACTATTTCAAAAACTTTCAAAATGCCTTTTTTTCACAAAAACTTTTCTGACAATGACCTATTATTCAAAACTATTTGAGAACAATCAAAAATTAAATCAAAAATATTCCTATTTGTTTTATAAATGTTGTTCATCTTTTATATATATAAGCCATTGTATTTGTCTGTTTAGGTCTAGGTTGCACATAAAATTGAGTTGCCAAAATAACTACTTCTTCAAACTGATATTTGATATTTGTTGAGCTTCTCACATATACGCAAGTATAGTGCATGGCCTTTTTTATTGTAGGAACCAAAAACAGGACCATAGCCCACACACACCTGGTGGTTCCAAAAATGATTTGAGCCCTGTTGGCATTTTCCTAAAAAAAAGGTTTCCTAAGGCACCAGGCAATAAACCTAGCCCCTCCAGAGAGGGTTAGAGCCTGGGGGGACAGCCTCTCGAGGCTCAAGGAAGCATCGGTCTTATCGCTTGTGACATGAATGCCGGCTTCCAGGAATCCATGCCAGATGACCTCAACCGACTACCACCATAACCAAGACACACCCAACCCGATCCACGTATCAACCAACACAGCCAGCCAGCTTATAACTCAAATTAGTTCCTGAATAAGCTGCTATATGACTTACAGGTAGTGATTAAGTCCTAATAGGTTTGGTTTCTTTGTTTAATGGCATTTCAATCTTCAT
>OY757939.1:67022716-67147716 GCA_963585895.1 Sepioteuthis lessoniana | reverse complement strand
CCTCCTTGCTTAACATTCAGTATTATAAGGTATGTATCAAGGGTAAAGTCGCCAACTTGGATAAATGTATACTGATTATTAAGGATAATATTTTTGTTTAATTTCTGGGTGTGTACTGTAATCCAAGTAATACTGATGCCTTGCTCTCTCTCTCTCTCATATATATATATATATATATATATATATATATATGAGAGAGAGACAGACAGACAGACAGACAGAGAGACACACACACACATAATATTTCAACTATAGAATAAGATAAAACATTGTAGAATACTCATGACTGAGTTTTATATAACCAGATGAACTTGTATCTATATAGTCATGTAGATATGAGCTCAACTGAAGATGTGAAACAAGAAACTCTGAGTTGAGAGTAATCTCACCCTGTTTTATTTCATTTCAGAATTGAAATATTGTGATATTCCTCGGCATTATTGTGCAGAGAGCATTATATCTTACTGTTTTCACATAGCACTAATACTCTTGGGAAAGGTATGAATCCAATTATTCTCCCTCCCGCTATGGATAAATAGTAGGGCAGACTAGGCTCTTCAGCCTTGGTGAGGCAACTAATCTAGGAGAAGGAAAACTCTGAATTCAAACCTGTTAAAGTCCGCTTAAAAATTGACCTTGTGTCATATCCTGCTCGAGCGGAGGGGTTGGGTAAATATGAATATCATGAATTGTTAATTCAGTGATGTTAATTTGAATAAATGAATGAATATATATATATATATATATATATATATATATATATATATATTACAGATAAATGCAAATGAGAAAGGTTTACAAGAACAAGTGCTTGATACCACTAAAGCTGGGTTTATACAACTAAGAAAAATATTAAATTATGAACACTACAAGTCCAATAAATTAAGTTTCATATGGTGCGCACAATCATAATAAAAAGGAGAAACATGACCAATCAATCATGATTGATTGCTCCCTTTTCCATCTGATTATTCACACCACATGAAACCAAATAATGTTTCTAGTGTTTACACACACACGCACACACGATATATATACACACACACACACACACACACACACGAATGGTTGGTTTGGTTTGGTTTGGTTTCTTTGTTTAATGCCATATCAACCTTTGTAGGTTATTTAATGCCAAAGCCATTCTCCTAGAAAAACAGTAGTGGTACTATTTAACCCATAGCTGGGAGGATAAGGAGGTTCATACTTTTCCCAAGGGTATTTGCCCAAAAGTGAACGCAATAGCACGACTGGAGTACAAACTCGCTTACTACGATTCCGCAGTCCATTGCTTTAAACATTGCACCATGAGGACACCCCCACACACAAGAATGAATGTCTGTCTATTTCTCTAGCAAGTCAGTTATTTCCAGAATATTAATATCATGAGAGTTAGATGTTTTTTGAAATATAGAATGAAATATATATATATATGTTTTCAAATTTAAAGCAAAGACCACAGGAAAATTATTAATAATTTGGATGGATCATACTTAAAGTTGGAACCCATTCTTGTGATTCATGTAATTATTTCGTTTCATGTTTTTCCATTCATTTTATTTCTAAAAATTTTTTAGAAAAACAAATGATGTATACCATCACATATCTAAAAAATATTTCATGTTAGTTTGGTTGGGTTTTATGGCATATCAACCATTATTGGTTATTTAATACCAAATCCTGTTTATACATATATATCAAATATATATGATTTGTAAACACATTTTGTAGATAACATTTTTAAATAAACCTGAGCTCATTTTTTTTTTTTTTTGCACACAGGTAAATGGTTCCAACGATATCTTTTTACTATTATCACTTGTTTGCACAAAGTTAAATGGTTTCAAGTATTGCTATATAACAGTTACAATTTAGGATCAATCATTTTTTTTGTAGGTAATTTCATTTTTAAATGAGTTAGAACTAATTTATTAGCACATAAGTACTACTATTGTTTCTACACAGTTTTGAATTATGAGTTTTCTTTCTCCAAGACTGGTTGCCATACAAAGCTTTAAGAGCCCTACTATTTATCCATTGGAGAATAGTTGAATTCATACCTTCCCCAAGGGTTTCGTGCTATGTGAAATGCAAACAGACTTGTCCAAGATTGAAAATCAGTTCGCTATGTCCATTTCTAACAATGATAACCAGTACACCATGGGCGCCTCCACACACACACACATATATTAGGATAGCATAGATACAGAGTGAATGGCATGTGGCAACAGTCTGTTTTTCATCTATGTGATTGGTCGGACAATAGCATAGGCAAGAAACTGGCAGTTACCAAATACTGTTAACACAGTCTATGCATTCCTAACACACACACACATATATATATATATATATATGCAGCCCTATGTGTATGCACATATATTTACACTGATATATACAAGTTTTAGATTTGTTTTTAAATGTCTTACAGCACTTGGTAGGTAGAGGAAACCAAAAACATTCTAGTGGTATACAATGACTACATATATATTAGTTTTTTTCTCCAAGTATTTCATTCAATAGGAACTACACAAAGAAGCTGTGTGCCGTTTTGAATGATTCTTGGAAGTAGAATCCAAAAGAGCAGCAGTTATACAGCCATTTACCACCCATCTCACAAACCATCCAAAATGAACAAGACATGCTGGTCACTGCTGTTTTAGTTTAGTTTTTTTTGTTTAATGGCATATCAACATATATAAGCCTGTTCAGCTGGAGCTGTTGAATATACCTACCGCATCTCTGTTGAAGGGTAAGCTCCCTATCCCCTAGTGAGTGTACTGGGTATGACACTAAACTATCTAATGTTGAGGCTCCAGTCCCGGAGCTTTAAGGAATGTAGAGTACTCCTTCATTGCCATAACTTTCAGGTTCACTGATTCAGAGTGGTAATAACTACTAGAATCCCATAGAACTGTTCAATCATTTATTAAAGGATTATTATTAGTTGCTTGAAGCCATTTAAATATGGACAAACACATGATTAATATTTAGTAGAATTATTACAGTTAGATAGAAATACTTACAACCATCTAACTGCATGCAAATGAATGACTGATATTCAGTCAAATTATTAGTGTTAAATAACAATACTTGAAACAATTTAACTGTGTGCAAACAAATGATTAATATTAAGTAGTATTATTACCGGCTCATTGGCCTAGTAGGTAGAGTGTTCGCCAATGGTCCGGGAGGCCTGGGTTCAATCCCAGGTTGCGTCATACCAAAGACTTTAAAAAATGGTACTTGCTACCTCCTTGCTTAACACTCAGCAATATAAGGTACGTATCAAGGATAAAGTGGAGCAATTCAGGGAAAGAAGTAGAAGCTATTGAAAAGGGAGCCTTCTGGTTGTCCTCAAGTACGATCGCCAACTTTACTTAGTATTATTACTATAAGAACAAATATCTCTAAAAACAGGACTTGGTATTAAATAACCCACAAGGGTTGATATGACATTAAACCAAATAACCTAACCATATGAATTTGTATAGATTTATACAAATATATAAATTTGCTGCTATACAGTGCAACTCCAGATTAATCGACATTAATATTTAAGCTTTTTCCTTGTTTTGAAGAATATGCCATCTACATAAATGTCCACATATGTCAAGAGACACAAAATGATAACTTAACAAATCGTTTTGTGACAACTATAATGAAAACAACAAATAAATAATCACTCAAATATATACTAACAATCTACATTTTCATATAGCATAACCCAAATTCTAATGAGGAGGGGGGGGGGCATATTTGTATACAAAAATTTGAAACTGAAATCAATCATGGTCTGTTTTTTGGCATGATTGCAAATTGAAACCTTATCTTGAAAGAATAAAAAACAAAAAAAAATGTTGCAGTGAAGCGCAGTTACTACAGCTAATTTCTTATATGCCTACCAACATCCTTTGGGTTTTGTTTTTGGTTTTGTTGTTTCCCCCCCTCCCAGTTTAAAAGCACAGAATGTTGCACATGTCTTACAGCACTTGGCAGGTAGAGAAAATCTAAAACCTAATACAGGTTGGTTGGGGAGGGGCAGTTAAGAGTGAGAAGAAAGAGATGTCTTTGAGCATCACACACAAATTCTGTTCATGGGTGGCTCTCTATAAACATTCACACCTACTCTATCTGATTGAAATTGGTCGGGGAGAGGGGAATAAAAAAAGTAAGATTTGGGATATCGGAATTTTATATTTCATGCATACAGATATTCATGTATATTTTGTCTCTCAAGATGTTTTATATATATATAAATAAAATGTATATATTTGTTTATATATATATATATATATATATATATATATATATATATATATATATATATATATAAATAAAAATGTACATATTTGTTTTATATATAAGAATGTATATATTTGTTATATATATATTTTTTTTTACAGTACAACTGAATTATAATCATGATCAATAAAACAATCACTTAAAAAATCATAAAAGAATAATATCAAGTATTCCTATCTATTACAAATAATTGGGACTTATTTGTATGGTTTCCACAAACTAATAATAGTAATAATCCTTAGCAAATGATTGAACAGTCCTATTTGTACTATAGATGGGTTCCTAACAGATACCACTTTGTTCAGAGTGGACCTAGGAGTAATGGCAAAGAAGAGGTACTCCACACTCACCAGAGTTCCAAAACCGAAGCCTCACAATCAGATGTAATTTAGTGTCATAGAGAGAACACCCTTTCTGAGGGAAGGGTGAAGTCCTAAGTAGGGGATACAGTCAATATATTCTAAGCCCCACCAACGGGATGTAAGAAAAAAGAACCTAGTTTTATAGCAATCAGTATAAAAACGCATTTAGTTATGTCTTAAGTCTCTGGTTGTGGCAAATGTGAAAAATGAGTTTTTGATAAGATTAAATTGTTAATTTGAAAAAAAAAAAAAAAAAAAAAAAAAAAAAAACAAAGAAAAATTCATTTTTTTTAAATCTTAAATTGACCCAGAAGATTGAAAGGGCAAACCTACTCAAAATTCTTAATGACACCTATAATCTTAGAAAAATTTTTTCGAATTTGTTCAAATTATTATGAACAATATTTTCAATAGTCTTCATGTGTATTCCTAAATAAAAATAAATTTAGTTCTTACTGCATAATGTTTCCATTTTTTAATCTCATAACCAAAAACTAAATTGCTTGTTTATTTAAATGAGTATTACTAATATATATAAATAATATATATATAAATAAGTATTACTAATATATATAAAGTGACACTGATAGTGGAGTTCTCCAACTCTCTCTCTTAACACATATCCTTATTGTCCATCGCTTCTGCAGGTCCTCTAGACTGCATCTAGTGTCTACACAGCCAATGTACGTAAATCTTTGCAAGTCAACAAACATAAAAGAATGTCACTAATGAGTTCATCCTTATTTGTCCAGCATGTCTTGATCATCTTAGTTGGATGGTTTCTAAGATGGGAAATAAGGAGCCATACAGTTACTGTTTTGTGGAGTGTTACTTCAAGGATTTGTGCAAAACAGCACACAGTATTCTTGTGTAGTTTCCATCTACCTTCCTCTTCATGTTTATGATCAAAATTTAAAACAAAGTATTTCTATCTAATACAAATAATTCTATTTACTATTAATGATTTGTTTGCACACAGTTAAATGGTTTTAACTATTGCTATGTAATAGTAACAATTTAACATCAGTCATTTGTTTGCACACATTTCAATAGATATACATGATTTGTAAGAGATTAGTTTGTCAATTTCATTTTTAAATGATCTAGAACAAAGTTTTATTTGACTCATAGATAGGACTCCTATCAGGTGCTACCACTACGGGTCAGAGTGAACCTGGAGCAAGAGCAATGAAAGGGTGCTGCACATTCCCCAAAACTCCATGACTGGAACTTCACCACCAGACTGTTTAATGTCATATACAGGACACTCATTGGGTGGGGGTTCTTAACCCTCTGCAGTGATACAGTCGGTGTATCCTACAGCCCAAGCTGCCTGGGCTAGCTTTACCTTAGGAGTGTCTGTCATATATATGTGTGCACATCTGAGAGTGTGTGTGTGTATATATATATATATATATATATATGCATGCCCATGGTGTAATGGTTATTGTCGTAGGAAATACACACAGCAACACGAGTTCAAATCCTAGATGAGACTGATTGCATTTCACATAGCACTAATACCCTTGGGAAAGGTATGAATCCAATTATTCTCCTTCCAGCTATGGGTAAATAGTAAGGCAGACTGGGTTCTTCAGCCTTGTTGAGGCAACTAGTCTAGGAGAAGGAAAACTCTGAATTCAAACCTGTTAAACTCCGCTTAAAAATTGACCTTGTGTCATTTCCTACCCGAGTGGAGGGGTTGGTAAATATATTTTATATACATGCATACAAATGTAAAGTTATACATGTATTAGGTATATGCAAAATTTTTTAAATACAGTTTTTAGCTCAGTTACTTTTTTTTCAAATAAAGACCTCTGGAAATTTTTGAACATGCCTAACACATGCGCACGCACACACACACACACACACACACACAGTATATTTGAATATGTGTGTGTGTGCACATGAAAAAAATGATAATTCTCTGAGCTTCTAATGGCTTTTAAAACCTGTAAATATATCCAATAAGAATGAGCAGAATAATATTTCAAATCTTTTTTTTTCTCAATGAGGCTAGGATTCTTAAAGCTTTTATTTGACACAACACCCCCCCTCTCTCTCTATCTCTTTATCTCCCACTTCTCCTCTTTCCCCCTCACCCCTTCCTTTGCTACATGTCTCAGGAAAAAAAAAAAAAAAATTAGCAAAATAGAAATGTCAACCTTCAATAAGAATTGTTGATACATTACTTGTTCTGTTTTATTTATCTCTTGTTGTTGACTCTTCCACTACTGTCCTAACTTCAGGTATATTTGTGTCAAATTTTTTCCTCACATTCTTCCTCTTAAAAAAATGTTTTTAATCCAAAACGAGGTTGTCTACTCAGTAGTGAAACTATTTTTTTTTATCAGGTTGGCAACCCTAACAGAAAATCAATGTTGAACTTGAACACGTGAAAACATTCAGTCTCTGTTTACCTATCAGAATTCACATTCAGCTGAGTAATCTTCAATTATCACACGTCTGTTTCGTTAAGTGTAGCAAGAAAATCAAATTCTGTATTCAGCTTCAAGAAAATATGATCAACATTTAACAGGTTTATAGAGTTCAAATTCTATCCTGGTCACAAGTTCAAAGGTGGTACATGGCATTTTTAAATGACCAAGAGACTGAAGTGAGTGTCAACCAAAATAGGATTCCTCTTCCACCAAGAGAGGAAATGAATGATTTAAACCATCAAGTTATTTCATGTCTTGAGATTAAAAAATTGCATTCATTGTATGTTTACATATATATTTTTGTATAGTTTCTTAAGAGTTTTAGAAAACAGTTACATGATATCAAATTTGGTAGGGTTTTCTGCCATATCAACCATTGTAGGTTATTTAATGCCAAATCCTCTTTATACATATATATTAAATTTCTCTATAAATCCCTACTTTCTATTTGGATTACTTGTCATTTTTTCTTCACAAATTGTCGGATTACTATCCATTATTTTCTTCCATATATATTAAATATATACGATTTGGTTTGGCCGGGTTTTCTGACATATCAACCATTGTAGGTTATTTAATGCCAATTCCTGTTTATACTTATGTATTGAATATAAGATTTCTAAACACATTTTGTCGATAACATTTTTAAACAAGTATGAGCTCATTTTTTTTCACACAGTTAAATGCTTTCACTTAGTTCTATCAAATACAAATAATTCTATTTACTATTAATCATTTATTTGCACACAGTTTAATGTTTTCCAGTATTGCAATATATCACTAACAATTCAATTAAGCATCAGTCATTAGCTTACACACAGTTAAATGTAAAAACAGTTCTTTTTATTTGACCCATAGATAGGATCTTATCAGGTGCCACCACTTTGAGCCAGAGGAGACCTGAGAGCAATGGCAATGAAGAGGTACTCCGCTTTCCCCAAAGCTCCAGCATTATTGAAACCTCATCATCAGATTGTTTAGTGTCATATCAGGACATTCATTGGGGGAGTGTTACTCCTCTGCAAAGATGCAGTTGGTATATCCTGAAGCCCCAGCTGATTAGGTCACATGATATCAAGTATTCCTATGTAATACAAATAATCAGCACACAGTTTTATAGGAACCGGGCCATTGGCCTAATCAGTAGAGTGTTTGCCAATGGTCCGGGAGACCGGGTTCAATCCCAGGTCGAGTCATACCAAAGACTAAAAAAAAATGCTACTTGATGCCGCCTTGCTTAACACTCAGCATTATAAGGTAGGGATCAAGGGTAAAGTGGAGCACTCCAGGGAAAGGAGTAGCGCCCTCCCCTACACCTTGGTGTTGTAGCTATCGAAAAGGGAGCCTTCGGGTCACCCTCGACTAAGGTAGCCAACTTTACTTTATAGGTTTTTAACCATTACACAACAGATTTCTTTCCATAATTATTTCTATTTGATAATAAACATCAACTATTGAATAATAAGAGTTACTTTAAACTATATGTGTATAAATTATTAGTATTAGATTGGAATACTTGATAACATCACTCTGACAACAAATTATCTTTATTATAGTCAAATAAAACGTGGTTTTTAAAAAATAATTGCAATGGAACCTTGAAAATATAATTGGTTATGATTATAAATCATCAGCCTTACATATCAACCATTATAGGTTATTTAATGCTAAACCTTGTTTATACATATATATCAAATATGATTTATAAACATTTTGTTCATAACATTCTTAAATGAGCCTGAGCTCATTTTTTGTACACAGTTAAATAGTTTTAAGTATTTCAATCTAACACAAATAATTCTATTTACAATTAATCATTTGTTTGCTCACAGTTAAATGGTTCCAAGTATTACTATGTATCATTAATAATTTAAATCAGACATTTGTCATTGGTTCACACACAGTTAAATGATCAAACAGTTATATTTCTAACAATTCAAATTAGCATATGTCATTTGTTTGCACAGTTTAAATATCAAACAGTTCTATTTGACCCATAGATAGGACCCTAATAGGTGCTACCACTCCAGGTCAGAGTGGACCTGGAGAGCAATGACCATGAAGGAATACTCCACATCCCTCAAAGCTCTAGGACTGGAGTATCATCAGATTGTTTAATGTCATATCCAAGGCACTTGTGGACGAGGAGGTCTTACCCCTCTGCAGAGATGCAGTCTGTGTATTCTGCCATCCTAGACGTCTGGGCTAATGTGATGTGAATTAATTTTTGTTTGCTTATTTTTACTACATAAATAGTCATACTTGTACACCCATTTCTACTTGATGCTCTCCACTTAAACAGACCTGAAATACTTTCATAATATTCCTTTTCTTCATCAAGTAAAAGATGTATGCTTAGCCTATTCTCTTTTCTCTTAAGTCATCAAAAGTCCATCATAGTATGAGACTCAATTAATCAAAACAAAGAACTATTAAAAGAATTGAAGTTATCTTTTCTCATGTGTGTCTATGAAATGTTTTCAGATAAGACTGAAGACTATTTTCTTGTCACGTCATCTATACAGGAAGACAGATAAGGAAATTATATATGAATGAATGCAAATTTCTGTGCATGTTTCTACACCTATGCTAGTATCAAAATGACCTACATCATGTTAAATCATTAGTACACAAGATAAATGCGCTATGTGCTTTATATGTACTAATAAATGGCATTCATCAATCATGGGATATGTAATTTACATAAAGGATTTTTTTAAAAAGCAGGTTTTAATAAATAATTGTCATGTATTATTCATTCGTAATTTTATTGTTTTATTTTCCTATATGTAAGCAATAATTTTATGTATAAACTTTATGAGAAAGCCATTAAAAAAAAATATATAAATAAACTTCTGAAATGATTGAATAATTTCACCAACATGTCAATGCATCTGGAGTTATTTCATGCCTTGAAGTTGAGGAATTGTATACATTTCCTTCTTTGTTTTACGGCATAACAACTTTAATTGGTCATTTAATGACTCACTCACTTCAAGGCACCACAGGCAACCTCCTATTATATACATTTTCTGTCCTTTAAGTTTCTTTGCACATAGTTGTTTGATATCAAATATTCCTATCTAATACAAATAATTTGCAAACACTGACCCTTAGATAGGTTATGTTTGGTTTTATTGCATATCAACCATTATAGGTTTTTTAATGCCAAATCCATTTTTATACATATAAACAGTTCTGTTTCAAACAATTCAGTTTAGCATAAGTAAGTAGTTTAAATATGAAAATAGTTCTATTTCAAACAATTCAGTTTAGAATAAGCACACTGTTTAGTTCTATCTGACCTATAGATAGGACCCTATCAGGTGCTACCACTCCAGGCCAGAGTGGACCTGGGAGCGATAGAAACAAAGAGGTACACCGCATTCCCCAGAGATTTAGCATTACTGAAGCCTCACCATCAGTTTAGTGTCATATCCAGGACACTCATTAGGATTGGTTTGTTTGGTTTTATGGCATATCAACCTTTGTAGGTTATTTAACACCAAATCCATTTTTATGTGAATAACCAGTTCTATTTCAAACAATTCAGTTTAGCATTAGTAAACAGTTTGTCAAAAACACTTCTATTTCAAACAACTCAGTTTATTCAAGCAGTTACATAACAATTCAGTTTAGTGGAAGTACAGTTTCAATGATAAAAAGAGTCCAATTTCAAATAATTCAGTTTAGCATAAGCACGCAATATAAATGTAAGTACAGTTTGATTGTGAAAAAGATTTTTTTCAAGCTATTCAGTTCTAATTCAGCTAATTCAATTTAGTATAAGTACAGATTTTGATTACACATAGTTACATGTCAAAACAGTTCAGTGTAAATACAGTTTTAATGACAAAAAGTTCTATTTGAAATAATTCGGTTTAGCATAGGCACGCAGTTTAAATGTAAGTACGGTTTAATTGTCAAAAACATTTCTATTTCAAGCTATTCAGTTTACTCAAACAATTCAACTGAGCATAATTATGGCGTTAGTTCTATTTAACCCATAGATAGGGCCCTATCAGGTGCTACCACTCTAGGCCAAAGTGGACTTGGGAGCAATGGCAATGAAGGGGTGCTCCATATTCCCCAAAGCCCCAGAATTACTGGGACCTCACCATCAGACTGTTTAGTGTCATATCCAGGACGCTCATTGGTAGGGTCTTACCCCTCTGCAGAGGTGCAGTCAGTGTATTCTACAGCCCCAGCCGACTGGGCAACACTTTCGGTAGAGATGCAATCGGTGTATTCTGCGGCCCCAGCTGACTGAGACACACAAAGACAGGACCTTAATAGGTGGTACTACTTGGTGTAATTGCAATGAATGGAATAATCCACATTTCCCAGAGCTCCAGAACTGAAGTCTCACCACCAGATCCAGTTTAATTTCATACCCAGGATAGAGTTAGCATATTTAGAAATTAAGAACAAATTATTTTGTGACAACTATACAGAAAACAATGTATATGAATACAATAATAAGGTTCATTTTCATATAATATCACTCAGGTTCTAGTGATTTCAACTGTGTACTTTGATATTTTAACTGAGTGCAAACAAATGACTTATGCAAAACTGAATTGCTTGAAATAGAACTGTTTGATCATTTAACTAAGAGTAAGCAAATGACTGATTAATAGTAAATAGAACTATTTGTATTAGATAGAAATAAGTGAAACAATTTTACTGTGTGTAAAAAAAAAAAAAAAAAATGAGCTCAGGCTAATTTAAAAATGTTATCTACAAAATTAGTTTAGAATCATACATTTAATATACATGTATAAAAATGATTTGGGATTAAATAGCCTACAATGGTTGATATGCCATCAAACCAAACCAAATCAAGTTCTCATGGCAGGGGGTTATATGAAAGCCTGAAAGTAAAATCAATCAAGTTTGGTTATTCAGTTTAAAGGCATATCAATCCTTGTTGGTTTTCTAATGTAAAGTCTTGTTTATATATATGTTATATTATTTATAAGTGAATAATTTGTTGGAAATTATTTTTCAATAAGAGCTCATTTCTTTTCACACAGTTAAACAGTTTCAAGCAATGCTATTTAATACTAATAATTCAATTTAACATTAATCGTTTGTTTTTACCGAGTTAAATGATTTCAAGTATCACTAACACTAATAATTGTTTAACATTATTCATTTGTTTGCGTATAGTTTTAGCTCGGCACAATTAAACCGCGTTTTTTGCCAAACTTCAAATTTGAAGAATATCGTCAGGACAACCATAGTCGGTGAGAGAGCTTGACATGACCTGCCAATTGATCCAACTGACCCTCTTCAACTGCCTGTCTAGCTCAGTAAAGGTCAAAGTGAGTGCTGCAAGTCACTTGACCATTTTGGTTGCCAGGGTCACAGACTGCTCAGCCACCAGGATCCCATCCTCAAGTATTATGGGTCACCAACCATGGCCAACAGGTAACTTCAATGGGTTGGGAGTGTCTTAACACCCTGCTGTCAACATATTCTACAGCCCCAAACAACAGGACTGGAAATCAATTCGGGTTGTTTTATTAGAATGATTTCAAATGGAAATGCTATCTTATAGATAGTAATATATGTATTTACCAAACCCTACCACATGAGCCAGATGCGACGCAAAGTCAATTTATAAGCAGATTTTAACAGGTTTGAATTTAGAATTTTCCTCCTCCAAGATTAGTTGCCATACTAAGATGAAAAAACACAGTCAACCCAACTATTTACCCATAGCTGGAGAGAGAATTGATTGATTCATATTTTTCTCAAAGGTATTAGCACTAAATACAAACAGCCTCATTCAGGATTTGAACTCTGGTCGCCATGCCCATTTCCTATAATGATAAACATTACACCATGAGCACCTTATATATATATATATAATGGGGGGGGGCAGACAAGCCTGCATTAGGAGCAAATGGAACAAAGTTATCATAGACAAAGACAGAGATTCATCCACATAGGAATAATTGTTTTTTTATATCTATTTCAATTTCTTCAGACGAGTGGATTTTTGGTAATCTGTAAAAATTGCTAGTTTTAGAAATTAAGTTAATCAGGAAGCCCTTTTCTTTTTTAGTTCATTGTATATCATGGAGTATTTTTTAAATTCTTGATATGATATTGCTAATGTGTGTATTAATTTATAGTTGATATCATCTCTTAGTATTTCCAGGATTTTTGTTCTGTAATATGCTTTATTTAAAATGACAACTGTGTTTCCTTTATCTGCTTCTTTTGTAATCATGCCATTATTTTGTATATTTTAGGTTTGTCTTTGTATGAGAGGTTATTATGTGCATCTGTTATATACATATATATATATCTCCAAACTTTGGATATATTAAATATATATATATATATATATATATATATATATATATATATATATATATATATATATACATACACACACACACACACAGATAAGCACACATGTATATACTTATGTATACGTTCATTCATAAATAGATGCTCACACATAGGTGGGGTCTAGAATATGTCAACTGCAAAGAATTAAAGCCTCCCCACAAAAAATTCTAACATTGTAAACAAATGGTACCTAGGCACAAATAGATAAGTTATCAAAAAAGCCAGCAGCTGGAAGAAAGATGACATAACAGAGTTCAACATCTCTTCCAGTAGGCAAGGCGTAACAAGATATATTTTATCTAGTACACTGGGCTGAGTCTTGCCCAGGTCACCAATAATCAGCCATCTAAATGGTAACAGAAGCTAACTGGCAACTAGGACAATGTCACTCACCTGAGGCAGAAATAGATGTGAAATGTTCTGTGAACCCCAATATAAGACAGAAAATTTCTTGATCTTCTCTCTTTAGGTGGTTGGGGTATGAGGAGACAAGTGTTTATATGAGCAGAGAACAATCAAAAATACAAGAAGAGCCAGTTCCAATGAGAATGAAGATTCCTGCTCTGCACATCAGAGACTAGTCAGAGGGAATAAAGCAATAAGATCCGTATGTTTAAGATAACGTGTTTTTGTCTCCCTATATCCTATGATTAACCATCACCAATATAGCAGTCATTGGTGACTACACACCAAAAGGCTGATCAACATTTTCTTTGGGGTTTATGGTTTTGGTTTCTTCATTTAATGGCCTATCAACCGATGGGAGTTATTTAATGCCAGAGGTATCATTTTAGAAGAATAGTAATGGTACCATATAACTCATAGCTAGAGGGATAAGGGATTTCATACCTTTCCCAAAGATGGTATTATTTCAAAAGTGGTTGGTTGGTTGGTTCTGTTTTACAGCATATCAACTTTTGTAGGTAATTTAATGCCAAATACTGTTTGTACATATATTTCAAATGTATATGATTTGTAAACAAATAGTTTGTAGGTAACAATTTTTACACAAACCGGAGCTCATTTATTTGTACAAATTAAATTGTTAAATGGTTTTGACTATTGCTAACATTAATATTTTTATCTGCCCCAGTTAAATGGTTTCCAGTATAGTAAATGATTGAACATTTCTATTTGACCCACAGTTGAAACCCTAATAGGTGCTACCACTCCAGGTCAGAGTGGACTAGGGACTAATAGCAATGAAGGAGTACTCCACATTGCCCAAAGCTCCAGAACTGGAGCCTCACCATCATATGGTATAGTGTTATATCTAGGATACTCGTGGGAGGACTGGGGGCCTTACCCTATTTACCAACCCCTCCACTCAGGCAGGATATTACACAAGGTCAATTTTGAAGCAGAGTTTAACAGATTTGAATTCAGAGTTTAACTTCTCCTAGATTAGTTGCCTCACCAAGGCTGAAGAACTCAGTCTGTCCTACTATTTACCCATAGCTGGAGGAAAAATAATTGGATTCATACCTTTCCCAAGGGTATTAGTGCTATGTGAAATGCAATCAGTCTCGTCCAGGATTTGAACTTGTGTCGCCATGTCCATTTCCTACGATGATACCCATTACACCACGGGCATCTCCAAATGGCGGCCTTACTGTCTCTGCAGAGATGCAATCCCCATGTTCTACAGCTTCAGCCAACTGGGCTAAGGCAACTTTAGTTTAAACTCGTTTACTTCTCAGCTGCAGGTCAGCACTTTAATCATTACACCACAAAGAATATCCTATGCTTTTAGTTCTCTGTAATGTTTTGTATAATGAAATAAAGGGTTCCTCACTTAACAGAGACTAAATAAAAATATTGTTTGTATGGTGTGTTCACATTACTTGTCCAGTATAAAAGAAAGCTTATATCCAATTCACAATACTTTTCGTCCAACAATATTGCCTATTACATACATAACGCCCTAGGGTATACCACCTAAGAGCTTTTTTTTTTTTTTTTTTTTTTTAAAGAATAGAAAGTCAATTTTTTTCCAAACTAAGATACAAGAATTTCCTGCAATCAAAATGACATTTATTAGACATTCATATTTATACAGATTACTCAATCTAGGTAAAAAAAACAAATTGGATTCATTGGATACATAAAAGAGGAAAAAAATGTGTCAGATTTTGCAGAGTACATGAAAAATTGAGACAAAACAAAAAACTGTCTGATAATGATCATTTAAAGCTGCATTTCTTAAATATTGATTCTAAGATCACTTGTAACATTACCTCACTGAAACAGAACTATCGTGAATATCAATAGGCGTTACATTTCTCAAACTACAAAGCAGACCTAGTTGTTTCAGATAAGAAAGTTAATTTTCTGACTGCAAAATTTTACAGTAGTCATCACTGAAGATAGAGTGAAAGATATAAGCTGTTACATAGAAGCACTAAATGTCTCATTCATGAGAGGTGACTGATCAAAACACCAACTTCACTTTCTTCACCCGACCAAGCACTTCACCCCCAGAGGTTGTCACTTCTGAACCCGAATCTTAGCAATGCAACTTCAACCCTTTGCTTCCAACCCTGAACTGTACTCAACTATCTAATTACACTACTTATACAATATATTAATTATCTCCTCGACTAATGATAAGAACACGTGTCATTAAAAACTTTCCATAAACCCATCAGCTAAATCAGCTGTCATTGCATTCAATGTGCATATTTTCAACATCCTGTCTACTGCAGATTTTAAAACACTATCAACCCTATCCTGCAACACATGCACCATTTGATCTTTTGCATGCGACTTACACTTCAACTCAAAGATTTTAGCTAACTCACAATTTATTACAATAAAATAATTAACTAATATAACTATCATCTTCAATTATATTACACACTTAATTATACCAAATACTTTTTTAAAATAATTTCTTCAGAATGTATCAACTTAATTCACAAGTACCATAAAACAAGAACTCAAAAAATTATAATTTAATTTCAAATATTAATTTTATTTCTGAAATATAATTCTTACAAGGGGCTGTCCTCGTGGTGTAATGGTTAAAGCAATGGACTGCGGAATCGTAGTAAGCAAGTTCGTACTCCAGTCACACTATTATGTTCACTTTCGGGCAACTACCCTTGGCAAAAGTATGAACCCCCTTATCCTCCCAGTTATTGGTTAAATAGTACCACTACTGTTCTTCTATGAGAATAGCTTTGGCATTAAATAACCTACGAAGGTTGATATGCCATTAAACAAAGAAACCAAACCAAACCAAATTCTTACAACCACCATCCAAAGAGTAGGTTTCAGTTATTGGCTTCATTTTGTTTCTGAACAGTTACTTCAAATAGACAAAAATGATACATCAAAACTCATCTTTAAGTTGATATCTTCTTAGTTGTTGAGAAAGAGAAAGTCTAAAGAAATATGTTCATTGAGTACATTTTAATGAGTTTAAGACATTTGAAAATTAATAGTTCATTAACAATGCTGTAAATGATTGAAACTTACTCTCTTTTGGATGGTTTGGTTTGGTTTCTTTGTTTTATGGCATATCAACCTTTATAGGTTATTTAATGCCAAAGCCATTCTCCTAGAAGAACAGCAGTGGTACTACTTAACCCATAGCTGGGAGGATAAGGGGGTTCATACCTTTCCCAAGGGTATTTGCCCAAAAGTGAACGTAATAGTGCGATTTTGAGTTCAAACTCACTTACTACAATTCCACACTCCATTGCTTTAACCATTACACCACGAGGACACCCACCTCTCTTGGATGGTGAATGCAAGTATTATATTTCTATAGAATTAGGGGTTTGATTATTCATTTTAGAAAAATGAAGTAAATGTCTGAAGGTGGGTTAAAGAATAATACAATTATTTTTTACAAAGCTGTCAATAGGGATTTAGGTCAACTGACATAGAAAAAAAATCTCAATCACAGAAGGACTAAATTTCAGACTAGAAAAATAATGTCATTTTTCCATTAAATTTTTTCAAGTCATTTTTTTTTTTAATTGATTATTATAACATTAATTCTTGATGAAAAATGTTATAGCTTTGTATCTCTCTTGTATATTGAAAAAAAAAAATTGACCAAATTGCACTCTTAAACGAAAACTTTAACACAAAAAATTATGACTAAACTCTACAGCATCAAAACAAAGGGAAAATACAATTGCTTAAAATAGATATAAGAGGTGTACTTATTTTTGGATTGTGATATATCCAATTTTTCATCACAGAGCTTCAATGATATAAACTTGGATAATAAAAAATACATAATATCTGTTTTGACTGTATAATGTTTCACTAGAAATAAAATTTTGTTTTCTTTGATTAAGAAGAAAACTGACTATATATTTTTTTTAATGTTAGGCATTTATTTTCAAGAAATAGTATGACACAAACTTCTACTGAGCTCCTGCACATCACTTGGTCATTATAATCTTCATAGGCTTACTTGCTGTAGTGAACAATATCAAAAAATATGTTATATTGTAGCTAACAATGTCAATAGAGTTGTTACTCAAGTCTTCTAACTGACAAAGGCAAATGGAACTCGTTCTCTTTCTTCACAACAAGTCTGGTTCTTTCGACGACAATGTTCATTTCTTCACTATCTCACAAAAGCCCACTCTACATACTCCGACCAAATGTCACGCATTCTAGTTTGCTTCCAGCGGTCATTGACACAAAACTACCATTCATCGTTTTAGAATCCTTATGTACACAACAACTTATGCATATTCATAAGGACTTGAATATGCACATTTGCGAATAATGTGACAAATGGTCACTTACAGGGAAAATAAATGAAACAGTGTAACTTTTTTACTTCAAGTAAATGAAAATCATTCCATTTGCTTTGTCAGATGACTTCTCCAATGTTGTTTTCTTCTAATTGTAACATAATGGCCAAGGGATTTCGGTTCATGCCTTTGAGTTTAGTTAGGCTGAGAACCGTTCGGCTCAGCACATGGGTTAGTTAGGTGCAAACGTTGATGTAGGTGGTAACACGCGCGGGGTGGACGTGCCACTCAGAGATGTCACAATAGCCCGAGATGACAGAATGGGGTGACAGGGTGCGGGTGACGTCACACACCGGAAGCACGCAGAGGTTTGTGGGAGATTTGAAGAAAGTTAAAGAGTTGAATACTAGATGCCAAACGAGGAGGATCGACTTTTGGAGCTCGCAGACACGAGGCGAACTTGCGCCCTATGGGGACCGCTCGAGATAGGGGCCAAATGAATAAGACAGCATAGAAGATTGTGTCTCTCCTCCTTATGTCGAAACCTTTAACTCAAAGTTAATAAAAAGGTTTCATACCTGAAGAAGAAGCCATTACGTGTTTTCGAATTTCAAGATTCCTATGTTCTATCGTTATGAACATTATATGTCCATTTTGCACATGGCATTAATTGTGGCTATGGAACATAATCAAGTTGGCTTGGTTTCATTGTTTAATGGCATATCATCCTCTGTGGTTTCTTTGTAGTATAGGACCAAAATATGTTGTGTCTAAAAGAAACGATTGCCCAGTCAGCTGGGGCTGTAGAATACACTGACTGCACCTCTGCAGAGGGGTAAGACCCCCCTAACGAGTGTCCTGGATATATGACACTAAACAATCTGATGGTGAGGTTCCAGCAGTGCTGGAGCCTTGGGGAATGCAGAGTACCCTTTCATTGCCATCGCTCCCAGGTCCACTCTGACCCGGAGTGATAGCACCTGATAGGGCCCTATCTATGGGTTAGATAGAACTAACAGCATACTTATGCTAAACTGAATTGAATAAACTGAATAGCTTGAAATAGAAACGTTTTTGACAATTAAACTTCAACTGTGTGCTTCTGCTTAACTGAATTATTTCAAATAGAACTGCTTTTCAACATTAAAACTGTATTTACACTTAACTGAATTATTACATATAACTGCTTGAATAGTTTGAAATGGAAATGTTTTTGACAATTAAACTGTACTTATGCTAAACTGAACTGTTTTCATTAGAACAGATTATTTACATAAAAATGGATTTGGCGTTAAATAACCTACAAAGGTTGATATACCATAAAACCAAACAAACCAAACCTAAAAGAAATGAGTTCACAAAAAAGAAACACTCAAAACTTGACTCTCAAGGAAGAAAATAGTAGTCGCTTTTATTCTTGGGGATTACAGCGGACTGTAGTAAAAAAAAAAGTTTGTTCAATAGCGTTCTTCCTGGCCTTCTCTTTTTTTTTTTTTGTCGCTATCAAATGTCTCCTTTCCCTCCGCACACTTCAGCTAGCAGACGTAGAGAAGGTACATCCTCCTCTTCTTGGCGATGATGGCGGTGTTATCGTTGGCCTGTTAATACTGTCATATCAGTCGAATTGCTGACAGGCTGGGTATGACATAGGTCGGGGCCTCGTGGACCTCTGTTGAACCTGTTTGGAAACCTGCTTTGAAATGCCAAAATCTCGTTACTTGATTTCCTTACATAGCAATTTGATGGATCAATTCGAGGGTTACGAAGGTTTGATGATCACCAGTGAAAACAGTAGTGTAGCACGTGAAAAATCACGCTTCAACTCTACAGGTCACTCGGCCGGCATGAGCAAGGTTCGTGACTTTTTGATCGTCAGACCCATGTACCCAATGGCACTGATGTGCTCACATGTTCTCCAACCTTGAGACCGCCACAATTCAATGACGGTGCTCATACGCAATATTACATATTTAATGCCAAAGCCATCCTTGTAGAAAGACACTAATGGTATTATTTAACCAACAGCTGGGAACAGAAAGGATAGAAAAAGCAAAATAACAATATCATAAATACTAGGAACCTATGAAGATAGATGGTTTGCTTTAGTTTGGTTTCTTAGTTTAATGGCATATCAACCTTCATAGGTTATTTAATGCTAAAGCCATCCTTGTAGAAAGATGGTAGTAGTATTATTTAACCCACGTCTGGGAGAGATAAGGAGTCGATAGAGTCAACCATAAATCAATGTTAGCTTTTTAAGTACAGTTAAATTCTGAAAAAATTTTTTTTTTTATAATCACTAGTTAGTTAGAATTCCAATTATTTACTGCTGGAGTACTTCAGCAAAAGTAATAGAACATTTCAGAGAATGGTAGGACAGGTGTTGCAGCAATGTCATCACAAGAACTGTTATATTATGAATTAGTTTTGTAACCTTGTTCACCTGCTGACTTGTCTAGCAAAAGCAAATGTACAAGGATAGAATGGGTAAGTTTCACTTGGCTTAGTCTATATATTCCCTCTTCAACCTAAGTGTGACAAAGGTCAATTCTCAAGGTAGGTTTTAAGTTGAGCAGTGACAACAATATTAATGTAAACTGAACAATCTATGAACCATTTGGGCTTCTGTTGTAACATGATATATATGCTTCTATTAATGAAAGAGTGAAGAATTCTAATAAGTATTTCATAGTTAACAGCTATCCATGATGATATTGATGCTTCTATTTAGGAACTAATGGATTCTCATTAGCATTTCTTAGTTAATAGCTATCCATGATGATATTGATGCTTCTATTTACAAAAATTAGTATTTCATAGTTAACAGCTATCCATGATGATATTAATGCTTCTATTTAGGAACTAAAGGATTCTAATTAGAATTTCTTAGTTAATAGCTATGCATGATGATATTGATGCTTCTTTTTACGAAAATTAGAATTGCATAGTTAACAGCTATCCATGATGATATTGATGCTTCTTTTTAGGAACAAGTAAAGGGTTATAACTGCATTTATATCTACAGTACTCCCATAAATATAAATAATATTCATCCACAAATTTGATGATGACCATTACATAAGCTGAAGCTTAGCAAATAAATTAAACAGGTAATTTATGTATAGTGATGAAGGCTTGTGTAGGACCAGCCAAATATTTTGGATGCCATGATAATATAATTTATGCACTGGTGTGCTACAGATTGACTGAATAATTTTCCAATAGAAGTAAAATCCTGTCATTTTGGTTTAGAAGAAAATCAACATTTTTATAAAAGATTGTTAGGGGTTACTTATTTATTGGTGATACCATAGATATAAACAGACAGATATGTATAAAACTATCTCCAATGCATTATCATAAAATCATCTCCAATGCATTCCTCTACTAAAATCATCTCCAATGAATTCCTCTACTAAAATCCTCTCCAATGAATTCCTCTACTAAAATCATCTCCAATGAATCCCTCTACTAAAATCATCTCCAATGAATCCCTCTACTAAAATCATCTCCAATGCATTCCTCTACTAAAATCATCTCCAATGAATTCCTCTACTAAAATCATCTCCAATGCATTCCTCTACTAAAATCATCTCCAATGAATCCCTCTACTAAAATCATCTCCAATGCATTCCTCTACTAAAATCATCTCCAATGAATTCCTCTCCTAAAATCATCTCCAATGCATTCCTCTACTAAAATCATCTCCAATGCATTCCTCTACTAAAATCATCTCCAATGCATTCCTCTACTAAAATCATCTCCAATGAATTCCTCTCCTAAAATCATCTCCAATGAATTCCTCTACTAAAATCCTCTCCAATGAATTCCTCTCCTAAAATCATCTCCAATGCATTCCTCTACTAAAATCATCTCCAATGAATTCCTCTACTAAAATCCTCTCCAATGAATTCCTCTCCTAAAATTATCTCCAATGAATCCCTCTACTAAAATCATCTCCAATGAATCCCTCTACTAAAATCATCTCCAATGCATTCCTCTACTAAAATCATCTCCAATGAATTCCTCTACTAAAATCATCTCCAATGCATTCCTCTACTAAAATCATCTCCAATGAATTCCTCTACTAAAATCATCTCCAATGAATCCCTCTACTAAAATCATCTCCAATGCATTCCTCTCCTAAAATCATCTCCAATGAATTCCTCTCCTAAAATCATCTCCAATGCATTCCTCTACTAAAATCATCTCCAATGAATCCCTCTACTAAAATCATCTCCAATGAATCCCTCTACTAAAATCATCTCCAATGCATTCCTCTACTAAAATCATCTCCAATGAATTCCTCTCCTAAAATCATCTCCAATGCATTCCTCTACTAAAATCATCTCCAATGAATCCCTCTACTAAAATCATCTCCAATGAATCCCTCTACTAAAATCATCTCCAATGCATTCCTCTACTAAAATCATCTCCAATGCATTCCTCTACATAAATCATCTTCAATGCATTCCTCTCCTAAAATCATCTCCAATGCATTCCTCTACTAAAATCATCTCCAATGAATCCCTCTACTAAAATCATCTCCAATGCATTCCTCTACTAAAATCATCTCCAATGCATTCCTCTACTAAAATCATCTCCAATGAATCCCTCTACTAAAATCATCTCCAATGCATTCCTCTACTAAAATCATCTCCAATGAATCCCTCTACTAAAATCATCTCCAATGAATCCCTCTACTAAAATCATCTCCAATGCATTCCTCTACTAAAATCATCTCCAATGAATCCCTCTACTAAAATCATCTCCAATGAATCCCTCTACTAAAATCATCTCCAATGCATTCCTCTACTAAAATCATCTCCAATGAATCCCTCTACTAAAATCATCTCCAATGCATTCCTCTCCTAAAATCATCTCCAATGAATTCCTCTCCTAAAATCATCTCCAATGAATCCCTCTACTAAAATCATCTCCAATGCATTCCTCTACTAAAATCATCTCCAATGCATTCCTCTACATAAATCATCTTCAATGCATTCCTCTCCTAAAATCATCTCCAATGCATTCCTCTACTAAAATCATCTCCAATGAATCCCTCTACTAAAATCATCTCCAATGCATTCCTCTACTAAAATCATCTCCAATGCATTCCTCTACTAAAATCATCTCCAATGAATCCCTCTACTAAAATCATCTCCAATGCATTCCTCTACTAAAATCATCTCCAATGAATCCCTCTACTAAAATCATCTCCAATGAATCCCTCTACTAAAATCATCTCCAATGCATTCCTCTACTAAAATCATCTCCAATGAATCCCTCTACTAAAATCATCTCCAATGCATTCCTCTACTAAAATCATCTCCAATGCATTCCTCTACTAAAATCATCTCAAATGCATTCCTCTACTAAAATCATCTCCAATGCATTCCTCTCCTAAAATCATCTCCAATGAATCCCTCTACTAAAATCATCTCCAATGCATTCCTCTACATAAATCATCTTCAATGCATTCCTCTACTAAAATCATCTCCAATGAATCCCTCTACTAAAATCATCTCCAATGAATTCCTCTACTAAAATCATCTCCAATGAATTCCTCTCCTAAAATCATCTCCAATGAATTCCTCTCCTAAAATCATCTCCAATGAATTCCTCTACTAAAATCATCTCCAATGAATCCCTCTACTAAAATCATCTCCAATGAATCCCTCTACTAAAATCATCTCCAATGCATTCCTCTACTAAAATCATCTCCAATGAATTCCTCTACTAAAATCATCTCCAATGAATTCCTCTACTAAAATCATCTCCAATGAATCCCTCTACTAAAATCATCTCCAATGCATTTCTCTACTAAAATCATCTCTAATGCATTCCTCTACTAAAATCATCTCCAATGAATTCCTCTACTAAAATCATCTCCAATGAATCCCTCTACTAAAATCATCTCCAATGAATCCCTCTACTAAAATCATCTCCAATGCATTCCTCTACTAAAATCATCTCCAATGAATTCCTCTACTAAAATCATCTCCAATGAATTCCTCTACTAAAATCATCTCCAATGAATCCCTCTACTAAAATCATCTCCAATGCATTTCTCTACTAAAATCATCTCCAATGAATTCCTCTACTAAAATCATCTCCAATGAATTCCTCTACTAAAATCATCTCCAATGAATTCCTCTACTAAAATCATCTCCAATGCATTCCTCTACTAAAATCACCTCCAATGTATTCCTCTACTAAAATCATCTCCAATGAATTCCTCTACTAAAATCCTCTCCAATGAATTCCTCTCCTAAAATTATCTCCAATGAATTCCTCTACTAAAATCATCTCCAATGAATTCCTCTACTAAAATCATCTCCAATGAATTCCTCTCCTAAAATCATCTCCAATGAATTCCTCTCCTAAAATCATCTCCAATGAATTCCTCTACTAAAATCATCTCCAATGAATTCCTCTCCTAAAATCATCTCCAATGCATTCCTCTACTAAAATCATCTCCAATGCATTCCTCTACTAAAATCATCTCCAATGATTTCCTCTCCTAAAATCATCTCCAATGCATTCCTCTACTAAAATCATCTCCAATGCATTCCTCTACTAAAATCATCTCCAATGCATTCCTCTACTAAAATCATCTCCAATGAATTCCTCTCCTAAAATCATCTCCAATGAATTCCTCTACTAAAATCATCTCCAATGCATTCCTCTCCTAAAATCATCTCCAATGAATTCCTCTACTAAAATAATCTGCAATGAATTCCTCTACTAAAATCATCTCCAATGAATCCCTCTACTAAAATCATCTCCAACGAATTCCTCTCCTAAAATCATCTCCAACGAATTCCTCTCCTAAAATCATCTCCAACGAATTCCTCTACTAAAATCATCTCCAATGCATTCCTCTCCTAAAATCATCTCCAATGAATTCCTCTCCTAAAATCATCTCCAATGAATTCCTCTCCTAAAATCATCTCCAATGAATTCCTCTCCTAAAATCATCTCCAATGAATTCCTCTCCTAAAATCATCTCCAACGAATTCCTCTCCTAAAATCATCTCCAATGAATTCCTCTCCTAAAATCATCTCCAATGAATTCCTCTCCTAAAATCATCTCCAATGAATTCCTCTACTAAAATCATCTCCAATGAATTCCTCTCCTAAAATCATCTCCAATGAATTCCTCTCCTAAAATCATCTCCAATGAATTCTTCTCCTAAAATCATCTCCAATGCAATCCTCTCCTAAAATCATCTCCAATGAATTCCTCTCCTAAAATCATCTCCAATGAATTCCTCTACTAAAATCATCTCCAATGCATTCCTCTACTAAAATCATCTCCAATGAATTCCTCTACTAAAATCATCTCCAATGCATTCCTCTCCTAAAATCATCTCCAATGAATTCCTCTCCTAAAATCATCTCCAATGAATTCCTCTCCTAAAATCATCTCCAATGAATTCCTCTCCTAAAATCATCTCCAATGAATTCCTCTACTAAATTCATCTCCAATGTATTCCTCTGCTAAAATCATCTCCAATGAATTCCTCTCCTAAAATCATCTCCAATGAATTCCTCTACTAAAATCATCACCAATGAATTCCTCTCCTAAAATCATCTCCAATACATTCCTCTACTAAAATCATCTCTAATGCATTCCTCTACTAAAATCATCTCCAATGCATTCCTCTCCTAAAATCATCTCCAATGCATTCCTCTCCTAAAATCATCTCCAATGAATTCCTCTCCTAAAATCATCTCCAATGCATTCCTCTACTAAAATCATCTCCAATGCATTCCTATACAAAAATCATTTGCTCTGTTTTCTTATCAGAAAATAATATATAACTAATGAGGCCTGTTATGATACTATAATATTCCTGTATAAATAAAAACCTGGTATCTTTGGTTTTGAAGAAAATTAACTTTTAATTAAAAAAATTGTTTGGTTTTCTTTATTTAACCGCATACCAATACCTTATGGGTTACTTTAATGCCAAAATTTGATCCATTTGCAAATGTTTGGTTGCCATCAAAAACATCATATATTTTCAATATTCCATTGCATTTTTTTAATAGCACTTTTTTTATTTGTCTCTGATCATTTGTTTTCACAGATTAATATGTTATCAAGTATTTCCATCAAATAAATTATTTTCTATTATCTCGTTTCAAGTGTTCCTATCACGTACTAATAACTTATACAAGGTTATATGCTTTCAAGTAACTGTCCTTATTTAATAATAATTATTTGTTTTCACAGAGTATTATGGTATCAAGTATTCCTATCTGATACTAACATTTACAACATAAACATTTTTAAAAAATAACACATACTATCTAAGAACAAAATTTGTGTTACATATTATCCTTTTAACTATTAAAAGTATTTATCAATGATTTACCAGTAGATTTTTTTCTCCTTGTTCATCCTTGCAATTTTCAAGACATTAAAAGTCAAACAGATGTTCCTATCTCCAATTAGATCCTGGAATTGGAAAAAAAAATTATCAATCTATAATAATGTCTTGATCTGAATTAGGATACTAACAGTTGTTGAGTAAGTAATGCTAATTAATCAAATTAATAAAAGAAAGAATACACACTGAAATTAAAAGCAAGGTTGTAGCATTTTAGTCACCTGTTTATATCTTCTAAATTATGATCATATTCTCTTTATTTCCAACTACTTACAAATTTGCATGTCATGTTTCTTCTGAAATAGTAACTGAAAACTTTCTCGATAGATTTTAAATTACCATAAATTTAAACCTCCCCCCATACTCTTAATAAACACAGGCATAGCACCAAACAATGATTTTGTGGGGACTTATAATAAACATTGTTAATAGAGTAACATTTATGAATATACAATAACCCAAGAAATATACCTTGTATACATTAATCTAATTTTATTTTCAAAGTCAAAGTTACAAATGCTGTAGCATTTGGTAATAAATAATAATTTCCTTTTTGATTGTATAATGTTCCACTAGGAATAATAAAATTTGGTATCTTTGGTTTAAAAGAAAAGCAAATTTTATCTTAAAAATAGGTAGATGAGAATTTATTTGTAGGCAATAGTTTAGATGTGTATAAAATCATTTCAAATGTATTATGATAATAAAATTGTTTACAATGCATTTCTATAGTAAAATAATACCTGATAATATCCATTTTGATTGTATAATGTTACACTAGAAATAATAAAAATCTGATATACTTGGTTTATAAGAAAATTAAATTTTTCTTCTAAAATTATTAGACTTGAGTAATACTATAATACCAAATAATGTTTTGATTGTATAATGTATACGCTAGAGATAATAAAATTTTGGTATCTGGTTTAGAAGAAAAACTTATTTTAAAATTTTTTAGGGGTGTACTTATTTCTGGAGAATACTATTGGTAAGATTTTAAATACATACAATATAAATTCTGTTTACGATTGGTTGATGAATGGTAAATGTTTGTGCAAGGGGATTTGACAATAGATATGAAAATATACACTTAGGAAATAAGGAGATTACAGTATTAAGTGTCATTTTCTTATCATTTATCTTTTTTCTATTGCTTATCATTATATTTCTGCTTTTCTGAAATACAAGTCAAGCTGCTTCACAAGCACAAAGCCTTATTTAAGTGAGTGAAAAGATATACCTCACTTTAAAATGATTACTTCCCTGACAAGATACCAGAAGAGACAACCACATTCCTCTGAGGAGCAACCTTTCCCTGAAGGCAAGAAATGCCATCAAGGTGTTTTCTTTTTGTTTGTTTGTTTGTTTTTTTGCTTTTTCTAAGTGTATGGAACTTCTACCATGAGTACCAACTATTGCCTACAGCAAATTTTAAGCAAGTATCGTTATTCATATACACACAAGTTCATCAGATATATATATGATGAACTTGGTATATATATATATTAAGACTCTTACATACTTATTATACATATTTATTTAGACCCATACATATTTTTTATACATATATTTAAATAGCCCCTTAAAAATTTAATATACATATACTTAACCCTTACATATTTATTATAAATATATCTATTCAAACTCTTACAAATTTATTATATCATACACATTTATATCATATATATATTCAGATCTTTATACATTTGTACACATGTACATAAATATTTAGATCCTGACACATTTAGTATATCAGACACTTACCCACACCCATATACACCCCTGGACCAAAATATAAGACCACCCTAAAAAAAATGAAGAAAAAGTTATTGTTTACAATTTTTTAAATTATGAAAATCAGATTTATGAAAGATAAGGTTAAGAAACATTAAAATTTAAAATAAGAAATTTAAATTCATTTTTTATTTTTATATTAGTATTTATGTTAAATTTTAAAATCTATTTTTGAAGACCCCAAAAAAAAAAAAAAAAAAAAAAGAGGACTTAATTTAATTGAAAAATTTATTATATATAGTCGACATAATATAAAAGCTATTAAAAACTGTAATACTTAAAATACTAAAAATATAAATGGCTTAAGAAACTAAATTATCTGAATTTGAGAAAGGCGAGATTACAGCTCTGAAAAGAGTCAGAAAATATCAGAAAAATTTCAAAGGCCTTAGGACGCAGTAAAACCATTATCTGCAATTACTTGAAAAGTCCAAATAAGTATGGAACAAAAAAACTGACTGGCAGGCCAGAGAAATTATCACCACAATTCAAGAGAAAAATTATTTGTAAAAGTAAAAAAGAAAACTTAGTCAACATCAAAAATATTGAAATCTCTAGTGGATGCTCCTTGTAATACTAGAACAATTAGAAGGAATTTAAACAATGAAAAAATTAAGCATAAGAAAAGAATTCGTCTAAGGTTAACTATGAAGCACAAAGAGAAATGACTGGAATATACTCATCAGTATCAAACCATGAGTGCTAAAGAATGGTGAAAAATTGTTTTCTTGGATGAAAAGAAATTCAATTTCGACAGTCCAGATGGCTTTCAGAAGTACTGGAACACAAAAAATTTTCCAGAAGAGAATTACTCAACAAGGCATAGTGAATGAGGATCTCTTATGATATGGGGGGGGGACCCTTCTCATCTTCAGGAAAACTTAAACTATAATTTGTCAGTGGTCGACAAAAAGCAGCAGATTATGTGAAGAGGCTAAATGATTCATCTTTCACACAAGGGCGTCATCTATGTGGAGAAGAATGGATTTTTCAGCAAGATAATGCTACTATCCACAATACATCAATAACAAAGAAGTACTTGCTTGAATAAAAAATAAGACTTCTTGACCACCCAATGTGCTCTCTGACCTTAATCCTATAGAAAATTTGTGAAGGAGGTTGACAGCAGTCAAACTCAAAAACACAATCTTAGATGCATGGGAAAAAATACCTTCGGTTCAACTTCAAAAACTAGTAGAAAGTATGCCTAGCCAAACTTTTGAGGTCATCAAAGTTAACAGCGGATCTACAAATAAAAAATTTGTCCTAATATTTTAGTTCTGCTCATTGGTCTTATATTGATATCAGAACAAAATTTCAAAATTAAACATAAATGCTAATATACATATATAAAAAATGAATTGAAATTTCTTCATATCTTAAATCTTATTGTTTGTATGCCTTATCTTTCATAAGTCAAAAATTGTAAACCATCTTTTTTTCATTTTTGAGGGTGGTCTTATATTTTTGTCTAGGGGTGTGTGTATATATATATATATATATATATATATATATAGGCCATAACAAAAGTCCAGCACCTCTTTTCTAAAGTCCAGTCAACTCAAATTCCTTCCAGTTAAATGCATTTTAATCACACAGCCAAGGAGCACTATATGTACAAATTTGGAAGTGTAGAGTGACATACCACTAAACATTTTTTAAAGCAAACTGTGGGAACATATTTTAAAAAAGATATAAAAGATACAGCCTTTTGTAACCACAGATGTTTTATATCAGCAATCAAATTGTAGTTTAAATTGTATGAAAATTTTTTTCAACCATATAGACATCATCAGATTTAAAATAACAAAAATGGAGAAAATTAACTTGAAACTTATGGACCATTCATGAACTTGTGGAACTCAATTTAAGAGTTGGAATTGTGGTAAGTTAGAAGTCTCAACAAGTTGCACGTAGAGGACAGACCTAAAATGGCCAAAATAAGTTAGGAAAAAAAAAAAAAAAAAAATGCAAATTTATTAAAATTTTACCAATTTTGATAAAGTTTGGTTTGGTTTGGTTTGGTTTCTTTGTTTAATGGCATATCAACCTTCATAAGTTATTTAATGCCAAAGCCATCTTTGCAGAACAGTAGTGGTACTATTTAACCCATAGAGGTGGGGATAAGAGGATTCATACTTTTCCTCAAGGGCATTAGTCCAAAAACAAATGTAATAACATGACAGGAGTTTGAACTTGGTTACTATGAAGTCTCATTCTTGGGTGCCCCATTCATTCAGCCTTGTGTCGCATTGAAGCAAAGAACTTCATAAATTACTACTATGAAGTCTCATTCTTGGGTGCCCCATTCATTCAGCCTTGTGTCGCATTGAAGCAAAGAACTTCCTAAATTACTACTATGAAGTCTCATTCCAGCACATAGACCATAAGCCTATGGAGACTCCACTCACTAATTTTGGATTGTATTAAATAAAAAAGTAGCCGGCCAAATGACTTGATTTCTCTCATGGATGTTTAGATATTATTACAGAATGTGTGTACTACCACTCCATTGGTGCCTTATTTTTTAGTGTATCATCAAAAAAATAAATAAATAAAAATAAAAAAATAAAAATAAAAATTACATCATATATTAGTCCAAGCCACTGGTCAAATGAGTAGAGTGTACGTCAATGGTCTGGGAGACTAGGGTTCAATCCCAGTTCGAGTCATACCAAAGACTAAAAAAATCGTACTTGATGCTGCACTTCTTAACACTCAGCATTATAAGGTACAGATCAAGGGTAAAGTAGAGCAATCCAAGGAATGGAGTAGCGCCCTCCCCCACACCTTGGTGTCGTAGCTATTGAAAAGGGAGCCTTCGGGTTACCCTTGACTAAGGTCGCCAACATTACTTTTTACTTTTATATATAAAAAAACACATGCAGGGAGAGCACAAAAGCACTGCTTATAGTGAGCATCATCTTGGATTTCACTGCCTCCTAGTGATGAAAGGAGTGCAGAGAGATTCTGCTGGTGAGAAAATTAATATTTTGAGTTAATACAGAATGCAACAGGTATTGCTCCCAAATCTTAAACTGTCACCAGTGTGGTGAAAGTGAACTTAGGCAAATGGCAATAGTAACTCCATCTAGGTAATGTCTTTCAGATATGATCACTTACGATCATAGCTTGGACTGGTGCACACTGTGCATTTGCTTTTGAAATGTTTCTAAGGAGGGTGAATTTGTAATTGCTACACAGAAAGCTTTTCATGTTTATTTCATGCTATGTCAGAATGATGGGACTCTAACAAATACAACTTGAGGGTGTCTCCATATGGCTAACATGCTCAACTGTGACCTTGAGGAAACACTACTGAAATTATTTAATCTCTAAATATTCAACAAGTGTCAATGAATATCAGTGCATGTATTTTCTTCTGCATTGAAAAATTCATTGAAACACTTAAGCTGCTATCAGCAACAAAGAAAAAAGTCCAGGTTATTGGTAGGAAGGTGCAACTTCTACCACCATACTACCAATGTAATAAAGTTTAGGTGGAAAAGGACAACTACTACCATACCACCAACAAAATTTAGGTGGAAAGGTACAACCTCCTAGCATACCAACAATATAAAAGGCATTGCTTTCTGAGTGACTGTCACAAGGTTAGCAGTTTCTTGTTCATTGAAAATGCAGAGCCTATGGTGGTAACTTTGGAAAAATAGTGATTTGTAGCTGAAAACTTGCTCTATCTAATGGTGTTATTGTGCTTCCTGAATTTGGTGTAGTTTCAGTGGAAATAAGTTGGAGCCTTTACTTTTGGAGTATTTCTCACCAGATATATGGTAAAAAAAATCATACAAGCATTTTCAAACATAATTGAAGGGTTTTGAAATACTGGAAAAGATACTGATATTGTTCTATTTATTATATATGAATGTGTTAAGACAAATAGATATGTCAATGTTAGGCTATTTGGTTTAATAGCATATCAACCCTTGTGGGGTTTTAATACCAAATCATGATTATATATTTGTGAGCAAATAGTTTGTAGGTAATCTTATTTTTAAATGAGCCAGGGCTCATTAGTTTACACACAGTTAAATGGTTTCAAGTATTATTATCTAACACATAATTCTATCTAAAATTAATACTTACTAATAAAAGGATGAACAGTTCTATTTGACCAATAGATGGAACCCTAACAGAGTGAACCAGGGAGTAATGTCAATGAAGGGGTACTCCACATTCCCTAACCTCCAAAACTGGAGCCTCACAATCAGAGGCGATTTAAATGTCCACCCTAAAAAAAAGATATGTCAAAATGTTCACATTTGACAAACAAAACAGTATTAGTATCTTTTCCAGCAAGATAGATAGATATTACTGCTCTTATGTATTAGATTAAACAGCTAGTAATTACTTGGGTTTTATATATACATAAATATGAAAAAGAGAGAGTGAGAGATTTAGTACTGCTGGCTTGGTTTTGAGGCATAAAAAGAACATTACACAAGAACTAAATTTTATTGTCACTAATATGACAAGATCAGGATGAGACACAAGGTCAATTTAAGTCAAGTTTAACAGGTTTGATTTCAGAGTTTTCTTTTGCCTAGCTAACCAAGACTAAAGAGCCCAGTTTGCTCTCCTATTTACTCATAACTGTGAGGAGAATAGTTGAATTCATAGCTTTCCCAAAGGTATCAGCGTTCTTCAGGATTTGTCATCATGTCAATTTCTAATAGAGGTAAACATTACAGTACACCATTTCATTGTATCACAACTCTTCAGTGTGGCTAGACACATAGGACACTTCAAGCTGGGATCGAAACTAACTTTACATTAGATTTAGTATCATACTGCTCAGCCATCAGTCAACATATACGAGGATCATTAAATAAGTTTCCAGACTTTTTTCCTATGGGCACTTTTGTTGATAGTAAACACATGAAACTAATCACCTTCGAAGTAATCTCCCCCAGCTGCAATGCACTTGTTGTACTGTTCCAACAACTTCTGGAAGGTCCCGTGGAAGTCCTCTTGTGTGAGCGCGTCAATGACCTTCATCACAGCCTCTTTCATCTCCTCAGTTGTCTCATAACGACAGCCTCTGAGCTTAGGGAATAACCAAAAGTCACAGGAGCAAGGTCTGGACTATAGGGACAGTGAGGAACTGTCTTGATGCCCATCTTGGTCAAATAGTCTGTGACAAGGATGGAGTTGTGGACTGGTGCATTGTCCTGCTGGAAATGCCACTGACCTGATTTGAAGAGTGCTGGCCTCTTCCGACAGAATCTCTTCCTGAACTCCCTTAAAACCTCAACATAGTAACCCTAACCCTTTCACCAATCAATTCTGGTGTATTGACTTCCTTACTCCTCCCACACCTCTCATCATCCCTCACAGACTCTCTGCCTTCCTTGAATCTCTTTTGCCACTCAAAAACTGATGCTCAATTCATGCAAGATGGTCAAAAAGCAGTCTGAAGCATTCCATACATTTCTGTGGCATCATTTTTTCCAAGATTAAAACACTATTTTATTGCATATCATTCTTCTAAAGTGTCCTCACATCCAGATTGGATTTTTTAAATTCACCAGCTGTGACAATCAGGCTTTCGTAGGGTGTATTCCAATTCATGCTGTAGCTGTTCATTTGAACCTGAAATCATAAAAATTGGTCAGTCATCTCATAAGATGTATAGCAATAACATAGTGAATTTTCAAGAGTCTACAACAATTTTAAATAACTGTACAAAAAAAGTCTGGAAACTTATTGAACGCACCGCATATCAGCTCAGGAATTATAAGGCATTATGTAGTAACTTTCATTTGTTTACATTTTGCTTTACCAGATACCAGAGTGCTCAACTCATTAGAAGAGCTTTTGCATTATGCAAGAGTCAGCAGTTAATTTCTTCGGCATAGTGCTTAACACCCGGGAGGGGAGCATATATATATTATGTATGTGTGTGTATGTAAATAAACAAATCATAAAAACACATTTTTCTGAAATCAAGAAAGTGCTCAAATACTGACCAGCAGAGCAGGTTATCATGTATTAAAAATAGAATCATCAAATGAAACAAGAGTAAAATGGATGAAGAAAAGAATAATACATGGCAGAGGAAGGAAAAGAGGAAGAGTGAAGTTAAAAAAAAAAAAAAAAAAACTTTCATTATTACAAAGTATATCCAAAATTTATAATTGTTTCTTTGCACAATTATATATTGAGTATTCCTATCTAACACAAAATTTGCACACAGTTGTATGGTTTTAAGTATGACTATCTAATACTAATAATTATATGGTTTCAAATAATTACTGTATTTGACAGGGCATAAGGGCAAATCAAGAAAAAAAAAAGTCCTAATATTAAATACAATGAAATTAATATAATGAATATTATCAATGATAATACTTTTAATCTGCATAATAGCCTTTAAATAATGATAATAGGTATATGAAAGTTACTTTAAAGTCTAAGCTGATAAAAGTTGTCAAGTAGCTAATTTTGGACGACTATTGTGTTGGTTGGTTGGGTTTTATGGCATATCAACCTTTGTAGATTATTTAATGCCAAATCCATTTTTATGTAAATAATCAGTTCTATTCAAAACAATTCAGTTTAGCATGAGTACACAGTTTAATTGTCAAAAACATTTCTATTTCAAGCTATTCAGTTTAATCAAACAATTCAGTTTAGCATAAGTATGTAGCTAGTTCTATTTAACCCATAGATAGGGCCCTATCAGGTGCTACCACTCCGGGCCAGAGTGGACTTGGGAGCGATGGCAATAAAGGGGTACTCCACATTCCCCAAAGCTACAGCATTACTGGAACCTCACCATCAGATTGTTTAGTGTCATAACTAGGACACTCATTGGGGGTGTCTTACCTCTCTGCAGAGATGTAGTCGGTGTATTCTACAGCCCCAGCCAACTGGGCAATACACAGAGTTAAATGTCAAAACAGTTTTCATTCAGATTATTCAGTTTAGCGTAAGTACACAGTTGAGATGTCAAAACAGTTCTATTTCGAGCAATTCAGTCCAGCATAAGTACGCAGTTTAAGCGCAAAAGATAATAAACTCCAACCACCATTTAGTTCTATTTAACCGATAGAGTGGACCTGGGAGCAATGGCAATGAAGGGGTACTCTGCATTCCCCAAAGCTCCAGCATTGCTGGAACCTCATCATCAGATTATTTAGTGTCATATCAGGACACTTGTGGGCGGGGGACTTACCCCTCTGCAGAGATGCAGTCGGTGTATACTACAGCCCCAGCCGACTGGGCTACGACTGTTGTGAACTTTAAACCTACATATGGCATATAATAAGCAAGGAAATTTTAAGATACTTTTAGTAAAAAAATGTGTGCCTTATATGCCGTCAAATACAGTATTTCTATTTTATTATATTTATTTATACACAGTTATATCGTTTCAAATAACTAATGATAATAGTAAATAATTATAGCTTTAGATAATTATTATTAATACAATTTACTGTTATATGGTATCAAGTATTCCTATCAAATACAAATAATTTTTAAACAGACCTATTTCACCCATAGATGGGAACCTCACAAGTAATTCACTCCAGGTCAGAGTGAATCTGGGAGTTATAGCAATGAAAAGATACTCCACACTCCTCAGATTTCCAGAATTAGAGCCTCACCATCAGATGCAGTTTAGTATCCTATCAAGAACACCCCTTTGGTAGGAGGATTCTTACTCTTCTACAAGAGATACAGTCAGCATATTCTAAGTCCAACCAACACAAGCACTCTCTCTAGTTTGTTTTCTAATGATTTGAAATAATGACTGTTCATTGGTTAATTCATATAGCTTATCTTAAGTGAGTATATTACTCCTAATAAAAATAAGCAAATTTTCTGAATATCTTATCGGTATATTTTGAAATTGAATCTTTCTAAATATACCGATAAGATATTCTGAAAAATTCAATTGTTAATTGTTTTTGTTTATAATATATATAAACCATAATAAGTAAATATTTATCACACACACAAAAAAAGCTAGTAATGCTTGTTGAAAGAAAAACATATCCTAAGAGCTTCTTTAGAAAATATATAAATATTTACTTTTGCTCTCGGCACAAAAATATGAAACAAACATGAAGGTAATGGCCATTTGATGAAACAGCTGCACAAATTTTTAAAAAATAAATAAAAATACATACATGTTAACTTATACTTGTCATGAAAATAAAGTCATTTTTAAAAAATTCTTTTTCTAAACATTTTTGGCTACTTCTACAACTGAAAATAAGCCTTTTTGGGTGATTTTTATAAGGATGTGCTTAATTAAGCACTCCCCACCCATTTTCACAATTGCTTCTACAACTGAAAATAAGCCTTTTTGGGTGATTTTTATAAGGATGTGCTTAATTAAGCACTCCCCACCCATTTTCACAATTGTATCGTCCTAAGTTCATCAAGTGGCATATAATTTCATGGGCGAGTCAAAAATTTTGCAGTATTTTGGTACCTGCCTATTTGCAGTGTGTATATCACATGATTGAACCAGTTCAAGCCATGGAAGGTAACCACTATGGTTGGTAGCATCATGGTAGCTGGTCAACTGACATGTTGAGAATTGCTTCACCCCATGTATGTTTTGAAAGCTGCACAGACGAACAAAATAGTCTGATTCAAGAATTTATATTTTACAACTTCATTCTGGCCCATAATGTCATGAAAGCAACAAAACACATTTATTTATTGGGCAAAAGTTGAAGGCGCAGTTAATCACAGTACAGGAACCAGGTGGTTTAAGAAATTTTGCTCAGGTTGCAAGAATGTCAAAAATCAGGTAAAGTTAAGTAGGCCTAAAACCATTGGGTAAATACAAAGACTGACCATTAAATAAAATCTAAAACGACAGTAAAACAAGTAAAACTATGACTGCGGTCATTAAATGAAAGTTGTAAAATAAACTAAACCATAGAGCAAATATCACAATATTAGAATATCGTAAAAGATACAACAAATTCACAAGACGGTTTCATGGTTTTAATCATCAGCTAAGCTATAGTTAACCCCCATCTCTCATCAAAAAGTTATTGAATTTATATTGTATTCTAATATAAATGATGTAACCCTAAAGTGATGTGACATTTTTTTTTAAGTCATGTGATTTAATCTGGTGCCAAATTACTAAGTAGATATTTAATTTCATGACAAAGCTCTGACACCAACTCAGATCACATTTTAAAGATTATTCAGATTAAGAAAATTTATGTTAAATTTTTCTAATCCGAATACAACTTACAGTGTTTGGATCCCTTATTAAAAGCATAAGCTCTCTTTAATATCAGCCATTTGACCTCAGGTTTTGCTGGGGGTGTCCTCATGGTGTAATAGTTAAAGCGATGGACTGCGGAATCGTAGTAAGCAAGTTCGTACTCCAGTCGTGCTATTACGTTCATTTTCGGGCAAATACCCTTGGGAAAGGTATGAACCCCCTTATCTTCCCAGCTATGGGTTAAATAGTACCACTACTGTTCTTATCGGAGAATAGCTTTAGGCATTAAATAACCTACAAAGGTTGATATGCCATTAAACAAAGAAACCAATCGGGTTTTGCAACATTTTTTCTTACGTATAAAAAGAGGCACTTGTGATGTAATCATTATCATCATAGGAACTAGACACAGCAATAACTGAATTCAACTCTTGGACAAAGCTCTTTACATTTCACATAGTGCTAATACCTTTGGGAAAAGTATACATCTAGCTATGAGTAATGAGTAAAAAGTAGGGCAGACTGAGCTCTTTAATCTTGGTATGACAATAAGTCTAGGAAAAGGAAAACTTGGAATTCAAACCTGTTGATCCCCCTCTTTAAAAATACACCTTGTATCACACCCTGCTTATGTGGAGGGCTTAGCAAATACATATATAAAATGAATAACATTTGTCCATCAAAATCAATGATGACCATTACACTTAGCAGATGATTTGTGTATAGTGGTCAAGACTTGTGTGGAAACAGTCATATATTTTAGATGAGCTGATAGCAGAACAACGGGGCAATACTTATGTTTTGAATTTAGAGTTTTTCCGTCTCCAGGACAAGCTGGCAACTGGAGAGCCCAGTCAACCTTACTATTTATCCATAGCTGATGAGAGGAGGAGAAGGGATGGACCTATGCATTTCCTAAGCATGAAGTGAAATGCAAACAATCTTGTCCAGAATTTGAACATGGGTAATTTTTTTTTTTCAATGATAAACGTATAATGTTTTATCATTGAAAAGAAACTTGATTACATGACTCTACACACTTGCAAATATAATAAACAGTATAAACAATATACAACAGTATAAACAATATACAACAGTACCTATAACACTGAAGACTTGATATGTCCATATAATAAGGACCATGTGAAAAAAAAACAACATTTACACAAAAATGTAAATTATCAAGTCATGCTCTTGATCTGTCCCTATTGTTCATTGCTCCTAGCTGGTCCTCCAGACAGCATCCAATGTCTGCACATAGTGGATATATGTAAGCTCTTACTGATCAACCAGCACTGGAGTTCATAGGAGAATAGTGCTTATGTGTTCAATCTTTACTTCTCAAATAGTGCTCAGCATGTTTTGTTCACACTACTTGGACGATTCCCAAGACGGTTGGCAAGTGGTCATACAGCTGCTGTTTTGAGGGGAGTTGCTTCCAGAACTTGCTCAAAATAGCAGTCAGTATTCTTGTGTAGTTCCCCTCTAACTTTTTTCCATGCATTTTGTTAAAGTCCAGGTGGTACAACCATACAGTTGTACTGACATGGTCGCAGCTTGGAAGAAATCCCATTTATCACAGAGATCACATTTCCATATGATCAACAACCTGTCAATAACTATTCATATCTTCCCAACATGTATGTTGACATCCCTTTCAGTAGATGAGATATTGCTGCTGAGGTATGTGAACTGGTCTACTAATCTTAGAAGCTTGCCATTTAATGTGGAGCTGGCTTCATCTTGTTTAAAACTCATGAACTCTTATCTGTATTCACATAGTTATCAATGCCTCTCCTGGCTATTCTGCAGGAATTCAGTTTGGGCAGGTGTATTTGTGAGAAGCCCTAAATTATTAATGTGAAACCATTTTCTTTTATTAGATTTATTGACATTTGTAGTACATAATTTTGGCAGTGATTCCCTAAGCTCTAGGCATACAATAACCCTACACAGGTTGACATGCCATTAAAAATCAATCATCACAAAGAAGTTGTAGGGTACTATTTACCCAACCCCTCCGCTCGGGCAGGATATGACACAAGGTCAATTTTTAAGCGGAGTTTCATCATCATCATCATCATGTCGCGCCGCCAGCGCGGATATCCTTGACCCTCTCTCGCCATTTCTCCCTATCATTCATCGCCTCCAGCAGGTCTTCAGAGTCACATCCTGTGTCCTCACATAGTTGCTGTATGTATGTTCGTGCTGGTCGTCCCACTCTTGCACATCCATATGTGGGGGTCCACAGGAGTACATCGCTTATGAGCTCGTCCTTGCTTCTCCAGCAGTGACCTGCGTGTCTGGTTCGTCGAACTTGTATAGTTTTCGTGATGGGGGGCAGGTGTCCGTATAGTTGGAGTCTCGTGGGGTGTTGTCGCCAGGACTTGTTTAATACTGCTCTCAACATTCTTGTGTAATTTCCGTCCAGCCTCCTCTCCAGCCGCTTCGTAAGCGTCCATGTGGTGCATCCATATAGCAGTATCGACACAACCGCTGCCTGGAAGAAACTGCGTTTCATTTTATCAGTTAGGTCCGACTTCCATATGATCGAGAGCCTATCGATAGCTGTCCATGCCTTCGTCAGTCGTGTGTCGATGTCTTTTTCGGTTGATGAGACGCTACTTCCTAGGTAGGTGAATTTGTCGACTAGTTTCAGAGAGGCTCCGTCTAGTGTGGCAATGTTGCCCGTTTGGTTGTAACACATATATTCAGTTTTGTTTGCATTGACATGGAGGCCAATGCCAGCTGCGACTCATTCCAGACTATGCAGTAGTGTCTCTGCTTGATTAGGCGTATTCGCTAGTATCGCCAAGTCATCAGCGTAGTCGGCGTCCTTGATTGTTTTTGCGGGGTACCTTTTGCTTCTTCTCTTAGTCAGCTCCAAGCCATTTTCTCTGATTTTGTCGATCGAAGTCCTAAGCACATAGTCTAGACAGATGATAAAGAGGTACGGGGCTAGTGTGTCTCCTTGTAGTACTCCTGCAACAATGTCGAAGTATTCCGTGTCTCCATCTGGTGAACGTACTTTCACTTTGGTGTTTCTGTAGAGAATCATTATCGCTGCTACTGTTTCTTTTGGTAGGCCGTACGCTAGTAGGATTTGCTCCATCTTCCCTCTGTGTATGGAATCGAAGGCCTTGGTAAAGTCGACAAAGAGTAATGTCGCCTGTAAGTTTTTTGCCCGAATGCCTTCCGGGATTCTACGGATGGTCAGTATTTGTGAGGTTGTGGATCTATTTCTCCGGAAGCCATTTTGGTTTTTCCTAAGGATGTTGTCTATTTTGGGTTCTATGCGGTTTCGTAGTAGGGCATTGTAGATTTTGGCTGCTATGGATGTAAGTGTTATCCCTCGGTAGTTCTTGGCTAGTCCGAGGTCGCCTTTTTTAGGGAATGGAAGGATGCATCCCTTCGTCCATCTCTCTATCCTATTTTGACTATAGACTGCGTTGCATTGCCGGAGCAGTATATCGTTGAATTGTCTAGTCTTCCACACTTCTGGGGGGGATCTCGTCTAGCCCTGCCGCTTTCCTATTTTTAATTCTTCTGAGAACTGAGTCGAGTTCTTCTTTGGTGAAAGGACCTAGTTTTACGTCTAATTGCTTGCTAATAATTCTGGTGATCGGTTCATCCGTTATTTCCGGTGGGTTTCCTAGTAGATTTTTGAAATGCTGTTCCCACAGTTTTACTCTTTCTTGTTGGCTTGCAGCTTTCAATTTTGCTTTGGCTGTGCTCTTCCTTCCACTTACTTCGTTTATTGTTTGCCAGGCTATCCTGGATTGTCTGTCTTCCACCGAGTCTCTAATCTTATCTATCTGATTTTGTATGTATTCTGCCTGTTCTTTTAGGTATATTCCTGTTAATTGATGTTGTGCCTTTTCTAGTTCTCGTGCATTTGTGTTTGTTGGGTTCTTTTGATAGCTTTTGGAGGCAGTCTTCACAAGTGTACGTTTTTCTCTGACCGCTAGCGTTTCCCAAGGGGCTCTATATTTAGTTCTAGATTTTGTTGGAATACACTTTGCTGCCGCCTCAAGGTGTGCTTCTACAAAATTTTCATATTCGTCATTTGGGGTACCTATTTCTGCCTTCTCTTGTAGTGCTTCGAATCTGTTTCTTAATTCCAATGCATATTTATCTCTAATATCTCTGTTGTTGAGTAGGGCCCAGTCATAGTGCTTGGTTGTCGCTTTACGTGTGGCGTTTTTTCGTAGGCTTAGTCGTACTTTGGCCGTAACTATTCGATGATCGGAGGACACACCCTCGAAAGAGGAGTATGCCTCGCAATTCATCGCACTGTTTTTCCATTTCCTGTTTATAAGGACGTAGTCTATCTGTGCTTTACTTTTATTCGCGTATGTGTAGGTCCATAATTTCCCCTCCCTTTTTTGAAAGTTTGTATTGAGGCATGTTATTTAACAGGTTTGAATTCAGAGTTTTCCTTCTCCTACACTAGTTGCCTGACCAAGGCTGAAGAACCTAGTCTGTCCTACTATTTACCCATAGCTGGAGGGAGAATAATTGGATTCATACCTTTCCCAAGGGTATTAGTGCTATGTTAAATGCAATCAGTCTCGTCCAGGATTTGAACTCGAGTCGCCGTGTTCATTTCCCTACGACAATAACGACTACACCACGGGCACCTCCACACAAAGAAGTTGTAGGGTAAACAAAATATCCTGCACCTGGAAGTAAAGCATAGTACAACATTAACATGGTATGAAGAACAACTTGCACAATGACCAGATAAACGTGATATCCTGAGAAAGATATAGCATTTAAAACAGGTTTAGAATTCATAATTGACAGGTGTTTTTGGTACATGGGGAGTAGGTCTCTGTGACTTTCCCGCCAAACGAAAAGTGTAAATTCTGGTATGTGAACACGAGTGTGGTTGCTCTGTGCAAATTTGAAAGATTTTTTTATCCACTTTTTCTTTATGTATTTGATGTTGAACTTGCAAGTTTGGATTTCTGAACCTAGATACAAACATTGTTATTGACACACTAACATCCAGAGTAAACTCCAGGATAAAGACCTTGATGGAAACATACAGAGTAAATTCCCAAACACAAAGATCTCTGTGCTAAGTAAATTTCAGGATAAAGACTTCGATGCCAACATCCAGATTACATTCCAAGAATGAGAGACCTAGTTGCTAACATACAGAGAAAATTCTAAGACAGAAATACCTCGGTGCAAATTGAGTAAATTCTGAGACAGAAAAAACTCAATGCTAACATTCAAGGTAAGTTCTAAGTCAAAAGCGTTTATCATTTAGAATTTACCTTGAATGTTACCATTGAGTTTTGATGCTAACATGCATAGTAAATTCCGAGACAGACCTCCAGCCTAACAACTACGGTAAATTCCGAGACAGACCTCCAGCCTAACATCTACAGTAAATTCCAAAACAAACACCTTGATGCTAACATGCATAGTAAATTCCGAGACAGACCTCCAGCCTAACATCTACAGTAAATTCCGAGACAGACCTCCAGCCTAACATCTACAGTAAATTCCAAAACAAACACCTTGATGCTAACATGCATAGTAAATTCCGAGACAGACCTCCAGCCTAACATCTACAGTAAATTCCGAGACAGACCTCCAGCCTAACATCTACAGTAAATTCCAAAACAAACACCTTGATGCTAACATGCATAGTAAATTCCGAGACAGACCTCCAGCCTAACATCTACAGTAAATTCCGAGACAGACCTCCAGCCTAACATCTACAGTAAATTCCAAAACAAACACCTTGATGCTAACATGCATAGTAAATTCCGAGACAGACCTCCAGCCTAACATCTACAGTAAATTCCGAGACAGACCTCCAGCCTAACATCTACAGTAAATTCCAAAACAAACACCTTGATGCTAACATGCATAGTAAATTCCGAGACAGACCTCCAGCCTAACATCTACAGTAAATTCCGAGACAGACCTCCAGCCTAACATCTACAGTAAATTCCAAAACAAACACCTTGATGCTAACATGCATAGTAAATTCCGAGACAGACCTCCAGCCTAACATCTACAGTAAATTCCGAGACAGACCTCCAGCCTAACATCTACAGTAAATTCCAAAACAAACACCTTGATGCTAACATGCATAGTAAATTCCGAGACAGACCTCCAGCCTAACATCAACAGTAAATTCCAAAACAAACACCTCGATGCTAACATGCATAGTAAATTCCGAGACAGACCTCCAGCCTAACATCAACAGTAAATTCCAAAACAAACATCTCGATGCTAACATGCATAGTAAATTCCGAGACAGACCTCCAGCCTAACATCTACAGTAAATTGCAAAACAAACACCTCGATGCTAACATGTAGAGTAAATTGAAAGAGATATTTCTGTAAATTCATGAAACGCTATTTTTGGTTCAGTGTCTTCTTGCTGCTCAGCTCGGTCAAAAATTTTGAAAAGCTGTAGAAAATTTATCGATGTTTAAATTTTAAAAGCTCTCAGCATAAAAGAATGAAACAAATAAATGCAGGGTTAATATCCAATTGATGGAAAAGCCATGAAAATAAAAGCAAATAAATATTTCTTCACATGCATTTTACATTGCTAAGACATTAAAAATGTAGCCAAGTTTTGGTTTAGTTTATTTGTTTAATGTTATATCAACTTCTAATGGGTTATTAACAGTCAAAATTTGATTCATTTGTAAATGTTTGACTTATCATAACTATATTTTCAATGTTCTATGTCAATCATTTTTTAAACTGCCCTTTTTTATTTTTCTATAATCATTTGTTTGCACAGTTCTATACGATATCAAGTATTCCTATCTAATACAAATAATTTGCACAAAACTACATTGTTTAAAGTATTCCTACCAAATACTAATAATTTATGCACAATTATATAATTAAAAGTAATTGGCCAAATGGGTAGAGTGTTTGCTAATAATCCAGGAGACCTGGGTTCAATCCCAGAACAAGTCATACCAAAGACTCAAAAAATGGTACTTGATGCCTCCTTGTTAACACTCAGCATTATAAGGTAAGTATCAAGGGTAAAGTGGAGCAATCCAGAGAAAGGAGTAGCACTCTCCACTACACCTCTGTAGTAGCTCTTGAAAAGGGAGCTTTTAATTGCCCTCAACTAGAGTCGCTAACTTTACTTTTTATCTTATTCCTATTCATTAATAGTCATTTGTTTTCACAGTCTTAAGGTAACAAGTTTTCCTATCTAACACCAATAACTTCAAAGCAATTATATGGTTTCAAGTAACTAATTATAATAATATTTAGTGAAGTAAAGTTGGCAACCTTAGTTGAGGGCAACCAGAAGGCTCCTTTTTTAATAGCTACTACACCGAGATGTAGGGGAGGGCGCTACTCCTTTCCCTGGATTGCTCCATTTTACCCTTGATACATACCTTATATTGCTGAGTGTTAAGCAAGGAGGAATTAAGTACCATTTTTAAAGTCTTTGGTATGACATAACCTGGGATTGAACCCAGGTCTCCCAGACCATTGGCAAATACTCTGAAATAAATAATTTGCACATTTATCAAACAATCCTAATATTGAGGATTTTCAAACCTATTTGACCCATGGAACCATAAGTTCTATCACTCCAGGTTGTAGTGGATCTGGGAATAACAACACTAAAAAGGGTGACTCCACACTCACCAGGATTGGTTTAGTGGTTTAGTTTAATGGCATATCAGCCTTTGTGGGTTATTAATGCCAAAGCCATCCTTGTAGAAGAATAGTAGTGATATTATTTAACCCATAGCTAAGGGGATAAGGAGGTTAATACCTTTTCCAAGGGTATTAGTCCAAAAGTAAACATAATGGAAGGATCAGAGTTCAAACTTATTTACTACAATATCACAGTCTAGCACATTAGCCACTGCATCATGGGACTCCCCTTCAGAACTGAAGCCTCACCAAGAAATGCAGTTTAGGGTCATACCGATATAAAAGATAAAATTTTTGAGGAGGATCTTACTTCCCAGCAGAGGATGTAGTCAGTGCATTCTATGCCCCACTGACAAGGTGAGCAACAAAGTTTTGAATAATTAAACAATGATGGTAAAAAGTATATGAAAAATTCTGAAATTGCTTGTGGGAGATTTTGTGAGTAACAGATTGATCCTGCCTTCAAGATACTTATCAGGATAAAATGGGGGAGTCCCCATAGCATAACGGTTAACATGTTGGACTGTGATGTTATAAAAAGCAAATATGAACTCCAGTCACACCATTACCCTTGTAAAAAGATATTAACCCCCTTATACAACACAGCTATGGGTTAAATAGTACCATTACTGTCCTCCTACAAGGATGGCTTTGGCATTAAATAACCCATGAATGTTGATACACCATTAAACAAAGAAACCAAACTAAACCTTATCAGGATATGTATGGTGAAGAGACAATCCACATTCAACTCTGGCAAGGAACGTGATCCATTGTAAGAAAATAAAATCAGAAATAGAATACAATGATTTATCATAACTATATTTTCAATGTTCTATTGCATTACAAGTTCAAAAACATTTTTTTTTAAATGTTTTCTTTGCTCTTGAGTCTTTGTGGAGATGGTATGATTTAGATTTGGCATCTTTTTTCTTCAATTGTATTAAAAAGAGAATCATCTCTCCCTTCTCCCCCAACCACTTCCTCAGCATCTCCTATTGCAAGATGACTTCAAACTCACAAGTAATGGTCTGCTAGCCTAGTTCATTAACCATTACATCATGAAAGGCATCTAAAGTAAATTTCAGCACTGCTCCAGTGAAATGAAAACTTAAATTGCTGTTTAAAGGGTGGAGTTTTTAACTCCAGAACCATCAGGGATTTTGACAGGCTAAATCTAAATAGATTTTAAGCGTTAAGTCTTCATTCTGGTTATATCAGGCAATCATTATCTTAAGAATTATGCAAGATAAAAAAAAAAATAAATCAAATTTATTATTATTAATGATATCATCCTCTATATTTCTAATTTTAGTTTCTAGTGACAACTTAAGTGAGTTACAATAATAATAAGATAGAATTAAGATGAAAAGGAATACTTATAAAAGGAAAATACTGGAGAGATCAAGCATTTTTTTTTGTGACAGCTACACAAATCAATCATATGTGCACCCCAATGCATTAAAATGACATCATATTAAATCTGCCTGGAGGAAAGTCAGATAAATTCTTTTTTTTTTTAACTAGAAAAAATTAATACTAGTGATTAGCAGAGCTTCCTCTAAAAATTATTTCTAAAAACTCTTAACACTACTAGAGTATAAAATATTATATTTAGAAGCTACAGAAAAAAAAACCCATAGCTGCATAACCTTCATCAGATGATAACTCTGAAGTTAGGCATAGTTTCAGTGCCAATTCATCATTGCCACAAACCCAGAGTACCCCAGCAGTATTTTACAATACCACCAGACTTTGTAGGTTTTCTGACACATCATGAGAATGTCAGATTAAAATGAAATCTTTTCATATAATCCTTTGTTCTATTCACAACTTTCCAGCAACAAAATATTAGTTTGAGTTTTGTTTAATGGCATATCAACCTCTCTGGGTTATTTAATGCTAGAAGGGTTAAATTGCTTTTGTCTTTTGTGTATGTTTTAGGTTTTAAGGTTATAACTTTTAGTTACAAAACATTAATTCAGTGATGCAAGATTTTCATTAACTGACAGTAAGATATGTCATTACACAGAATGAAAATAAAATTCACGTGAAATCAGTGTACAAAATCCTACTAGTCAACAAAAGTTCTGAGTGGCTTTTTAGGTTTTATCCGCAAGCGAATCAAATTTTGGTATTGAATAACTCTTAAGGAGTTGATATACCATTAAAAAGAAAAAAAAAAAAAAAAAAAAAAAAACCACACACACACAATGAAATCTGTGAAGTGCTATTTATCTGCCAACCAACTTTTTTACATGTATCTCATTTAAGAAACATTAAAAGACATGTTCCCTTTAAGGAGGGCACTTTGTTATCATGCAAAAAATGTGTTAAAAGGTAAATACAATGAAACAACAAAAGAAAATGCTCGAGCAAAAAGTAAAGTTTTAAGTCTTAATACACAATATGTCAACATAACAATCATGAGCCAGTAACACAAAAATGTCAACTATGAAGAAATATGTCTGAAAATATGATCACAACTGCAGGATATTTGATAAACAGTAAAAATGTTCATTCCATGGCAAGTGAGATATGCAAAGTCTTTTATGAAGACATGTTCAAACATGCATTGTGTTTGAGAGGAAAGAAGATAGAAAATCCTGTCCAACAAAAATGTCCTACCTTAGTGAACATGTGTCTAAGAAGTACTGCGTATAATACTAAACAGCATCTGATGGTGAGGCTCTAGTTCCAGAACTCTTGCCATTACTCTCAGTTCCACTGACCTCAAGTGGTAGTACCTGTTAGAGTCCCATCAATAGGTCAAATCAATTTATTTAAAAATTAATTGCATTTGATAGGACTGTATACAAAAACCTTTTAAGAAACAACTATGCAAAAAATGTAAATATGAATGTATAATGAATGCTCTAGGCATAAAATAACCCTAGATGGGTTGATATGCACTTAAAAATCAATCAACTAGTCCAAGAAAAAGTTTGAACTCAGCACTAAGTGCCTTTATATCTGACCCCACATGGTTAGTGTCTTGTGACTGGACCTTGTATATGACATGTCTGACTTGCAGTGGGTCCTCTCCAGCTGAAGGGAGACAACCTTGCTAATATCTTTTTCTTACTAATTTTTGTGTATATTAAGGTATAATTTTCAATAAACTACATGATTGTAATTCATGTCAATTTTGAAAAAGGTGGACTGAGTAATCTGGGTCACAAGGTAAAGAGAGTATTAACTCCTTAACTCACCCCACCATCATTCTATAAGGATATGTTCAATCTAAGCTAAACATTTATTTTTAAAACTCTATATTGAAAAAAAATAAAGACATCTATTAAGAATATTTATTTCTAATACTACTGAGTACCTACAAAGATATCAAGCATTGACACCTTTTCTGATGCAGTGGTTAGTTAGAAATATTGGCAAATCACTGTTAAGGAGTGTCCTCATGGTGTAATGGTTAAAGCAATGGATTGCGGAATCGTAGTAAGCAAGTGTGCCAAATAAAATTGTTGTCACGTCTCTCAGCAACAAAAAAAAAAAAAAAAAAAAAAAAAACAACAATGTCTGACCAAAAACCTCCTTTCCGTATTCAGTAGTTCTCTTCTCCCTGTCTCTTTAAACTGAATTCAATTTCTTCTCTCATCAATTCTCATCCAAAGCAAAAGACTGTCGCAAAACCAAAGCAAAACACTTGTCATCACAAACCCACATTCGTTCTTTTTATGTCCTTTTCTGCCTACCCTCATTTGCATGCGTGTCTTCACTCTCTGTGGTTTTACGTGACTGCCGGCATGAAGATACATGACCATTTGCAATATAAGCTCACTCAGGGCAGCCATATTTTTTCCAATCCAAAAAAGATACCTTGCACGGGAAGCATATGCGCTGACGTTTGTGCTAAGGTGAATGGCGATTTTCACCCCAATTTCCACTACAACAAGTTTGTATTCCAGTCGCGCTATTACATTCACTTTCGGGCAAATACCCTTGGGAAAGGTATGAACCCCCTTATCCTCCCAGCTATGGGTTAAATAGTACCACTACTGCTCTAGAAGGATGGCTTCACCATTTAATAACCTACTAAGTTTAATATACCATTAAACAAAGAAACCAAACCAATCACTGTTAGTGAATTAGATTTTCATAGAGTGCTCTATACTTCTAGCCTTGTGCAGAACTAAGTGAAGTTGAGTAAATCACTACAAATGTATCTAGCCTACTATACTAATACAACAGCTGGGATCTGTAGTGTTAAAACATTTTAGCTATAACATTGAGTCATTTGAAACTAGGAGTCAGTCTAGTTGGCTGGGGCTGTAGAATACATCAACTACATCTCTGTAGTAGAGTAAGACCCCCAACAGGTATCCGAGATACGACACGAAATAATCTGATAGTGAGGCTCTAGTAATGCTAGAGCTTTGGGGAATGTGGAGTATCCCTTCATTGCCGTTGCTCCCAGGTCAACTCTGACCCAGAGTGGTAGCACCTATCTATGGGTCAAATAAAATTGCTTGACATTCAAATTGTTTGCAAACAAGTGATTTATACTAAACTGAATTGTTAGAAATAGAACTGTTTGATTATTTTGTTATGTGTAAGCAAATGACTGATGTTTAATTGAATTGTTAATGATACATAGCAATACTTGGTACCATTTAACTCCAAATGATTAATGTTGAATAGAATTATAAGTGTTAGATAGCAATAATTGAAACCATAGCAATATTAGTGTGCAAACAAATTAGTTTTAACCCATTTGAAATTGAAATTACCTCCAAACTATGTGAGCAAACAAATGATTACTATTTAAGTGGGATTGTTATACAGCAATACTTGAAATCATTTAACTGTGAGCTCAGGTTCATTTAAAAAAATTATCTACAAAATGTGTTTACAAATCCTATATATCTAATATATATATATATATATATATATATATATATATATATATATATATATATATATATATGTATAAACAGGATTTGGAATTAAATAACCTACAATGGTTGATATGCCATCTAACCAAACCAGAGGGAGTTCCAGTAGCATAGTGGCTAACATGCTGGATGGCAACATTGTAGTGAGTTCAAACTGAAGTCATAGTATTACATTCTTTCATGCCTTGGGAAAGGCATGAAACTACTTATCCCCCTCAGCTATGGATTTAGAGTATTTTGCCAGTGGTCTGGGAGACAGGGGTTCAATCTCAGGTCGAGTCATACAAAAGACTAAAAAAAAAAAAAAAAAAAAAAAAAAAAAAAAAAGGTACTTGATGCTGCCTTGCTTAACACTCAGCATTATAAGGTAAGGATCAAGGGTAAAGTGGAGCAATCCAGGGAATAGAGTAGCACCCTCCCCTACACCTTGGTGTAGTAGCTATTGAAAAGGGAGCCTTCGGGTCACTCTCAACTAAGGTCACCAACTTTATTTACTGTTATTCTATAAGGATGGTGTTGGGCTTTGATATTAAACAATCAGCGAAGTTTGATATGTCATTAAACAAAGAAACTCATTTAAAAGAAGACATTTTCTATTACCCAACCACTCAGGTCACCTCATATATTTGATGCCTAATAATACAGAGTATCTGTTTACCACTCAGTGCTTTTCAATATTTTTTTTCTGTACAGGTGCTGCTACCCTCATCAGTTTCAAGGTGTCCAGGGTATGACACCAAGCTGCATCCAGTAATGAGGCTCCACTTCTGGACTATTTCATTGCTATTCCTCCTAGTTACACCCAGTGTGGTAATAGCAGTTAGGGTCCCCATCTATGGATCAAATAGGTTTCAGTTTCTTTGTTTAATGGCATATCAAATTTTGTGGATTATTCAAAGCCATCCTTGTAGAAGAACAGTTGAATGACTATCTAACCCACAGCTAAAAGAATAAGTTCATACCTTTGTCAAAGACATTAGTCTAAAAGTGAATGTAATAGCACAATTGGAATTTGAACTTGCCTATCTACAATGTCACAGTGCAACACATCAGCCACTACACTATGGGTGGTTCCCAGAATCAAATAGATTTGGTTTAGTAGCACATCAACCATTGTGGGTTATTGTTATATACTCTACCTATGAATATTAACGGGTATGTCCCATTCCTCATAAATACACAGGACACTATTGTGAAGAAGGTGAAATATGCTGACTAAGAAGTCACTAAGAGCAGTGGTTTACCTTCTTCACACTACTGGTGAGTATTGTATTTTGTTCATATTATAAAGATTTCCATTTTATTTCCAACCTCCGTTTTGATTATTTCTCATTCAGTAACCTTTTGTTAGATTACAACAGTTATTTAATGCCAAATCCTGTTTTTTCATATATTAAATATGTGATTTGTAAAAAGATTTTGTAGATACATGCAGTTAGATGATCAAAAAGTTCTATTTTTAACTTCTGCAGAGATGCAGTTGGTGTATTCTACAGGCCCAGCTGATTTGACTGAGAATAAAATAGATCTCTGAAAATTATTAGATAAAAATATGTGAAATCTTATGTATGCAAACATTAAGCAAGAATAGATGCTTGAAATAAGAATTTAACTGTTATCAATGAAGGAAATAGAATCAGCAACCCAAATTCAAATCCTGAGCAAAGTCATTGGGACAGGCTAGAATTCATCTTTTCTTCCTCTTTCTATTGGTAAAATAGTAGGGCAGACTGAGTTCTCTAGCGTTGGTAAATAAAACCTACAGTACTCTGCTTAAAAATTGACCTTGAATTACATCCTGCTCACAGATGAATAAATACATTCAATTGCTTCCCAAAAAAAAAAAAAAAAAAAAAAAAAAAAGACTGACTTTGGCATTAAATAACCTAACAAGGGTTGATATGCCTTAAAACAACCAGTATCAAAATAGCACCTATACCTTGGAAATCAGGAAAATATTAGGCTCACAATGTATGTAAGAAAAAAAAGAAAAAGTACATTTCATAAAACCTATTATTCAATATATACTATACTCCTTATACCTACTCACCAAGTCCCAGCAGGGGCCTTCCCTACAGGACTAAGTTAATTGCTTGGCTCCCCGAAGGGAAATACCAAAGAGACCAAGCAATTTTTATAAATGCTCACACATGAGCCTCCATTTGTGCATGCCGCCTCCCCACTTCATGTCAAATCTGACTTGGTGGAAAATCAGATATATCCATATTCAATGTATATGTACTATTTCACTGAATACATGTATGATAATCAATAACAATAAAATCTAAAAATGGAAATAAATCATTATCAATTTCTAATTTTGCAGAATTAAAAACACATTATATATATATATATATATATAATTAAATATAAACTTACAATAATTAAAAAATAAAAAAATAAAAATTTGAAAATTTAGTTTTGTGATGTAAGGTTTAATTTGGTTTGGTTTGGTTAGGTTTCTTTGTTTGATGTCATATCAACCTTTGTGGGTTATTTAATGCAGAAGAGCAATAGTGGTACTATTTAACCCATAGCTGGAGGATAAGAGGATTCATATCTTTCCAAAGGGCATTAATCCAAAAGTGAACGTAATATCACAACTGGAGTTACTCACTTACTACAATGTCACAGTCCAGCTCATTAGCTGTTCTTATTTGAGCATAAACGAGTGTGTAAATCTTGTGTGACCAATGCATAAATCAGGATATAGCAACTTGTTTCTTTCTGGATTTTCTGAATGTTGGTCTCCAGTTTCCCAAAGTAGGTTTGATTAAGAAGAGCTTACAGCAAATATTGTTATTCCAATATTTTTGCCATTCTGCAAGAATAAATCTATCAGGTTTCAAAGTCAATAGATGGAATCTTGAATTTGTCAGGGGCCAAATCTAATGACAACCGGGTTTTCCAGTTTTTTTAAAAACTTTTTAATAATATTAAGACAAAGAGCAAGTCTGAATATATAATAAAGTTTTTGTGGTTGCTTTCAAAGATGATGTCTAGTGCTAGGTCTTTTTAAATGGGCTTTAGCGGGTTAAAAAAAAAAAAAAAAAAATTGGAGCTTCTCTCTGAAAGAGCTTTTTTATAATTTTCTTGTACACGCTGTTTTGTCGTTGTCCTTGGAGTCATCCGTAAAGATGTAGAGGTGGTTGAGATGGTATTCTAGGATATTGTGGAATTTGTCTTGGTAAGTGCTAGGATTAAGTTTTTGTTCTGGGAAGTTCAATAGCAGAACTAAAAATTGCTTAGTTCAAGGATTACTTTAGGTTTTTAATAATCCAAGGTGGTGTCCTTAGTATGATGGTTTCATGTATGTTGAAGCTCAGGTCAAGGACTTATGTTAAAATCTATCCATAAAACAATTGGTTGGTTGGTTGATTTTTATAGCCTATCAACCCTTGAAAGTCATTTCATGCTAAATACTCTTAACAAGTATGATTTGTAGATAAATAGTTTGTAGCCAACATTATTTTTAAACAAACCAGAGCTCATTTGTTTGCATACAGTTCAATTTCTATTTGACATATAAATGGGACCTTAACAGGTACTACTACTCCAGACCAGTGTGCGTCTAGGAGTAATGACAATGAAGAGGTAATCCACATTCCCTATAACACCAGGATTGGAGCCTCATCAGATGGTTTCATTTCATATCCAGGATAATCACTGAGGGAGGGGTCTTACCCCTCAGCAGAATTGCAGTCAGCATATTCTACAGTTCCAGATAAATGGGCTAACAAAATTAATCAGAAAAATTTCAATATGCAATTTTCAAAGCAATATATGCAAATTGGCTAACCCCATTAAAAAAGAAATCCCTGTTTCTATCAAGTTATATAGCAGTCTATTCAAAAAACTTGTTTGAGGCCTGGCCTTACATTGAAAAACTCGGCCTTTGGAGACTGTCCTGCTAGATAGCACCTGCTTCTTATCTAAAAGTGATCAACGGTTAGGATTATTGCTTGATACCTGAGGAACTTCTCAAGGGAGGAATGCTGATGAAGCCAAGCAATTTTTAGTACTGCTAGTGACCATGCATCAATGTGCAGGAAGCACAACTCACTCAAGTAGTTTTTAGCACTGCTCTTAGTCGTGGATGTAGTGAAAAATAAAAAACATGAATGAGAACCACTCACCTGGACAGGCAATCATTTCTGAAGCTCTTCCTCAAGGTTGAGGGTGGTTGCATTGAATTTTTTTCAAAATGTAAATTTATCTTCAATTGAATGTCTTTTTTGTTATAAGTTATTTTAGTATAGCATTTATTTACTGGCCCATTGGCATAATGGTTAGAGTGTTCACTAATGGTCAAGGAGACCAGGGTTCAATCCGAGGTTAAGACATACCAAAGACTCAAAAAAAAAAAAAAAAAAAAAAAAAAAAGTACTTGAAACTTCCTTGCTTAGCACTCAGCATTATAAGGTATGGATCAAGGATAAGGGGAGAAATCCAGGGAAAGGAGTCGTACCCTCCCCTACACTTCAATGTAGTAGCTATTGAAAAGAACTTTAGATCACCCTTGACTACAGTCAGCCAACTTAACTATGTATTTATCCACCCCTACACATGAGCAGGATGCAACAGAATTTTTTTTTCCCCAAGCAAAGTTCAACAGATTTAAATTCAGAGATATTTTTCTCCAAGACTGGTTGGCATACCAAAGTTCAAGAGCCAAGTCTGACATACTATTTATCCATACATGAAAGGAAAATAGTTGGATGCATACCTTTCCCAAGGGTATTAGCCCTATGTAAAACGCAAACAGCCTCATCCAGCATTTGAACTTGGGTTGCCATGTCCATTACCTATGATTATTACACAAGTGTTTTAGCATATATATATATATATATATATATATGTGTGGTGCATTCAATAAGTTTCCAGACTTTTTGTACAGGCATTTAAAATTGTCATAGACTCTTGAAAATTCACTATGTTATTGGTATACATCTTATGCGATGACTGACCCATTTTTATGATTTCAGCTTCAAATAAACAGCTACAGCAGCAATTGGAATACACCCTACTAAAGCCTGATTATCACAGCTGCTGAATTTCAAAAATGCAATCTGGACATGAGGACACTTTAGAAGAATGATATGCAATAAAATTCTGTTTTAAACTTGGAAAAAATGATGCCACGGAAACGTCTGGAATACTTCAGACTGCTTTTCAACCATCTTGCATGAATCGAGCATCAGTTTTTGAGTGGCATAAGAGATTCAAGGAAAGCAGGGAGTCTGTGAGGGATGATGAGAGGTGTGGGAGGAGTAAGGAAGTCAATACACCAGAGTTGATTGGCCAAAGGGTTAGGGTTAATATGTTGAGGTTTTAAGGGAGTTCAGGAAGAGATTCCGTCGGAAGAGGCCAGCACTCTTCAAAGCAGAACAATGCACCAGTTCACAACTCCATCCTTGTCACAGACTATTTGACCAAGATGGGCATCAAGACACTTTCTCACCCTCCCTACAGTCCAGACCTTGCTCCCTGTAACTTTTGGTTATTCCCTAAGCTCAGAGGCTGTCATTATGAGACAATTGAGGAGATGAAAGAGGCTTTGACCAAGGTCATTGACATGCTCACACAAGAGGACTTCCGAAGTTGTTGGAATGGTACAAGTGCATTGCAGCCAGAGGAGATTACCTTGAAGGGAGCTAGAGTTTCATGTGTGTACTATCAATAAAAGTGCCCATACGAAGAGTCTGGAAACATATTTAATGATCCTTATAAATATTATATATATATATATATATATATATATATAGAGAGAGAGAGAGACAGACAGACAGACAGAGACAAACACACACTATTTTAACATAGTATATAAAGTACTCTATATGTTGAGTGTAATATATACTACATATTACACACTATAATTCAGGCTTATATTTTCTATCATCCATTTGCATATCATGTATTGGTTTCAGTTCCTCTTATAGTTTGGCTGTGTTTCTATGTACTTCTGGCTAGTCTCCACATACGCTGTTAAATGGCCAACAATGACTCAGCAACAGTTAAAAATCTGCCAACAAAACTATTGGCTAATTATTGGCCACACCACTCTCCAACTTTGATTTTAAATCATGGGTTCTGTGAATTATCAACTAGCAGTTATTCACATCCTTTAAAAAAAAAAAAAAAAAAAAAAAAGTTTTTTTTTAAGAAATTCTAGTAAAATGAAAGCAATATTAGATAGCAAACAAAAATGGTGGAAACTTTTCATGAAACTTATTTATGTAAATTCATCAAATTGTTATTTAAAGTATTTTCCCTGGCATTCCAAATGAACTTAATCTTTTAGCTAAAAAGTATATATATATATATATATATATTTGTTGTATCATGGTAAGGAAAAGATACACAGTGAAATAGAGTTAATTGTTTATTAACTCAAGTGGTACAGTCTGACTAGTATTATAAGTCTCACACTATTGGTGTTACATCCGAAGTTGGTCTACTACTGACTGACGTCCTTTCAGAGCTCTTCTGTCTCTGCTTCTCTCTGCTGCTGTCTCACTAGCTTAAGAGACATGGTGTCTTTAATACTTCTGCAATACCGGAAATCACGTGGTACAAGCCACTATAAAACACACACACATATACATATATATATATATATATATATATATATAAAATATCCCACAACTATGGACAAGATGTGATAGAAGACCAATTTTTAAGTTTCAAGTCATAATTTTGCTTCTTGACCAGTTATCTAACCAAGGCTAAAAGAAACCATTCTACCTTATTATTCAACCATGTCTAGGAGAAAAAAATGGATTCATGCCTTTCCCAAGGGCATTAGCATGAAAAGAAATGCAAACAGTTTCATTCAGGTCTTGAAGTCAATTCTATTTCCTATGATGATAACCATAATGCTATAAGCACCTCCCTAGCAAAATAATATATTCTATCACAATTAGATGGGTATAAAAGTTTCCAGCATTTTCAGACAAAAAATTTCATTTAATATATTATATAAACATGCTACAAAAACAAAAAAAAAAAAAAAAAAAAAAAAAAAATCAATTACAACAATGCCATCATTAGATGATGAATCTAAGGTCAGACATAATTTCAGAGTCAAGGCATCATCACCTTTCACCCAGGGAGTCCCAGTAATATCTTACAATACTAGCAGACTTTAGATTTTTTGGTTGCATGGGAACGTTGGATCAAAATGCAACCCCTTTATATAATCCTTACTTATATTCACAAGCTTCCAGCAACAAGGCAATAAGACTTGAAGAATTAACAGAGAAATAGAATTTCTATGAATTTCAATTTGAAGTCAACGTCTAAAATCTCAATTCAAAATTATTTCAACAATATTAATTTGAATTAATTGATAAGACATCAAATTCATTGGGAAAATCAAAGCAATGTTTTAAAATTAATAGATCATCATTCAAAGTATTTTTCCTGGCTTTCAATAATCTTTTACAAGTTTTCAATTTCAATGAATATATCTGTTAGAATGCAACTGGATGTGTCCTTAATGATGTTCTATAACAAGAGTTCATCAGAGGTTTCAGGTTTCTTCCAACATCAGACCTCACTCAGCTGACCTGGCCACCACTATTCAGGCATGTCCCACATCCTGGAAGGTGTGAATAACCATGGTTGCTTGTGTTTTATGGCATATCAACTATAGGAGGTTATTTAATAACAAATACTATTTATACATATATTAAATATAATTTGTAAACAAACAGTTTGTTGATAACATTTTTAAATGAACCAGTACTCATTTGTTTGCACAGTTAAATAATTACAAGTATTGCTTTATAACCCTAACAATTTAACATCAGTTATTTGTTTGCACACAGTTAAAGGACTATACATATATGATTTGTAAGCGAATAGTGTGAAGGTAATCTCATTTTTAAATGAAATAGAGCCAATTTGCACACAATTAATTACTTACAAGTATTGCTATGTAATACTAATAATTCAGTTTAACATGAGTCATTGGTTTGCCCACAGTTAAACAGTTTCAAGTATTGCTATGTAATACTAATAATTCAATTTAACATGAGTCATTTGTTGGCACACAGTTAAACAGTTTCAAGTATTGCTATGTAATACTAATAATTCAATTTAACACGAGTCATTTGTTTGCACACAGGGAAATGGTTTCAAGTATTGCTATGTAATACTAATAATTCAACAGAGATGCAGTCAGTGCATTCTACAGCCCAAGCAGATTGGGTTGGTAGTGTAGAGGACCTGCCAAAAGAGATAGATGGCAAAAGAGTTAAGGGAATCAATGCTATCAATACGATTTGATAATGATGAATAGTCCAACCACATTTGAAGCACCAATTCCTGTTAGATCCTTGAAATTAAGTAATGATGGTCAAGTAAAAAACCTAAGAGTAGTGCACTAAAAACTAAGCAAAGTTTAGTAAATAACTAAAAAGTATTTTTCTCTGGTAAGAGAAAAATTGTCTAACAGATTCTCCAAACAACTACTCATTTTTTGAATTAAGTTACCCCCCATCTCCGAGATCAGTTACCCTACCAATTACATTCTTGTTCAGTTAATCGCTCCATAACTATAATTTCTAGGTTGACTGATTTCTTGAATTTAGCAATCACAGCTTTCTATACACCTTTTAAAGTAAAGTTGGCGACCAGAGTCAAGGGTAACCCAAATGCTCCCTTTTCGATAGCTACTACACTAAGGTGTAGGGGATGGCGCTACTCCTTTCCCTGGATTGCTCCACTTTACCCTTGATCCTTACCTTATAATGCTGAGTGTTAAGCATGGTAACATCAAGTACCAGTTTTTGAGTCGTTGGTATGACTCGACCTGGGATTGAACCCAGGGCACTGGCATAATGGTTATAAACCTTTTAGTTAAACAGTATATTCCATCATATTAGATTTTTTTTTCAGCATGTCAACTCTTGTTGGATTATTTTTACTAAAGTCTTGTATTTCTATTTTTTTTTTTTTTCCCCCCCATGAATACTCTGCTTTATGTCATTTCAACCTGTCAAATTCACCTTTATGTCACTTTTTAGACAAGATTTCAGTCCAGTCATCACATCCAATGTTACATCACTCAACAATATCATCCATGTCATAATAAAAGGATGTGAAATAAAATGTTTCCCTGAAAGTATATTTATAATGAAACAGACTACTTTGTCTAGGATATGAATTTGGTTTGAGTCTATTTATTTATGATCAGGACCGGTTTTAAGCCAATTACACTAATTTGTTCAAATTGGGCTTAGCATTTTCAAATAGTTTACAAAACTAAAACTGATTAAAAACATACCTATAGACAACTATTTCACAAGAGTCTAAATAATTTGGTGATTCTATCTATAGAAAATGACATAACAAAAACCATTGACTTCGAAATGATTTTGAAGGGTAGAGGAACCCCCACTAACAATTTTCTAATTAGGCCCCATACTTCTTAGTGCCAGCCCTTTTTATGACTATAACATTTACATCACCATGCCCCAGACTAATCTCCAATTGGAGAGAAAAAAAAAAAACAGCAGATAAAAATCGCAAACCAATAACAGGAAAAAAAATTCATTGCATTTGTTGGGAACTTCCTAATGGGCAGTTGGCACAGCCGATTCCACAGTAAATACACTAAAAATAAGCTGTAAAGCACATGGCTGAAATATGAAAATAAATAACAGAGTGAGATAACCACCCTTGTCTGATAAATAATTTCTGTTAATGACCACTAGATAGCACTGTCAAAGCAAAGCACAATTTTTTTTTTTTTTTTTACTTAATGAATGTAAAAAAAAAAAAAAAAAAAAAAAAAAAAAAAAAAGACCTGATTCTTGTCTCATGGGAAAGGGAAAATTTTTATCCCCAACTAACCATGAGTTATATTAAACTTGACACCACAAAATAGTACATACTATACAATGCCTTTGGCTTAATTGCTCATACAGGGTACATCTGATGATTCCACACAACTAAAGAACTCTTATTTGTATAAATTTCTAAGATGAAGCTTGATAATTTTTATAAGAGAACAGGACATCTAAAAAAAAAGTAGCGGATATGTTGGGCTAGTGACCTGTTGAGTATGCACTCAACTTTATGCACATAAAGATGAGTATACAATATGGGAACTAATAATCAAAAAGGCTAAATGAAAAAAAAAAAAAAAAAAAAAAAAAAAATTAAAATTGCAAAATGAGCCAAGTAAAAAAATCTTATATCATAGTGATAAGCAGTATTTCATGGGTTGATAAAGACAATAGCTTTTTAAGTCCTAAAAATTTACTTAGAATTATCCAGTAGGACCCATGGCATAATGGATATCAGCATTTAGTTAAAGAACTAAGTGTAATCATCAAAAGGATGCAGATTCAATTCTGACAACAGGTAAAAATAACAATATTTTCTCTATACTTTCTACCTGCTGATAGTTAACAGAATTAGAACAATCTACTCCATGGATTAAATAAAGGGTTTGGTTCAAAATTCTGTGTAGGTTCACGAGAAGAAGGCTGAAGAGCACATCAGCTGAAACCATATAAATATAACAATAAAAGTGAATACAATAGTCTGAATACCCTAAATGATAAAAGTTCAAGAACTGTTCTCAATTATGTCTCATAAACTTTGATTTTAATGGCATGTCAACTCATCTAGGCTTATTTTATGACTAAAGATTAGGGAACCACATTGATATTTATATTTTTTGTGTAGTTGTTTAACTCTAAAACCCATACACCTATTGCAGGCACTACCCCAGGTCGATATGCCATTAAACAAAGAAACCAAACCAAGTAAAAACACTGACATTCAAACAATGTTGAACAAACTTAATATTATCCCAATAAGGCAAGAAAAGTAATTTGTACAATACATTTATTCTTAAGAAACAATTTTCATTCTGCAGTCTCCAAATAATATTCCTCAACAAAATAGTGACAACCCAATGTTCAGTCACAGACCTATAAAATAAAGGTTGGTTGGTTGGGTTTTATGGCATATAAACCTTTGTAGGTTATTTGATGCCAAATCCATTTTTATACAAATAATCAGTTCTATTTCAAACAATTCAGTTTAGCATAAGTATAGATTTTGTTTACACATGGTTAAATGTCAAGAACAGTTCCATTTCAAACAATTCAGTTTAGAATAAGTACGCAGTTTGACCCGTAGATAGGACCCTATCAGGTGCTACCACTCTAGGCCAGAGTGGATCTGGGAACAATGGCAATGAAGGGGTACTCTGCATTCCCCAAAGCTCCAGCATTACTGGAACCTAACCATCAGACTGTTTAGTGTTGTATATCCAGGACACTCGTTGGGGGGGGGCTTATCCCTCAGCAGAGATGCAGTTGGTGTATTCTACAGCCCCAGCCAACTGGGCAACCTAAAATAAAGCAACTTTTTTTATGTTATTCACACCAAGTGAAAACACCAACATCCAAACACAGAAAGGTGAACAAACTCAATATTACCACTACAAAACAAGGAAAATAGTCATTATGACACAAAAATTAAATTTAATGGTTTATGCACATTCTAAGAGCATACATAAATATAAATACCAGGATATTCCTCAGAGAGAATTTCTGAAGAGATGTAATATCAGCTGTTGATGAGAAAGAGAGAGAGGGAGGGAGGAGTATAGGTACTATCTATCCCAAGTGGGTATGCCCAAATATGTGTGGTTCTCTCATCAGTCAGTTGGTACTACTCATCCTCACTCATTATATTTACATGTCTACAGAGGAAGAGGGAATATGAGGAAGTGAATATACTAACAATTGCTATATATCTTTTTACTCCTTCCTTCCAAATGCTATCTATGTCAAACTGTTCATATCTACCTACCTAATTTCATTCTTAATATCTAATCTATTTAAATCTATGTCAAATTCATATCTACTTGGCTATCTCATTTTCTTCATGAGTTTATCTATTTCCCTACTTATTTCATTCTCTTAATATCTTATCTGTTCATATCCATTTCATTCTGTTCAACTCTATTTATCTGTTAAAAATCTATGTCAAACTGTTCATAGTACTTAAATATCTAATTTTTTTTTTTTATAGAGGTCAGTTTATCAATTTTACAATTAATTTCATTCTTTTGATATCTATTCAAATCAATTATCTCATTCTGTTCTTACTTATCTATGAACACAATGAGATAGATGTTAGTCTATAAAATAAGTCAATTTAAATCAATTCCTAATCTCCCACATTTACAAACCTTATTCTGCCAATATCTAGCTTTCTACAAACTTATCTTTAGCTTAGGGTCAAGACATGCTGAAAGTGCTGGTCCCCACCAAATCAAGGAAGTTAAGCAGTAAATTAGCTCATCATCCTTTCACATACAAATCCAATTTTTCACAACAAAAATTAACACTTTTAAAGCACAAATATAAAAACTAAAAGAATGTTGAGTTACAGGAATACAGTTACGACAACAACAACAAAAAACAGCCACATAACGTGTATAGTTTAGTTGTTTTAAATTTTTAACAAACAACCTCTGGGCAAAAATGACAATTTCTCAACCAGTTTTCTTATGACTACACCTTACTACCAGTAGGAAGGAAATACTAATTCATTTATTCTTTCCTCTCAAGCTGTCTGTTGTATTTTCATAGAAAAGGGAAAAAAATTGTCCAAGAAATAAATACCACTTATTTTCGGTGTATTTCAGCTTCTCTCTAGACATTCTCAAATTAAGAAGTGACTTGGTATTTTTGAGTTAATAAACAAAAGATCCTATTCTTATATAAATCATAGCCCACCCCTTATGTGGAAAGATGGTTTTCCAAGCTTCGAAATTTAAGCTCCTTACTTACTGGGGACTGACAGACCCTTTTAAAAATCCTAACTCTAGTGTATCAAAGTTCTTATGGTTGATCCTTTGTTGTTGGTGACTAGGGATGTAGACGCTGTTGCAAGTACATTACATGTTCCAGAGTGTTGAAGATTTTGAAAAGGAAACAATACATGGTCTTTAACCAAATATGATTAGATATGTGACGCGTTCAATAAGTTTCCAGACATTTTTGTACAAGCATTTAAAATTGTTGTAGGCTCTTGAAAATTCAGTATGTTATCGCTATATATCTTATGAGATGACTGACCAATTTTTATGATTTCAGATTCAAATGAACAGCTACAGCAGCAATTGGAATACACTCTAATAAAGCCTGATTGTCACAGCTGGTGAATTTAAAAAATGCAATCTGGACGTGAGGACACTTTAGAAGAATGATATGCAATAAAATTCTGTTTTAAACTTGGAAAAAATGCCACAGAAACGTATGGAATGCTTCAAACTGCTTTTCGACCATCTTGCATGAATCGAGCATCAGTTTTTGAATGGCAAAAGAGATTCAAGGAAGGCAGAGAGTCTGTGAAGGATGATGAGAGGTGTGAGAGGAGTAAGGAAGTCAATACACCAGAGTTGATTGGCCAAAGGGTAAGGGTTGGGGTTACTATGTTGAGGTTTTAAGGGAGTTCAGGAAGAGATTCCATCGGATGAGGCCAGCACTCTTCAAATTGGATCAGTGGCATTTCCAGCAGGACAATGCACCAGTCCACAACTCCATCCTTGTCACAGACTATTTGACCAAGATGGGCATCAAGACACTTTCTCACCCTCCCTACAGTCCAGACCTTGCTTCCTGTAACTTTTGGTTATTCCCTAAGCTCAGAGGCTGTCGTTATGAGACAACTGAGGAGATGAAAGAGGCTGTGACAAAGGTCATTGACACACTCACACCAGAGGACTTCCATGGGGCCTTCCAGAAGTTGTTGGAACGATACAAGTGCATTGTAGCCGGAGGAGATTACTTCAAAGGAGACTAGAGTTTCATGTGTGTACTATCAATAAAAGTGCCCATACGAAAAAAGTCTGAAAACTTATTTAATGATCCTCGTTACAAGTTGCTGCCTAAGTATATATATATATATATATATATATATATATATATACACACACACACACAATTACAATATATATATTATTTCTTTAAAATGTCTTGTTAATTTTTATACAATATTTCAATAGAAATTGGATCTTAATCCAAATGGATAATACATTTTTCCTCTCCATATTTTTATCAATCATGTGTGTACTTAAAAATATCTCTTTATGACATTTGCAATTTCTGGTCATCTAATTTGATTATTTGTTTAAAAATCAAATATTAACAAAAGTTTATTTTATTCCAATTGGGAGAAGAAAAAAGAAAAGTGAAAGTGTAAAATAAAAAGAAATTAAGTAGTCTACCTTATTAATTGCTTCAAATGGCATCAAATAATGTCTTATTATCCTAGAAGAATTTCAAGGTTCCTTAGTTTAATGGCATATCAATCTTCATGGGTTATTTAATGCCAGAGCTATCCTTGCAGAAGGGCAGTAGGGGTAATATTAACCCGTAGCAGGAGGGGGGAATAAGGGGGTTCATACCTTTCTCAAGAGTATTAAACCAAAAATGAATGTAATAGCTCAACTGCAGATCAAACCAAGATGCTGCACTCCAGCATGTTAGCCATTACATTATGCAGAGTCCAGCCTACTGAATTTCAAGTTGTTCAGCTGGTGAATATACTAAATAAAATACACACACACACACACACCATCTCTTCGGACGCATAAAAGAGGATTTAAGAATCAAACATTATACCAGTGATGAAGTGGCTCAAAAGAATGGTCAACATAATTTTATAAAAGGTAGGGATACATGCTCTTATTGCTACTGAGAGAAATGGTGACTATCCTGAGAAATAGGGATATGATCCTCAGAGAAAAAACTTAATTTTGTGAAGGATGGATACATACTATTTTGCTATTGAGAGAAATGGTGACTATCCTGAGAAGTAGAGATCTGATCCTCAGAGAAACAACTAAATTTTGTGAGGCAAGGATACATGCTCTTATTTAAAAGATGGAACACTGCTATTGAGGAAAAATGTGACTATGTTGAGAAATAGGGATGTGATTCACAGATGATCAGCTTTATTTTGATGTATGATACATGTTTCCGTATTGGTAATTATTCCAGTACTAAAGAAAAAAGCATTAGTTTTTGACTTAAATATAAATATTTTTCTTTCATCATTATTTTCACATCTTTCTCATCATTGAGTTTCACTTTTAAAACATTCCTCTCATGTCATTCACATATCTCAATTTTGGTAGTTATTTCATTTTATCAGTATTTATTTCTGTTATTATTTCTCTTAATATATGTCTTTTTTTTTTTTCTCTTAATTCCTTTTAGCATTTTCTCTCCATCATTGCTATTTCTCAATCAATGAACAACACTGTTGTTGATTTATCTAGCCCTATCTTCATCCTCTCGAGTAATCCCTCAGCTTCACTCAACTCTTACATCTAACAACTTTTAACTTGCCTTTTTATGTCAATATACAAAGTGTATTCAGAAAGTATCAAGACTGAAACTGTATTTACCAAGCCAGAAATAAAAAATGGTTTGGTTTGGTTTTTAATGGCATCTCAACCAGTCTTGGGTTATTTTTTGCCAAGGGGTTAGCGAATCACATTGTACATTCATATATACTTTTATGTGTAGTTTCTGAAGAGGGTTTCTTTTTGTACATGGTCTTATCAAATAAATTTTTTTTAAAAGATCTATTTCACTCATTCAAGGACTATCAATCCAGATTAGAGTGGTCCTGGTAATAATGACAAGAGTTACTCCATAGTTCCCAGGTTTCCAGAACTGGAGCCTTAACATCAGATGCAGTTTAGTGCCATACCCAGGACACCTTTTTTAAGGGGTAACCCTAACCCTTGCATGCATACACACACACACACACACATGCAAATATGGTCCTATAGCACACATATAGAAGATACATAAGCTGTGACCAATAGCACTTATAGTTGTACTAGATAGCGAAGAGTCTAGTTGCCAAATAGATGTCATGCCATATGCATCACCAATACTCCAATCTAACCTCAACTAATATTGCCGACCTCGGCCAACCCAATATTCTTAATACAAATAATTTACATACAGTTAAATGGTTTCAAGTATCCCTATTTAACTAATAATCTTAATAATAATTATGTGCTTCCATGCATTTCTATTCAATACTAATACAGGTTTGGTTTGGTTTCTTTGTTTAATGGCATATCAACCATTGCAGGTTATTTAAGGCCAAAGCCATTCTCCTAGAAAACCAACAGTGGTATTATTTAACCCATAGCTGGGAGGATGAGGAAGTTCATACTTTTCCCAAGGGTATTTGCCCGAAAGTGAACATAATAGTGTGACTGGTGTACGAACTTGCTTACTACGATTCCGCAGTCCATCACTTTAACCATTACACCACGAGGACACCCCCTACTAATACAGATCTATTAGACTAATAGATGAAACTCAAACAGTTACATCAACCCTAACTCAGAGTGGATCTCAGGGTAATATCAATGAAGTGGTACTCTATACTTAGCAGAACTTGACTCTCATGACCAAATGCAGGGTAGTGTCATACCCAGAACACTAAGAAATTATCGAGAAATCCCCATGGCAAAAGTGCAGGACTGCGATGATATAGTAAATAAAAAAGTTTTAACTCCAGTCACACTATTAGGTTCACTTCCAGACTAATACCCTTGGGAAAGGTCTGAACTTCTTATTCCCCCAGCCTTTGGTTAAATAGTACCCGTACCAGTCCTCTATAAAAATGTCTTTGGCATTTACCTATAAAGATCTTATACCATTAAACAAAGAAACTAATACCAGAACCAATTTGTGAAAGTTTAAGTTTTGAGATGGATGATTTTATTCTTTTTAATAATGCGCTTGTTATATTGACGATAATATTTCTGTATAGAACACTATTTTATTTACAAGTGTTGGAAGTGGTATTTTTAGCTTTTCAATCAAGAGCAAGTTTATTTGTTTTATTGTAAATTATGGTATGAGAGAGATCGGTCTACATATTGATATTAAAAAAAAAAAAAAAAAAAAAAAACTTCAAGACATAATGAGGGATGAGAAAATAATAAAAGAAAACAGGACACTAAAAAGAAATTGATATAATGAAGGCAAAAGATCATAAGATTTAATATCAGATTGTTTGGAAAATAATCACAAATCTTATTCCACATTTAAATGTAAAATTTGTCAATATTTTCTAAACAACCTAAAAATATTTTTCAAATAATCAGTAATCATAATAAAGGGATAATTAAGGAATTTCAGAACCGAACAAATGATGATGATGATGATAATAATAATAAACAAAATGAATGTAATTGTAAAACTCGAAATGATTGTCCTATGAATGGATTATGTAACTTAGATAATCTAGTATATCAAGGAATTATTTACCCAAAAGAGAATATTAATGATAGAAAAACTTATATTGGAATTTCCTCCACGAAATGGAAAATTAGATATGCTAATCACAAATATTCTTTCTCCCATGAACATCTGAAACATCAAACAGCCCTATCTAAGCATTTTTGGAGTTTGAAAAATAAAGGTTTAACCCCCGAGATTCAATGTTCCATAATAAAAAGATCAAATACTCCAAAATGTTTCGATAGTAGATATAATCTGGATTTAGAAAAGATACACATTTTACTTTACCCAGAGCCGGAAAAATTATTAAATAAGAGATGTGAATTAATAGCTAGGTGTAGACATAGGGCTAAATTTAAACTATAGATAATTAACATGAATAATGCTTTTTAAAAAACATAGGATTAAATTGAGAATTAATGTAAATGAATAAAAATAAAATAAAATATTAGATAGAAAATGTGAAAAAAAACCATATCATATATACGTACTAATCATTAAAAGTGGAACTGATTAATAGGCTCTAAATAAATTCGATTTTTTTAAAAAAATAAAATAAAAAGTTAAATTTAATTAAATCTTGAAAGTAATTTAATATAATTTTTACTGTATCGTTACGTAAAGTTATTGAATAAAGTTATTTTTCTAATTTAGTATTAAATCTGTAGTTTTAAATTGAAAAATAATTAGAATTTTAAAAATAAAAAGAATTGTTTTAAAAATTAATTTACTATAATTCTAACCGACAATAAAATAAAAAACAGAAGTGGGCTAAATGAGAAGATAACTCTTCACCCCTCTTCTATCCCCTCCCACCTTCTTTCCCGTGTCTATTCCGATTTATTTTATCCATAGGATCTGAAGAAGTCCCGTTAATAATTTTTTTTCTTGTGTTTTTTGATTTTTCAAAAACACATAACAGGATGGAAATAAATTTATAATCCTAATGTGACTTGTTTGTGTTTTTTCTTAATGAAATATATATATGCACTTCGTTGGAGATATAGAATATGCTGACTGCATCTCTACAGAGGAGTAAGACTCCGAACAAGTGTTCTGAATATGACAATAAACCATCTGATTTCTATTTCAAGCTATTCAGTTTCGTAAAACAATTATAATTCAAACAATGAAGTTTAGTATAAGTATAGATTTTGTTTACACACAGTTAAATGTCAAAACAGTTCAATATTAAACAATTCAGTTTAGCGTAAGTACGGTTCCATTTCAAACAATTCAGTTTAGCACGAGTACCCAGTTTAAGTGTCAAAAACATTTCTATTTCAAGCTATTCAGTTTAGTCAAACAGTTCCAATTCAAACAATTCAGTTTAGCATAAGTATGCAGTTTAGTTCTATTTAACCTGTAGATAGGGCCCTATCTGGTGCTACCATTCTGGGACAGAGTGGACCTGGGAGCGATGGCAATGAAGGAGTGCTCCACATTCCCCAAAGCCCCAGCATCACTGGAACCTCACCATCAGATTGTTTAGTGTCATATATCCAGGACACCCATTGGGGGGGGGTCTTACCCCTCTGCAGAGATGCAGTTGGTGTATTCTGTAGCCCCAGCTGCTGACTGGTCAAAAATATCAGTGTTAGATACTTGAAACTATTAAACCGTGCAAACAAATAAGTTTTGGTTCATTTAAAAAATGATGTTACTTAAAAAAAAAAAAAAAAAGCACCTACAATAGAAAAATAAGATAAACACAGACACGAAATTTAATTACCGTCTTGAAATAAAATTTTTGTCACTACACTTACAGTATATCAATTTTTTTTAAAGTTTCCACAAAAACTTTTTTCTCCTGACAATGACAAAGTCAAAAAATAAATAACAAAAGTAATTTTCCTATTTGTTTTATCACTTTCATTTATCCTTGTGTGTGTGTGTATATATATATATATATAAAATTCACTATATAGAGGATGTAGCAGAAACAGCTCCCACATCTTAAAATGTCACCTGTGTGGTGGAAGTCAACTTAGGCAAATGGTAGTGGTAGCTTCACCTAGCTAATGACTTACATTTGTTTTCAGATATGGTGAAACTGTAATTGTTATACAAAGAGCTTTTCATGCACATTTCATATGACATCAGAATGATGGTGTTCCAGATAGAAAATCTATACTGCTTTGGGTTGAAGATTTCAGAACCACATATTCATCAACAAATAAAAACAGTAACCCTTTATTTCAACAGTGAAATTATTTTTTTTTTTTATATCAGTTATATTAGTCTTTTTGTCAACTTTTAAAAACAAAGCCGGTCAAAACCAGGATCGTATCTTGGAAAAAACTGTAAGACATTAGCTAAATGGAGTGACCACTCCCACTTGCTTAAATTGACTTGTACCAAACAGGTGACAGGGCACAATACAAGTACAAAGAACAACAGAAATACCTTCCAATTGTTTAAAATGTGAGAGGTATTTCTGTTGTGCCTGTACTTCCAGGAAAGATCAGATGACATTAAGAAACTGGGAAACATCATGCAGTTACTACAATGACAAAAATAAATAAAAGATCTGCTCCAATGATGTATGAAATAGAATAACATGACCATACCAGAAAGTAATTCAGAGCAATTTCAATAAAATTGATTGCCTGTGTCAATAAGTGTAAATCTCATACCAAGACTGTAAACTGATTGAACGGGTTGTGTTTTATGACATATCAACACTTGTGGGTTATTTAATGCCAAATTGTTTATATATATATATATATATATATATATATATATATATATATATGGCTTGAGTGAGAGTCATGATAACTGCCCCACATGGTTGCTGACTAAGCGTATAGAGAAAAAACTAGACGGGAACTCCACAAGAATACCACAAGCTATATTGAACAAATCCTGGAAGCAACATCCCACAAAACAGCAGCAATACAGCCACCCACTTCCCATCTCTAAAACCATCCAAATTAGATGAATAAGACATGCAGGACACAGCTGGAGAAGTAAAGATGAACTCTTAAGCAACGTTTTCCTATGGACCACTTCACACAGACGTGTAAGTGTCGGCTGACCAACAAGAACTTATCTACAACAGTTCTGTATGGACGCACAGGATGTTGGCTAGAAGACTTGCCAGAAGTGATGGATGATAGAGACAAATGGTAAGAGTCAGTGAAATCTGTGCTAGCACCGCAGCATGAAGATGATTATATATATATATATATATATATATATATATATATATATATATATATGTACACACACCAAACTCCTCCACAGGAATAAGATATGACACAAGGTCAATTTTCTTAAGTGGTGTTTGACAGGTTTGTATTTAGAGTTTTCCTTCTCCTAAACTAATGACCATACCAAGGTTTAAGAGCCCAGTCTGCCCTGCTATTTACCCATAGCTGGAGGAAGAAGGGTCGTATTATTTACCTCTCCCAAGGATATTAGCGCCATGTGAAATGCAAACAGCCTTGTCCAGGAATTGAACTTGAGTCACTATGTTCATTTCCTATGACAATAACTATTACACCATGGGCACTTCCATATATATATATATATATATATATATATGTGTGTGTGGAAGCGAATAGTTTGTTAGGAATATCATTTCAAAATGAGCCAGAGTTCATTTATTCGCACACAGTTTAATGATTTCAAGTATTATTAATCAACACTAATAATTCTATTCAATATTAAATCAATTATTTGCATACAGTTAAATGGTTTTAAGTATAGTAAATGAGAGAATAGTTCTATTTGACCCATAGATGGGACCCTAACAGATACTGCTGTTGCATTGTTGGTAGATTGGAATATGACAAGTGAATATTTTGTTAAAAGGACAGACGCTTTAGTTGCTAGAAGCTTAATAAAGATGACACAGGCTTGTTGAAATAGGAAATGAGTAATGAGTTGACAGGTTAATTAACCAGGTGGTCGTGACACATTGAAATGAGATGACCAAGACAATAGAAATAGTAGACAAAAGCCCAGAAGCAAAAAGTACAGGGGTCACCAGCTGGAAGGAAAATACTTAGGCAGCTAACTGGATGTGAGTTGTCAACCTCAAGTAGATCTGTTTATAAAAGCAGCCATGTTCAGATGTCCGAGGATTCCCGCCTAATAGTCGAAGTGAAGAGATCTTCCGTCAACCCCTTATGCACTAAATACCTCTTTGACTCTCTCTCAGACTCCACACTCATAGCAAGCCGCGGAAATAAAGAACATAAGTTATATATTTTTCATACAAGTGTTCATTTTTTTTTTTTTGTTATCAACTCCAGTTGCTGTGTGTAACCTGCTAGGATGAACAGCAGGACTAGTATACAACACTACTACTGCAGATCAAAGTAAACCTAATAGTTATGGTAATAAAGGGGTATTCCACATTCCCCTAAAGCTCCAAGACTGGAGCCTCACCATCAGATGATTTATTGTTATACCCAGAACTCTTGTTGGGGGAAGGGTTCTTTTCTAGGAACATCTTGATCATGTGACTTTCATGAATCCAATGAAAGCCAAGCTCTCAAATGACCTTGGTGTCATCAAACATCAATTAGAATAAATGACATCCAACAGTTTTTCAACAGTTTTCAAAACTATTTACCAATAATGGATTTCATTCTTCCTCTCAATTTTTTTCTTGTATCAATCATTTTTTAAAGCTATTCGTAATTTTTCTGTCATCAACTTAAGTACCTGTCATTATTTTAATGTTTTTTTTTAATATATCTGTTTATCAATCTTTTTATCTTGTTTGCTTTTTTTTCTATAGATATCTACATATATCTATTCAAATTCTCCATAGATCTATAGAGTATATTTCTTCCTCATAATATCTGTGTATCAATCAACTATTTTATTTTTATGAGAAAGTCAGAGCTTTTCAAATATTTTGCATTAATGACTTTTTAAAAATATTTTTCTGACACATGACTTAAGTTTTGTTCACCAAAACCAACATCATTCAAAATAAGTTAAAAAAAAAAAAAAAAAAAAAAAAAAAAAAAAGATAAATAAATAAATAAATAAATAACATGCAAGTTGGAAATTTTTTTCTTTTTGCTTCCTCTCATTATCCATGTAGCCATCCAGCCTTTTTTCTTCCATTGTCATCCATGTAGCCATCCAGCCTTTTTTCTTCCATTGTCATCCATGTAGCCATCCAGCCTATCCTTCTTCCATTGTCATCCATGTAGCCATCCAGCCTATCCTTTTTCCATTGTCATCCATGTAGCCATCCAGCCTATCCTTTTTCCATTGTCATCCATGTAGCCATCCAGCCTATCCTTCTTCCATTCTCATCCATGTAGCTATCCGGCCTTTTTTCTTCCATTCTCATCCATGTAGCTATCCAGCCTATTCCTCCCTCTTCCAGGCAATCTCTTATATTTCTTTTCTTCCACCAGTTCTCTCTTCCTTCTTTTCTACAGCCATCTCTCTCTCTCTCTCTACCATTCTCTTCCACAATACTTTATCATAATCTTTAAGTTTTCTTTCAATAATGTTTAATTTTTCTTCACCTTCTCTAGATATCTTTTATTTCCTCTCTTTAAGTCTGTAGAGTATTTACTCCTAGCTTTTTTTTTTCAAATTCAGCTTCTGTTTACACATACTAGAACACATCAATAATTAACTATTTTTACCTCTTTACAAATGTTATATATAAATATATAAACAATACACATCTATATTAGATGTGATATGTGTACACACTACACTGGTGCCAATTTGTACTGGTCTTTACTCACCTCAAGGACATCATTGAAAGTTTGAGAGAGGGTAAACTTTCAACATGAACATTATTAGTCTTTTAGACATACTAGCACAAGCCTATATATATATATATATATATACACACACACACAGACAGAGAGAGAGATACAAAAAGGTAGATATATAAAGTTAGAGAGACAAAGAGAGAAAGAAATAAAAAGATAAAGAGATGTGCAGAAACACATCTTGTTTTCAGTACCTCAAAGCTAATAATAAATGTATCCACCTCCACATTGCACTTAGACAGAACACACCTCAATGCCTGCACCTATAGCAGAAGGAACTGGTCAAATTCTGGAAAACCCACCATGTAATTTTGAATGTCATAATGACAAATAGGATACAATTTTTTTAAAAATCCTAAGTCATAATTAATCTAATGGAGTAGCAAATAAACACTTCCATATCTTAGAAAGAGAGAGAGAGAGAGAGAGAGAGAATGTCCAGTTATCTCTATTTCTCTGTATCTGTTAAAGAATTCTCAGATTGGGTTACTTTCTACTATTTATAAAAAGGTCTGCTTAATTGGTTGCTTGTTAAGCAGCACTCACAAAGCAACTCTTCAGTGCTTCCTTATCGCACAGAAATGTTCACCAAGTTTATCTTAATTTTCTTGGTTCTCAAATATTTTTTTTTTAAATCTCATGAAGTTTTTCCACCTTACATGTTATCTCAAACAATGTGAATTTTCTCTTAAATTTTCTTATCCCATAAGAGTGATATTCACTCATAAAGGATTGATTGATTATGTCAACCAGTCAAAGATTTTTTTATGCCTAGGTTAGGGAATTACATTCATTATACATTTATATTCACATTTTTTGATTTGGTTTGGTTATATGGTATATCAACCATTGTAGGTTATTTAATGCCAAATACTCTTTTATATATATATATATATATAGTACAATTTAATGGAGACTCAAACTCAGTTAAGTCATCATAAATTTATTTCAGCGGAGAATATTATTGCTATACTCTCTGTCTAGTCAGATGACTCTTTACATGCTTTCCACCTGTCACAAAGTAGCGAATGTGGAGTTTCAGTTCTTATTCAGAAGATAAGGTAATTAAAAATAAAATTAAAAATAAGAATCAGAAAATAAAAAAATAAAATTAAAAAAATAAAAATTAAAAAAAATAAAAATAAGGTGGAAATCAAATTACAAATTATTTCATTCATAGGCGTGAGCAGAGGGGGTTAACAAGTTATATGCTAGAACGATTAAGAAACAGGAGTGGAATTAATCTACTGGTCAGTCCCTTCTAATTTTGCGTTCTTGTAGTAGTTCCTCCTACTTGACAGGTGTGATTTTCTAAACAGACTAAGATCGTTTAACTAATATATGATTTACATTTATTCCTAATGTGTCTGTTAATTAACTCAGCTGTTGCCATCCTAGATTATGTAAAGAATAATCCAAACCTACTGTCCTTGGACACTGACTGGACATTTTAGAGGTATATATATATATATACATACACACACACTTTGCAGATAACATAAACAAACTTGAGCTCTTTTTTGCATGCAGTTAAATTTCAAGTATTGCCATATAACAGTCACAATTTAACGCGAGTCATTTGTTTGCACACAGTTTTTTCTATTTGACTCAGACAGGATCCTATCAGGTCCTACCACTCCAGGTCAAAGTGGACCTGGTTTGGTTTGGTTTCTTTGTTTTAATGGCATATCAACCTGTGTAGGTTATTTAATGTCAAAGGCATTCTTCAAGAAGAACAGTAGTGGTACTATTTAACCCATAGCTGAAAGGATGAAGGGGTTCATACCTTTCCCAAAGGTATTTGACCAAGAGTGAATGTAATAGCGCGACTCACCATCAGATTGTTTAATGTCATATACAGGACACTTGTTTGGAGGAAGGGTTACCTCCCTGCAGAGATGTAGTCAGGATATTCTACAGCCCTAGCTCACTAGACTGACATTTTTTGAGTCTAATACAAATAATTAACAGAGAGTTGTGCGAGTTTTAGAATTCTTATCTAATACTAATAATTATATGGTTTTAATTAGTTATTTTTATTTAAAAAATAGTTATTCGTTTGCACACAGTTAAATAAGACATTCTGAGATTAAAACAGATATGCCCTTAACAAGAAATGCTGAGAACAAGACAAATAAGGAATAAGATAGACAAGACCAACAGAATAAGACAAAAAGAGCCAAAAACAAGACAAACAAGCAGAGAATGAGAGGATCAAAACATGTTTATTCTTGGCTTGTCTTGTTTGTCTCATTCTTGGTAACAATGACTAACAAAACATGTCAGAATTAGAAAAACAAAACAAGCAAAGAATAAGATGTCTGGAACAACACAAACAATTCAAGAATGAGACATGCCAAAAACAGACAAACTAGATAAACTGAGAACAGAAAAAAGACATGCCAAGAAGAAGACCACAAGAGGCGCTTAGAACAAGACAAACAGAAAAACTGAGAAAAAGACACAGTACGAGACAAACTAGAAAAGCTGACAAGACATGCCAAGAAGAAGACAAAGCATGTCAAAAACAAAACAAATAAGGCATGCTAAGAAAGAGACAAGCAAGGCATGCTAAGAAAGAGACAAGCAAGGCATGACGCGAAAGAGACAAGCAAGGCATGTCGAGAAAGAGACAAGCAAGGCATGTCGAGAAAGAGACAAGCAAGGCATGTCGAGAAAGAGACAAGCAAGGCATGTCGAGAAAGAGACAAGCAAGGCATGTCGAGAAAGAGACAAGCAAGGCATGTCGAGAAAGACAATGAAGAAAAGAAAGACATGCTAAATAAAGCATGTCAAGAAAGAAGCATGATATCCTGAAAACAAGACAAACAAGGCATACAATAAAGAAAGAGGTAAGACAAGTAAGACATGCCAAAAAAGAAATCATCATCATGTCATGCCGCTAGCACAGATATCCTGAACCCTCTCTCGCCACTTCTCCCTATCATTCATCGCCTCTGGCAGGTCTGCAGGACTACATCCCATAGCCTCACATAGCTGCTGTATGTATGTTCAAGCTGGTTGTCCCACTTTTGCTCAGCCATATGTGGGGGTCCATAGGAAGACATCACTTATGAGCTCGTCCCTGTTTCTCCAGCACTGTCCTGCATGTCTGGTTCGTCTAGCTTGGATAGTTTTCATGATGGGAGGCAGGTGGCCGTATAGTTGGTGCCTTGCTGCCAGGACTTGTTCAATATTGCTCGCAACATTCTTGTGTAATTGCTGTCTAGCTCCTCCAGCCGTTTAGTTAGCATCCAAGTAGTGCATCCATACAGTAGTATCGATACAACCGCTGCCTGGAAGAAACTTAGTTTCATTTTATTGGTCAGGTCTGATTTCCATGTGATCTGTGTCTCCATCTGGTGAACGTACTTTCACTTTGGTGTTTCTGTAGAGAATCGTTATTGCTGCTACAGTTTCTTTTGGTAGGCCGTATGCTAGTAGGATTTGTGAATGGAATTGAAGGCCTTGGTAAAGTCGACAAATAGTAATGTAGGTTTTTTGACTGGCAAAACAAGTGAGGCATGCCAAAAAAGAAGCAAGACATGCCAAGAATAAAAAAGAACACAAACAATGCAAACCAAGAACAAGACAAGCAAAGGATGAAGAGAAAGAAGCAAGTCGAGCAAGGCATGCCAAGAACAAGACAAACTAGGCATGTTGAGAAAGAGGTAAGACAAGCAAGACACACCAAAAAATAAGCAAGACAAATGAAGCATGCCGAGAAAGATGCAAGACAAGCTGAGAAAGAAGCAAGACATATTGAAAAAGAAATAAGACAATCAACAGAAGCAAAGCATGTCAAAACAAGACAAAGAAGGCATACTGAGAAAGATGCAAGACAAGCAAGACGAGCCGAGTCGAGAAAGATGCAAATAAGGAAGACAAGCCGAGAAAGAAGCAAGACATGCCAAGCAAGACATGCTAAGCGAGACATGCCGATTAAAAGGGCGAGACAAGCGAGACATGCCGATTAAAAGGGGCTAGGCACGCCGATTAAAAGGGGCTAGGCACGCCGATTAAAAGGGCGAGGAAAGCTAGACATGCCAATTAAAAGGGCTAGACAAGCTAGACATGCCAACTGAAAGGGCGAGACAAGCTAGACATGCCAATTAAAAGGGCGAGACAAGCTAGACATGCCAATTAAAAGGGCGAGACAAGCTAGACATGCCAATTAAAAGGGCGAGACAAGCTAGACATGCCAATTAAAAGGGCGAGACAAGCTAGACATGCCAATTAAAAGGGCGAAACAAGCTAGACATGCCAATTAAAAGGGCGAGACAAGCTAGACATGCCAATTAAAAGGGCGAAACAAGGTAGACATGCCAATTAAAAGGGCGAGACAAGCTAGACATGCCAATTAAAAGGGCGAAACAAGCTAGACATGCCAATTAAAAGGGCGAGACAAGCTAGACATGCCAATTAAAAGGGCGAGACAAGCTAGACATGCCAAGTAAAAAGCAAGATATGTTGAGAATAAGACTAGCAAAGCATGCTAAGAAAGAAACAAACAAGACTAGCAGGACATGTGAAGCACAAAACAAACAAGTCATGTCAAGAAAGAGACAAAATATGTATAGAAAAATATATGCTGAAAACAGAAAAGCCAAGAATAAGACAAGCAAGACAGGTCACGAATAAAACAAATAAGACATGCCGAGACAGAGACATACACCTAACTTGTTTTTTTTGTTTAATAATTTCCATTATATCTCATATCTACTCTCTGACTCGTTAATCTCTGTCTTACAATTATTCCAAGCTTTGTCCTTTCTATTGAGCTGTACGTGACTCACAATTTCTTTCCTAGTTATACTATTAATTGCTAAGGTTGAAAGTTAGACGAAGCCAAAGAAAATACTTCAATGACAAAATAAAATAAACTTAAATAAATAAAGCTTCTTTTTTACTATTGGCAATGTTTTCATTAATCTAATTTCTGAACTTTTGTGTCATCAGCTTGGTTCATTTTGACAAAAGAACTTCAATTGTTCCCCGACATCGATATGGATACAAAGATGATTACCCATCACTCCACATATTTTTCACTTTTATAGATGAAGTCAGTCATTGTCTGCTTAACTGTGTTAATCTATTTTCAAATTAGGATAAAATTTGCAGGAATGTATATAATTGATCAAACTTTGATTCCCTACCATATAATTCATTTTAACCAAGTAATAGAATGCTCTGCAATGCATCTGCTCACCCAATAGAGCTCAAGGTAGTGTCACAAAAGACAAAGAAAAAAAAAAAAAGGTAAGTAGAACTCAAAGTTTAAAGGTCCGAACTGATTCTCAAATGGTGGGGTGGTATTACTTTGAATCTTTCTTTAGCACTGTTCCTCATCCTATGCATCTGGCGTGAATTCTACATAGCCAGATCCTAGCAGAATACCCTGGTTCAAGGGGCATCAGTAGACTGAGCACATCTCTGACTCCGTTCACTTTCTCTGACCAACTCTTTTTTTTAAATCTCTAGCTAGACTTGGAGATACGTAAGAGTGAATATTTTCTACTTCTGGGCTTTGGGCCACCAATAGATTGGACATAAAAATATTGCCAGACTGTAAGTCTCACACTAAAAAGTGGGAAAATAAACTTAAGTCCTATATGGATAGGCATGTACATACATTCATGTACCCTCACCTACACATATCTACTGCATTATGGTATATGCACAAGAATATGCATATATATTACCACACCAAAGGTCTATTGTCTCACAATGCATGTCAACCCATCTAGGGTTATTTTATGCCACGGTTAGAAAATCTCATGGTACATTCACATCTTCATTTTTGAGTGATTGTTTAAGAGTTTGTTTTTTTTCTGCACATGGTTGTGATATCAAGTATTCTTATATAATACAAATTATTTGCACACAGTTGTATAGTTTCAATTAATGAATAAAAATAATTCTCAATAAATGATTGAATAGTTCCATTTGACCCATAGATGGGACCCTAACAGGTACTAACACATCAGGTCAGAGTTGACCTGGAAGTAATGGCAATTAACTCTCCAGAACTGGAGCTTCTCCATCAGATGCAGTTTAATGCCATACCCACAACTCCCCATTTTTTGGAGGGGGGGGAGTTTTATTTTATCTTTAGGGGATAGTCAGCATATTCCAAGCCCTGCCAACAAAGTATTTTCCCACCATATTCCTCTTTCACACAAGCTCTTATTGAAATATACATTTAGTATCCTCGATAGGAGTTTGAGTATATTTAGCGTGAATCAGTTAAGTTTCACAATATAGCTAGTTTCTACATAAACTCAAGACTAACTTTATTGCCCCCCAAATTATATCCCTTCAGGTACAAGGAGGATAGAGTTTATTCCTCCAATCAATATCTCTTAAATATTAAATTACAGTATCTACAGATAATTACTGGGGGGTGTATGAATTAGGTATTTTAACCACCTCCACTCTGGATCAGGTCTTGTTCTCTAGGCTGAGGGAGTTTGAAAGCTGAATAGGGACTCTGTATTGAAGAGTCATAATGTAAAAAAAGAGGTAATTATAACAAAACAAAAAAATGTCAATATAGCTCATCCTCAAATCCAAACATCTTTAACTCTGTCTGCAAATCAAGAGTACTTCTCAACCAAGAAAATCTCAACCCTATATAGCTGTTTCACCTCAAATTCACTGTTTATGTCTGCAACACTTGGACTTTGACAAAATGCTTGGGGAAAAATCTAGATAGAAAGTACACCAGGATACTTATAATGTCAGAACACCTTAGTGGTTGTGACAAGGGAAGACTAAAAAAAAAAATGTGGCTGAGAGTAAATAATATTTTAGCTCATTGAAAACTTACTTTTGGGAGTTAATTGATCAGTGGAAAAAAAGAATTCAAGTAAATTAAATGGCTGAAACTTACATTTATCTGGATGGTTAATATTATATTTCTATTTTTTTTTATCTTATTTTTTGTACACAACAAAATTAATGTAAAATTTCATGGGCGGGTTATTCTGAATAGTGTACTTTATGAAAATCAAACTTTTTATTTTACGTTGCCATTTGAAGCCTGAAAATAGGTTTCTATATTGAACACAATGCTTTGTGGCATACTTTGTTTGCATTTCTTCATATCAATGGACAGACACTAGTTCTAAACAACCCAATAAAATAGTACAGAATGGCCTTTTGTGAACATTCATAAACAATGATATTGAATTTGATATTATATTAAAGGCATTTTTATCATTTAGAGTATTCGGATTATTGTCTTCATCTTCATTGTTATATTTACATTTCGCCCATTGTGTCCTTCAGTCTTCTTCGGGTGTTTCATGTCAAACTCAGGAGCCTACATGGAACTTCAAACCAAATAATATAGGTGTTTGGTTAAAAGTGCTCCTAAGTGTAATCATCTAGAGGTTGCAGGTTCAATCCTGACTACAGGTAAATAACAAGAAATAATTATTATTGCTTAACACTTGTACCTAGTTATGGTTAATGGAATTGGAACAATCTACCACAGTGGATTAAATAAAGGGTTTGGTTTAAAGTTTCGCATAGGCTCTCAAATTAGATATAAAACGCCTAAAGAAACCCAAAGGACACATCGGTCGAAGCATTGTGAATATAACGATGAAGATGAGGACAATAGTTCAGATACTCTAAATGATAAAAATTATCAAACTTCATCTCAGAAATTTAGACAAATTATATAGAGACAGGCAAGAGACTTGGCGGCTCAGGGGGTGTTGGTTCTTAGAAAGTACCCACCATCCAATATCTAGTGAGATTTGTTAGCATATAAATGAACTTCTATTCATAAGGCTTTTAGAGGCCTAGGAGAGTTTTCAAATAGCCCCTCAGTTATTCTTCTAGGGGAAAAAATGTAATGGGTGTCTTCTGTATTTTTGATTTCATTTAAGTCTAAAAATAGGTTTTCGTTTTAAACACAATGTTGTTCAACATCCTAATTTGTAAACATTATTCTGCATACTCCTTAAACAAGCCAAATCTAAAACATGAAAATAAGTACAAAAAAAATTTGTTCCAAAGTTTTTTTTCCATAATATGAGTAAATTACATGCAATAATATTAATCAAATATAAGATGGAAATTTTCAACATTGTTGAACGAACACCAGACAGGACTTGACACAAGGTCAAAAGCCCGAAGGCCGATTAAAGTGGGGATAAGGGGGAAGGTAGGTCGGGCACGAGTCGAGACTCGAACCCTGCTGGTCTGTGCTGCTCATCGGCTCACTTGGTGTAATGTGAGCCTGATGAGGCAAACAGTTTCACGAACCCAAATGTGGGTCCGGGCACGTATGCCGGGTTATGGCTTGAACTAGACACCATGGTCGAGTGCTATTCAAAGGTTTCTGAGAGCGTCCGAGGACCTAAGGTAATTGTTTGAATGTATTTATTATAAAGTATGAAAGGGTTAGTGGATTAAACTAGTTAAAGATATTTTTTTTTAATGTTAAAAATTATTTTTCCTACCTCCACAAAAAAATGTTATACTATATATATGCTCAATTTCAAATGTATGTGTTTTTCATGGCAAATGAAGTCATTTATTTGGCATAAATTAATATCAAACTCGTCGAACTCATCAAATAATGAAAACTGAATTGTTTTTTCCATTGCACAATGGTGTTAAAGACTTATTAGATTATTTAAAATAAAAGACAATCAATTTTAATTTATAAATCTAAATGTAATATAAATAACTCTATAACATCTTGATTTTGGGGGTTTTCCAACTTAAGAAAATGGGTATTCTACATATGCATCCAAAAGAGGTGCCAATGGTGTAATAGAAAATAGACATGGCGACACGAGTTCAAATCCTGCATGAGTTTGATTGCATTTCACAAAGCATTAATACCCTAAGGAAAGATATGAATCGTCGTCTTCTCTCTCCAGCTATAGTAAATAGTAGGGCAGACTGGGTCCTTCCACTTTGGTTAGGCAACCAGTCTAGGATAAGAAAAACTAAATCTCAACCTGTTAAACTCCACTTAAAAATTTACCCTGTATCACATTCTGCCCGGGGGGGAGGGGAGGTCATTACGTACATGTGCATCCAAATTAAGTTCACAACAAAAAAAGATTTGCTAGCAATTTATATGCCTGATTTTAACTAATTAGACCCGCAAACTAACTCACTGCAATTTATTTTTTAGTGTGGTTTTTACTGGATGATATTTTTTTCTACAGAGGCCTGTGAGAGAACCAATATAAAAAATGTCACAGGAGAGATAAACCTTTTCTGAGAATTTAAAGATAAATAAATAAAAACACTGATCATACTTTTGATAATCCATACTTTAAAAGAAAAAGCGCGTCACTTGTCACTAATAAATTGTAACATTGTCAATAAAAAGTACGTCTTTTTTGTACATGCCAACGTATTGTTTCGCCGAAAAATCTAACATATAAAGACGTGACATGTTTACAGTTTCTTTTAAATTAAAAAGAAAATGAAAACAGTTATTTTTTGTTTATAAACTAGAAAATGGGTTATCGTTTTTTAATGGCTAAAAATTATAAGTGCAACTTTAAGGGTAAAGATAAGGTTTTCAGGGTTAAGATAAGGTTCAGAAGTAGGAACAGGGCTGAAATTTTTATAATAAATACGTTAGCATGTACAAAAATGACATACTTTTTTTATTTTACAGTTTTTTTGAACTTCAAAAATACGAACAAAATAGACAAACCGTTATTTTTAACAAATGTAAACAAAATCTAATTCTCCACGGAATTATCTTTAAAACATGAAAAAAATCATTTAATTGAACCTTTATTAAGGGAGTCAAATTTTTAAAAAATTATTGAGGGGCTTGATGCATGACAAAATCATAGAAAAAAAATGTCTACAGAATTTTAAGGGAAAATGTCTTAAAAGAAACCATCTTTTTACTGTTTTAAATTCTGAAAATTTTATTAAAATCTTAATTAGCTAATTCGGTAAGATTATTTCAAACGTTGCTTTAATAGGTATATGTTTTTATATTTACCTAAAATACGGTTATTTTAAAAGTATGAAATGAAAATAAATTATAATGGTTTATTTGAACTTAGATTCAACCTTACACTCATTTCTCATTGAAGAAAACGAAAACTCAGCAAGTAATGTTGGATTAAGGTTCAAATAAACAGTTGAATTTTTAATCCTTTTAACGTAAGTAACCGTTAGCATAGGATTAAAATTTACTTAGCAAAAATTAAGTAGTTTTAACGGTCGAAAAAATTCAAAAATAAATAGAATTAATTCGTAGGTAATTTTATTTTTAAACGAGTTGTTTATTTGTTTGTACACAGTTAAATGGTTTCAAGTATAGCTATTTAGCAAATTTTATTCATTTTTAACTTGGATAGAATAAGTTCAATAAAGAACATTTCAACGGTAATGTACGAAAGAAAATGATATAGAAATAGAATACTTACATTCAAGTTTCAGTCATTGGCTTCATTGAATAGTTACATTTTGAAATTAAATCTACAAGTACAGCCGATTGCTTATATATAATTTGGGGGACAAATGTAACTATGAGTAAAAATTAGAAAACAAAGAGTTATATTAGATTTATATGATAGATTTTAAATTGCCTCACGTAAACCCTTTACGTCTTTTGGCATCGTCTGCAACTGAAACTTCCGGTTACCGTTCTTTTTTGACTCGAAATTACCGCCAAAAAAGATTACGTTCATGTAAGTAACGAAACCATGAAGTGAAGAAAATTTGTTACTTTTAATTTTTCACACAGACGAGAAACTCAATTGTTGGTTTTGTTTTTATTTTGTATTTGTCAACAATTTGATCTTGGAGAATCAAACAAAACATTTTATTCAATATTTTGTCTGATTAGTCCATGTATCTTAAGTTAGGTTTTACTCCCTCTCCAGTAAAGGTAACATTTTTACAGCTTTACCAAAAAAAAAAAAAAGTTAGGAGCATAAGGAAGCTCATACGGTCCAACTTGTTAAGAAATGTTTATTACTATTAATTACCCATTTAAGAGAAAAATTTTAGTAAGGAATTTGTTAGTAATGTACAGTAATTAGTTAATTAGCCATGACACATTTTAGGAAACAGAATTATTGACTTATTTCCAAAAAAGAAAAAGTTCAAAGACAACCAAAATAACCTCCTGTACCATAGGTTTTACTACTTTAAAAAATGAGTTATCTAATACTGTATGTAATTTTGAAAATTGTATAAACACTTTATTTTATGAATAAAATTTTAAGATAATTTTAAAAGCTTTTAAGAATCGCCTCGGTTTAGCGATAAGAAAACAAGCCAGGAAAATATCCATACAATACAAACTTCCATAATTTACCCTTAAATGCAAAAAAAGTCCACGGATTGTCGGTATTTGTAAATGAAAACATTTATACACACACGGGTGTGTAATTTGTAAGCGAATAGTTCGTAGGTAATTTTATTTTTAAACAAGTTGTTATAGCTCATTTATTTGTACACAGTTGAATGGTTTCAAGTATTGCTATCTAACACTAATAATTCTATCAAGGATTCCTATCGAATATAAATAATTTGCATGTATTGTTTCAAATAATAAAACTTAATGAAATATTGAACAGTTCTATTTGACCCATAGATGGGACCCTAACAGTTACTACCAATCAGGGTCAGAGTGGACCTGAGAGTAATGGTAACGAATAGGTACTCCTCATTCACCAAAGCTCCAGGACTGGAGCCTTACTGTCATATGCAGTTTAATATCATATTCAGGACACTCGTTGGGGGAAGATATCTGCAGAGGGGTAGTCGGTTTATTCTACAGCCAGTCAACAGAGCGGCTAGATATTTATCTTGGCCTTCTAGCAGAGTTTGATAAAATTTTGAGGACTAAAATGTAGCTGTTCAATAAAAAAAATTTAAAAAATGGAAGCAATTACTGAAACTTACTCTCTCTCTTTTTAACCTTACCGCAAACATTACATTGGCGCTATTCTGGACAAACTTTTTTCCTAGCTTTTTAGGAAGAAGAAAAAGGAAAGGAAAAAAAAAAAAATCAAACACTGGAAATTTAGTTACCCGCTCAATTCAAGTATTGCTTTTAATGCTGCCTAAAATATTACAGAAATATTTATTTTTAAAAAATTACTTACTTAAACATTTAAAAGGAAATTAACAACGCTTGAATAAGCTACCAAAAACTTGACGTAAATGGGAGGAGGGAAATCAGCCCGAACTTGATTGACTAATTTAACTCCTCCTCTTCCTCCACATGGGTATTTGTTTAAGCGCCCAATGGACGCCTCATGTAGCACAATAGTTAGCAGTTTTTAGCAAGCTAGACTAGTAAACCTTAACGAGTGAAGTCGAGTCTTATTGGGTGCTCCTTTCATACAGCCTTGTGCCACATCTAATCAAAAAACAGTAAATTATTAAAGGAAGGAAGAAAAGAGACGAAATACCTTTATTCTCAAACTTTATTTTGGGTTTAATACGGCTATTCTGTAGCGTGGAAATGCTTTCCTGAAATATTAGAAAGCAGGCAAATCTCTCTAACAAGGTGTTGAAATAAATTAGTCTTTTTCGGTAGGTGATAAGTCCAAAGTCTGTAGTTATGTCAAGTGGGTGTTTTTGTAATATTTGTTTCCGTGGTGTCGGCTTACTAGCAGCGGACATGGCTAAGAGTCAGGCCACAAGACTCGACCTGCACATGTGTTGTTGAAATTTGTAAATTCGGTATTAATATCTGCTCGAATCTGATAGGCTGTTTTGAATTTATGCTCCGCCCTTACTATTATTTAAGTGAGACCCACAAGTGTTCTCTCTTTTTTTTAATTAGCACGGGTGCGCTCCGGCGAGCGTTCTCTTGTGTCCTGTGGTGGGGCGCTCTCGACCGGCTGTGGTTGCGTGCTGCACGGTTCGGTCGGGTGTGTTCCACCACTGGATACATCACCTCTGGCCTCAGGGGGCCTTCCCCCCAGGCTTTAACCCTCTTCGGAGGGGTTGGGTTTATCGCCCGGCGCCCCGAAAAGGGGAATGCCGACGGGGTCCGAGGCATTTTTGGAACTGCCTATCGCGTTGGGCTACGGCCCTGCGACAGGACCCACCTTAAACACGGCCTTGTGCCATATTCGTACGTTGGTGGGACGTAGGATAAATACAGCACGGGCAGAAAGCTTTGTCTGGCTCGCTCCTTTTGCTTGTGGGCTCTTGTTTATTCGCCTTAGACTTTAGGCATTTATTTCTTAAGCAAAGTAGCTTGAGCAAAATATGCCCCTTAGTCTAAGCCGAGCCTCTTTTCCTTACAGGATTTTTATTGTAACTTGTTGAAACAATAAGCCTACTGCAGGCTATTTGTGGTTTTGGTATGCTGTTCGCTTTAAAAGAAAGTTGAGTCTAAGGTCTGGAGGCGATATTACTGGACTTTGGCCGACAAAGGAAACTGTTAGCTCTGGTCAGAAGATGTGGTAAAAGCCTCCTTAGATTCAACAGAAGAAAATTTGAGTCGAAACAAAAGATATTCATATAAGAGGAAGAAATGGTAGTCTATTCAAAGTTCACTTAAAGAAATAGTAAACTTCGTTTTCAACAAGTTTACACAGGAAACTAGAAGAACACGGTTGTCAAGGTTAATTCTACCCAAGAAGGAGACGCCGAGAAGAATAAACCCTAAAAATTGGCTTCAATATGAACTTTGACATAAAATACCAAAGAAAGGTATTTATCATTAACAAAAGTTAAACTGATAGTAGGTGGTTTATGGCATTGCTTTGAGCAAGTTAGTCATTATATTTCTTTATACCCTTCATTTTTGCGTTATAATAATGTCGTTACTTGAATGTATATTATTTTTGTTACCTTAATTTCAATATTAGTTGTCTAACTTTTTTAGATGAAGCTTGATGATTTTTATCATTAAAGGTTTTCGGACTATTGTCTTCATTTTTATAGTTATTTCCGGTTGATATGTCCTCCGAGTTCGACAAACAGCTGAAGAAGGCCGGAAGACATATCGGCCGAAACGTTGTGGAAATAACAATAAAAATGAAGACAATAGTCCGAAAACCCTTAATGACTTAAACTCAATGTTTTCGACAAGCATAGGGGAAAATATGCAAAGCCAGATTTTGTAAAGTTTATTTCTCTTGAAATACGTTACTTTGTGGGAACTAGTTGTCTTTGTTTTTTAATATAGACACGCTTCCCTTTCACGTAATACCAGTTAGCTTCCCCACCTCCATTTTTATCTCCTTTATTTTTTTTTAAATATTTTTCTCTCCCCCTTTGCCAGGCCTGACAGTTACTACTATATAATTTCTAAGGCAGAGATAAAGTTTACTTGATTTGAGCAGAGTTGTACTATATGGCGACTAACATTCGGATAATTTTGTCAACTTTTGTCAATTGGTTTTTATAATTTAAAACCTAAAACCTTGCAAATTTCTTGAATTGAATACGATTTCTCATCATGTTCGCTGCTCGGAACAGAGTGGAAAAGCGTTCTTACAGTCTGAGGGGTACCGCTGAAGTCTCTTTAGCGCAAGGACGGTCCTTTCTTTAGGCATGCACTACTCCTACTCTTTGTCAGGGGCATCTGAAAACAACTACATTTTTTTTTCTTTTCATTGATATCCACATTAGCAAACCTTCATTAATGAGATCGGGTCTCACTGGAAGCCTTGTACTTCTAGCTTTGTGCAACAACTAGGCTACGCTTTGTAAATTACTGTTTAAGCGCCAAGTTGGCGTTCGTGGGAAAGTTAATTTCATAAGGTGTCCCATATATCTGGCCCTGTGCAAAAACTATGCAAAGCTTAATAAATAATTGATGAAAGAATAGGTTTATGCCGTCTTTCTTGGTGGAGATGGATAGTCTGAAATCCATGCCGACCACTGATTTTCTGGTTATTCAGGCACCTCTTTTAATCCGGACAAAATAATGATTACAATTCAGTCCACTTCACTGCTTGTGGATGTCCGTGTGGTACCAAAAATAGGTCAGCTTCGTTTGCATAGTTTTGCCTTTGTGGGGGGGGGGCTTTTTAAGGGCACTTCAGGCGTAGAGGGATTAATTGATACTGGATTTTATAACCACTCCCCATCACTTAGTACAACAGGTACGTTGTACGGGAGAAGATTTGAGTCAGAAGCTGATTCAGGTTATCATTCCTGGCCACGAACGAACGGAATGTTACTTACGTTTTTTTGTCGAAAAAACAATTGAACTTAGCTAACCTCCCTCGTATGGGTTAAATAGTACCACTGTAGGGATGGCTCTGGCATTAAATAACCCACGAAGGTTTATATGCTATTAAACAAAAATACCATACTATAGGTTAGAATATGGAAGCGTATTGGCCCCTTTTTTCTATCCACCCACGCTTTTTCTGTTTTGATTTACTCTTTTCTCGCCTATGAGATGATGGAGAATCATGTTCTCCGGATATGTGAGTGGTTCCAGGGGGGGGTCTTCTTTCACTCCTTGCATCAATATTTCGACCGACTAACTAGTTTCTTCGGCCATATTAAGTTGTGAGAGGAGGTCCATAATAATAATATTCACTTGCAAATATTTTCTTTACTTAGTGTTCACCAATAGCCCGGGAAACCGGGGTGCAATCCCAGGTCGAGTCATACTAAAGACTCAAAAAATGGTATTTGATGCCGCATTGCTTAACACTTAGCATTATAAGGTGAGGATCAAGGGTAAAGTGGAGCAATACAAGGAATTGAGTAGCGCCCTCCCCTACATTTCAATGTAGTAGCTATTGAAAAGGGAGCCTTCGGGTCACCCGAAGGCTCCCTTTTCAATAGCTACTACTAAAGGGAGACAACTTTACTTGTCATTTTAACTTCATCTCAGTTTTCTTTTTGAAGATGAAATTTCATTTTCTCGCCTTTGACAATGTATGTACACATGGGATTAGTTTAGGATATCATAAATTCCCCCTCACTGTCGATGGGGCTTAGAATACGCGAACTGTATTTCCTGCAGAAGGGTAAAACCTCTCCCTCAAAGCGTATCATAGATAGGACATTAAACTGCTCCTGATACGCCTGGGAAGTAAAATTTATCTATTGATTTTTTTCGCGCTCTAACAATTCGTTTAAAATAAAAAATATTTACCTATGAACTATTCGCTTAAAAGTCGTACATATATTTAAAAAAAAAAAGGCTTGGCATTAAATAACCCGCAAGCGTTGATATGCCATTAATCAAAATAACCAATGGGAACTAATTTGAAAGATTTGGTAAGGAATAATATAGTTTGTCAGTGAATGGAACGAGTTAAGTTCAAGATAGGATTGTGAAAATATTCTCTCTCTCTCTCTCTCTCTCTCTCTCTGCGTGTTATAGACAGAAATCCCTTCTGATTTACTAATACATTCCAAATTAACTCACAAGCAAAATCAATAAACAAACAAATAAAACATGTCGCAGTGCAGATAGGCTCTGCGCATCCATCCGGTTGAAATGTAACCTTATATTTACAATTTAAAAGATCCTTTTCTTTTCTTTTTTATTTATTGCGGACTTTTTGTCCTCATCTTGGTAGTTTTTGTGTTGTTTCTTCTTTCACTACGTTTCGGCCAAATTTCACCTCTGGCCTTCATCAGGTGATTTACCGCGACCTCGGATAGGAATGTTGAGTCTTGTAACCGTATCCCCAGTAATTACTGCCTTCCATAGTTGTTGTCTATCGCACCACGTTTTTTTCACGTCGTGAAAGAAGAAACAATACAAAAACTACCAAGATGAGGACAAAAAGTCCGCAATAAATTTTTTTAAAAAATTAATTCTCAGATTAAGAAGCCTCATCTCAAAATGATTCCAATTAAAGACAATCCTTTTCTTTTTCTTTTTTTTTTCTTTTCGCCCTATCAGCAACTTTCCCCTCCAAAGATTTTTGGAGCCGATTTGACCCAAAAGCGATTATAAAATGGTCAACGAAAGTTCAAAAAAAGGCAGTCGGCTCCGAGACTTCGAGAAAGATCGTCACGCGTCGCATTGGACAAGAACAAAGAACCAGACGCTCTACCAATCAAACTCGCATTCCAACACTACAACAGACAGCTTATAGCTTACCGACCACGTCACACACCGTGCTACAATACCAAACCAGCCGCCTAAGAACGACTTACACCCACTCTCCTCCTTGACGCCTTAGCTGGTGGAAGAAGGCCCGTATCTCTTCCGACATACCAAATTTTATTTATTTAAAATAAACGGAATTAAATCTATTCCTTTCGACCGTTGTCTCTTGCAACCAGACGCTTATTTATAGCATCTCTCTCTCTCTCTCTTCAACCTCAATTTTCAGGCCTCCTGACACATTTTGTCTCTTCATACACAAATAAATATTGTTACATGTTTCCTGTACGCTTACCGGAAGATTGCAAAATTCTTATTCTGGACAAATGTAAAACTGAATGGCTGTGCAGTGTGAAAGAATATGTATATACACAGTATCAATGGCGCCCTGTTTTTCGAAAAATCAAATATTGACACCCATTGACAGTAGATAAATGCATTCACAAATAACGTATAAGATGCTTGGTGGGGGAAAAAAAATTTTACTTGTGATCTTCATTCAACTGAGCTCTCCTAGACTCACTAATAAAACAATTGATTCTATTGAAAAAGAATATACCAAATTATTTAATATTGAATAAATCACAAGACTTCGCAATTTGAAAAGAGGAATAAGTAAACAGATAGTTGTTCTGTGTTTGGTGGGGAGGTTGTTTCATATTTTTAGTCCTTTCTACTTTACACCGATTTTAGACTTCATTGTTTTTTGTGTCGGTCACCTGCCTCCCGTCTCACAAACCATCAATGTAAGACGATAAAGACGTACGGGGTACTGCTGGAGACGTAGAGACGAACTCATAAGCGATGTTCTTTCATGGACTTCTACATATGGACACGCCAGGGTTGACCGGCTAGCAAAGATTAACATACATCAACTCTATGCGGATACTGGATGCTGTCTAGAGGACCTACAATGTACGATGGATGATAGGGACGGGGGGCATGAGTCAAGGAACTCCTTGCTATCAAAGTATTTTGATGTTTTCACTTTTTTTTATTGTCTGTCACCCAGTTTAAAATTTTAGCATTGTTCATCAATCAATAAATGAAATATTTCATATATATGAGTTTGTAGCGGTCAAAAGAAGGGGACGGCCGATTTGCTTACTGAATGGGGCGATCAAAGTCCCCCGATACGCCTCTGGTCCGTACTCTCTAAGGATTAATATTAACACGAGTATATCTGAAATACTAACACTGTACACAACTGAAGGTAAGATAAAATAAACACATTTGTACATTGTACCTTATCATAATAGAAATTGTGTCTGTCTGTAACCAAAAGTTAGCGACCTCAGTCGAGGGTGACCCGAAGGCTCCTTTTTCAATAGCTAATACACTAAGGTGTAGGGGAGGGCACTACTCCATTCCCTGGACTGCTCCATTTTACCCTTGATCCTTATAATACTGAGTGTTTTTGGTATGACTCGATCTGGGATTGAGCGCCGATCTCTCAGACCATTGGCGAACACTCGACTCATTCGACCAATGGCCTAAAACTACGTCATAATTACCTTAGTTCTTTAATTCATATCTTGATTAGCATCTTATTCATTAAACATGTCTATTACAGTCCGAGTTAGATTTGCCTCAAAAACAGCTCTTGTTATAAAAGGGGGTAGTTTACTAAGCCTTTTGCTTAGATGTGACACAAGGTCATATGAATGGGGCACCCAATGAGACTCGAATTCACTCGTGAAGGTTTACTTGTCGAGCTTGTTAACTATTATACCACCCGAGGCGCCTTACCCTTCTTGTAAATGTTCTTTAAATTCGCAAAAATATGTGTTATATATCACTAATAAATAAAGGTTTACATAATATATGTGGTGGATAATTTGTATACTGGGTTTAACGAAACAGGGTTAGATAATTACTTGGTTTTATTGATTTCTAATATTACTGATTTTTCTCGAACGTATTAAAAGCAATCTGATGTAGAACATTATTGAAATCAATAAGAATTAAAAAATAAGTATAATCTTTTTATGCGTTCTTATTTAGTTTCGTTAATCTTTCTAGTTTAATATCATATTTTATTATATTAAAAAAAAAAGTCACATATTTTTGCTAGTATACATAATAAACATAGAAGTGGTATTAACAGTTCAATGCGATACGACTCACCGGTGGGTCATACTATATTTTTTGGTAGTACGAACCGACACACCAGTGGGTTGTATACCAAAAAAAATATAGCCACAATCTACTGGTGGGTTGTATCGTATTGAATGTGTTAAAAAGAAAGATCACACAGATGTGTTCCAACAGCTCAAACTAAACACGTAGTGTTCTATTAATGAGCAGAATGTAAACGATAAGTTAACGACTATGTGGAAATCTGATCTTACTGATGAAATAAAACAGAAATTCTTCCAACCTCTAGCTGTGTCAGTTGTACTGTATGGATGCAACATTTAGATTTTAACGTAACGCCTGGAGAAAAAGGTAGAAAAAGAACTACACACGGATGGATTGGCTCATAGCCATAAATAGCCTACGATTAAAGACTTCGAAGGTTGATTTATAAGCTGGATCCACTCACACTTCGGCCGTCCGTGGTATCAACGGAACGGATCTGGTCGGGTGTGTCTCGTCTCTGGATTTACCTCGAGCCTCACGGGGCGGTCCTCCCAGGCTTTAACTCTCCTCGGAGGGGTTAGGTTTATCGCTTGGCGCCTGAAGCGCCCCTTTTTAGGGGAATGCTGACGGACCCCGAGGCATTTGTGGGAATGCCGGGTGCGTCTGTGCTACGGCCCAACGTCTGGACCCACCTTAAAAAAAGGCCTTGTGCCACACTTGTCCGGTTGGTGGGACGGCCGACAAATACCGTTGATTAATAAGTTGGATCCAGTAGATGAAGTACACTTCGGCTGGCCGTGGTATCAACGGCACGAATCTGGTCGGGTGTGTCAAGTCTCTGGATACAATAGTCAGTTGAGGCTGCCTGGTGTGGGTGTCGGGGAGGCCAAGTATTCGCGTCACGCGGCCAAGAATGACATTCCTCGAGCCTCAGGGGGCTGTCCCTGCAGGTTTTAACCCACCTCGAAAGTGCTAGGTTTATCGCTTGGTGCCTGAGGCGCTTTATTTTTAGGAGAATGCCAACGGGGCCTGAGGCATTTTGGGGAATGCTGGGCGTATCTGGGATATGTCCCTCCGCCCGGACCCACCTTAAAAAGGCCTTGTACCATACTCGTCCGTGCGACAAATACCGTTGATTTTATAAGCTGATTAATATTCAGACTGATTTTACTTCGTTTGGATATACCGCATTTTGACCCTCCTCGATTTCTTATAAATTCTCTTGTTAATTGTTTGTAACTTATTGTACTGTCTTTTTTGTATGTATCCGTTAGCACTGGATACTGGTTCTGAATAAATATGTCTAGGACTCATTTTTCTCTGGGCATCATTCACCTCGACGATACAACAGAATGAAAATTTAAAAAAAAAAACTGTTGAAATAATTACACAAAAATGTATTACAAAACTAAGAATCATATAAGATTAACATTCATTCAAGAATGTTTTATTATATAATATAATTGATGACAAATTGAACCTTCTTTGTTGCTTTCGGCTTCTGAAATAAAATTATATTGATATTAAGCAGAAGTAAATGATTGTCACGGGTGGAAGTGTGGGAGTAACTCAGAAAAGTATGCCCGGCGGTTAAATGTTATGCAGTCGATTATGGCTTCGCTATAAGTTCATATGATTAGGGCAGGGGTGGGCAAACTGCTGCTCGCGGGAGCCTCTAAAAAAAAAAATAAATAAACACTTTAACTAGAATTGAGACTATGTTCTTTTGATATTAAAAGATGCGGCCCTTGTGATAATTCCTAACTCAGTGATGCAGCCCTCTACCCAAAACGTTTGCCCACCCCAAGATTAGAGTAATATAGATTAAAAAGTCGACTTTCGTTCCTAATTTCTAATTTTATTAAAACTCACTTGAGTTATCTTTTGATGTTGTTTCCGATGCGAATAGTTCTCCGCTCTCGTAAAATAACTGATCCAAGTAAATTTGGATTTTCAGAAAGCAACAAAAATTAAGGAAATAAAATATAACGCCGGTTAAAATCCTGAATAACCAGCAATAATAACCATGTTTGGGAGCAACCTTCTTCAAGACAGGGTTTCAATTTGCATTCATGCCAAAAACATATTTCTCTCTCAAACTTTTATATAATAATATAATTAAAAAAATCTGACAGATGTGATTGAAAATGAAGACTATTACTCTATATTTGTGTTTCCAGGGCACCTTCGATGGTGTAACGGTTAGCAAGCTTGACTTGCAAACCTACACGAGTGAGTTCGAGTCTCATTGGGTGCCCCATTCATTCGGTCTTGTGCCACATCGAAGCAAAGAGCTTCGTAAATTACTATATTTGTGTATCTGTATGTGTGAATATATGGTTTTTATTTTGATTCTAGTTATCGGAACTCCTTTTAATGACCCAATTGGAAGTGTTCACCTCGACAGTCATCGCTAATATGGTAAAGATGAACCAAAATCCCGACTAGCTACACGCTTGTACTTCCGGGACGAAAGTGAGAAAAATATAAAGGGTAATGAAATTTTTTTTCCCCTACCAATCAGAAAGTGTAACCCGAATTTCTAATAAGTCAATTTCTTAGACAGTCCGAGCCAGTCTGTATGTGTATAAGGTGAGTGATTCGATCCAGCAGGGTGCAGGTAGCAGATGCATTAAAGAGACATCAAACAATGAATAAGCAGCAGGAGCATTTGCAGAGATGTCAAACAGACACTAGCAGTAACATTCAAAGTGATGTTAAAACTATCCTTATGCAATAGCAGTGCCTTCAAAGAGATGCCAAAAGGTAACTTAGAAACAGCAGCAACGTTAATGAAGATACAACAATAAAATTACATTATGCAATGACTGCTAATCTCTGGACATCAACCAAAGAATAAAATCTTCCTTTTATTTATCTTATACAGGCCTCGCCTCCTTTGTGTTTATTCTCACTTTTTTACTGTTAGCACGAGTTATAGTATTATGGGATACACATTTTTTCTAGTCTTAAAATAAGCAATAAAAACATACATAAGAACATTCTAGAAATTTAGGATCAAAACAGCATTAGCATTAAAGTTACATTTTTATATTTTTCAACCAATCAGCTAAAAACATAGACTTGAACATTCTAGAAAAATAGGATCGGAAGTGAACTAACAGAAAATATTTAGGCTCGAAAATAAAATAGTAAATTACAAATCTGATTGGTCAATAAATGTCTACGCGCCAAAATTTTAGGACGATTTTTTGATCGACTTTTATGGTATAAATAACACAGAGTTAGGGAGTCATTGACTAAGACTAAACCACAAGCCACTAAGCCAGTAAAGCAGTAGCCGATACTTTGTCCGGCAAATTCCTTTCTTTCCTCAACTAAAGTTCATGACCTAGCTACAGATGGCCGCGAATCACATTCAAAAGAAAAACCCGACAAACCTTCTTTCATCAACGCGACACGCTGTCGCCACAATCATAAAACCTGCTATGAACTTAATGTAAGTAAGAACGACTTATTTACGGACTCCGTTAACATACACACACCTTTAAGCAAATTTATTTTCTTCTTACCAAACTTTATTTTCCAAAAGGCCATTTACACATCATGTATTTTATTTGTTTTCATATTCTGTTATATGCATATTGAACTGTTTGTTGTTTGATGTTCGTTGTGTTCTATTCCATTTTTTTCACGCGATTGTAAAGTTTTATGTTGTATTTGTGGTGGAAATAATATAGAGAGCAATATCCGTAAAATACGGATGCACATCTAGTGAATCAACGCAAAATATTCATCCATCCACCACAGTATCCAAAGACGATGACAAATGTACAAGGCTTATCTTCAGTCATTGATATTATAACTCCTACATCATAGTCATCACAAAAGAATTTGTTCTTAATTTCTTATTTCGTGTAGGTCGAGTGATGAAACGTTTCTCCATAGATCCAGGAGATACCATGAAAGCAAGCAGGGCTATGCAGATCATGACAGCCCGCCTCCCCAAGAAGGTATAGCAAACTATATGAGACAACGGAAGATAGCAGTCGGCCACACACCAGAACGACACGCATTACCAATATTCTACCAGCGTTTCAAAGTAATTGACAGGTCAACGGGGTGTATTCGTGGTGTAATAGTTAAAGTGATTGACTCTGGAATCGTCGTAAGCGAGTTCGAACTCCAATCGCGCTATTACATTCATTTTCGGACGAGGTAATATGCTTGGGAAAGGTAAGAAACTCCTTATCCTCTGAGCTAGGGGGGGGGTTAAATAGTACTTCTACTATTCCCCTAGAAGGATGGCTTTGGCATTGAATAACCTACAAAGGTTGATATGCCATGAAACAAAGAAACAGAAACCGACAGGTCATCTACTGTTCACTGCTACACACTTATAAACACCTGCAGAGACACATTCACTTGTTGAAAAGCCACAAAGAACAAAGACAGATTCTCGCCGAGTAATTCCGTTATTTTTGCCAGTAAAACACACCACGTGCTCACATGCATTTATTGTTCTGTTGCAAGGACATTCTCAACAACATATACCTGCATACAAAGAACTTTTCTTTGTAGTTAAACATTTATCCATTTCCTTCAGGATCATAAATTTCCATTTTGTAATTATTGCAATAAATTTACTATTTGTCCTTCATTTGTTTCCTTCTATCTTTCCCTCGGTAGTGGGTGGGTGGGTGAATGATCAGTAGCCAAGTCTCATATTCCAAGTCAAAGAGCATGAGCCGGATCGTCCTGGCAACATGAGGAGGAGTATTGTGTTATTAAACAAAATTATGACCAAAAATGTATCATTTTTTTTTCTTCATATAAAAACCTTCATATAACTTTTAAAATCAAATTCTCAAAGAAGTGATAGATGATTAACAAACAGAACATTTTAATCATTAGGAATGTGAATTTGTTATACAACTATTATCGAAGTAATATGCTAGAACAGAATTAAAATAGTTTATACTAAAACCGGACAGTATTTTCCAAACAACCTAATAGCTTTTTGTCTGAAGAGCAGAGAAAAGGAGGAGGGTATTTTACAGCTAAATTTGTTTATTATAAAACAAACGGATGTTGTGTTGTGCAGAATTCGTAGTCCCAAGAAAGAATAGTGTTCTTCTTCCCTCTGGATAGGGTCAGGAGGCAAGTGGGGATGAGTTATTTCTTCGTCCAGTATGCCTGGTGTGAGTGACCCAGTTTTGTTATGACTATAGGGCTTCAAAGTCATTTACTTGTTATTATCTGACTCCATTTTGGGTTGTTTTCCTTATCCCATGTTATTTTGTTGGTTTCTCTTCTTGGTCTATGAAGGCTGTAAAAGAATTATATGAAAAGAAAACAGTAAAAGAAGATAGGAGTCCAAGATATCTTTTATATTTTGACTTTATTTCTGGGTTCAACTACCATTCTGTAGGTGAGAAAATTATTCCAAAATCTAGATGAAATGGTTGCGTCTCCCAGACAAATGTTTTTTGGCAGATATGTCCATTATTCGGTGTTTTTGGTTGTAGTTGTAAAGTCCATTATATGGTGTCTTAGTTGTGATTTTAATGAATCCATTATTTGGTGTTTTTTTAGTCGTGCGTCGTTGGTAAAAGAGACGGCTGCTACTAGTGGAAAGCGTAACCAGCGTGCCGCCTAAAGACGGTCACGTGGGGCCTTCCTACATTTTCAGAATATGGTACAAGGCCATTTTATGGTGGGAGCCGCGCACTAATTGAGGCTCATGCGCAGCATGTGCAAACATACTTGACCCCGTCGGCATTCCTCTAATGAGGCACCTTCGGCACCAAGCAATAAAATTGGTCCTACAAGCAGGCAAATCATGGAGGGACGATTTAGTATTATAGTTAACAACATTCTTTTATAGTTCAGCTGGGGAAAGAATCTCCTCAAGAAGGATTTTGAGGGAAGGTCTCCGATTGGTTGAAAAAAAAAGGCTTTTTTTTATTTGTATTTATTTTTATATTTCAACCGGATGAATGCGTGGAGTCTACCTGCGAAATGACGTGTTTTGTTTATTTTGTAAAAAAAAAAAAGTCACCGTTCAGACAATATCCTGTTAATGTTACCTTTTTTCAATCGAAATGTATGCTCGTTGGATTTTCTTCCCAAGGGTTTTAATTTATTCATTTAATTGTGTGTTTTTTGTTTTTGTTTTTATTTTTCTGATGAGTGGGTATGAAATATACTAGTAAATCAGAAGAGATTTCAATTAAATTTGTATAGTACTGATCTTAGGAAGATCGTCAAGGAGTGAAACTTTTATCCAAGGCAATATGTATAGATACAACACTGATATTAGCCAGAGTCCTAGGAAGTATATATTTACTCCACCTTTTCTTCTTTGGCAGGATGTGACACAAGGTAAATTCTTAGCTGAGTAAAGCTGGTTTGAATTCAGAGATTTCTTTTTTCAAGACTGGTTTCCTAACTAAGGCGAAAGAATCCAGTCTACCCGACTATTTACCCATAACTGGAAGGAGAATAGATAGATTCATGCCTTTCCTAAAAGTATGAACGCGAAATGAAACGCGAACAGCCTCGTCCAGAATTTGAACTAGGCTCGTCAGATTTATTTCTTACAACAATAAAAAAAATCACTCAATTATCTTTGGTATCTTAATCATTGGTAAGTAAAAATTGTTCACTAAAAAATGTAAATGTCCGTAAATATTTTTTTTAATTTTAAGTTCAAATATTCAAATATTCAAATCACATATCTATTGGTGACCCTAAAATAAAAATAAACCTTTCTTATCGAATACTTTATTTCTGAAAACAGAGAAGAATTATCTGGTTATCTATACTTTTGAACCAATGATACGCATACCTATGCTTGTACATGAAACATATACGTCCGGTATGCGGCTTGTTTGCACACCCTTAATGACATTTAACATATATAATTCCAGATGACATTCTTGGGCATTATTTTACAATAGACAACTATATAAATCTCAAATAACGCCTAAAAAACGTTATAGTTACCTCTGAGACTTTCCTTTCAAATATTAATTTATACTTTTTCTTATCTTGCCCAGTTGACTGGGGCTGTAGAATATACCTCTGCAGAGGGGTAAGACCCCCCCACCCAATGAGTGTCCTGGATATGACACTAAACAGTCTGATGGTGAGGTTCCAGCAATGTTGGGACTTTGGAGAATACGGAGCACCCCTTCATTGCCATTGCGCCGAGGTCCATTCTGGTAGCACCTGATAGGGCCCTATCTATGAGTTAAATAGAACTAACGGCATACTTATGCTAAACTGAACTGTTTGATTAAATTTAATAACTTGAAGTAGAAATGTTTTCACAATTAAACCGTACTTATTTTAAACTACGTGCTTATGCTAAACTGAATTATTTGAAACAGAACTGTTTTTTGACATTGAAACTGTATTTACACTAAACTGAATTGTTTAACATAGAACTGTTTTGACATGTAACTGTGTGTAAACAAAATCTGTACTTATACTAAACTGGATTAGCTGAATTAGAATTGTTTGAATAAACTGAATAGCTTGAAATAGAAATGTTTTTAATAATTAAACTGTGTACTCTTGCTAAACTGAATTGTTTGAAATAGAACTGATTATTTACATAAAAATGGATTTGGCGTTAAATAACCTACAAAGGTTGATATGCCATAAAACCCAACCAACCAAACTTTTTCTTATCAAATGTGTATGTATATAAAAAAAAAGAAGAATTTTTAAGATTTGCTTCATTTGCAGTCAAATATAGCCTGAGAGTTTAAGACACTAAGAAGTTCTTGTAGTAGAAGTCATGTTTTTGATTGATTCGTTGTTTTTAATCAAAACAATGAATCAATCAAAAACATCACTTCTATGTCAATATGTCAATTTGTCTACGGTTTAAAGATTACATCCCTTTCCTGCCAAATAGTACTTCTAATGGCCACTAGGTGTAGTAGTAGTAGTAGTTGTTGTTGTTGTTGTTGTTGTAGTATATAAAAGAAGCAACCGCTAAAGTCAAAACTCTCTTCGGTCTTGTAGTGGGACGGACGGAAAACCAAATGGGGTTATTTTCCTTGGTTTATTTTTCTCCCTCTCCCACACAAATTTTTCTGTTGTAAATAAATCATCCTTGGGTTCACACGGACCAACGGCGGTATTTTAGTGACTATAACGTGAACGGTCAGCGTGACAGGATTATTATAGTGCATGAATGGGTCGGCGATTATGGCTCGCAAGGGTCCTCTTACTTTAAGATAAGAAAACCGCTCCCGTTCCTCTTCCCCACATATTTTCTGGGGCCACATACCCCAAAACCTTTTTGTTATACAATTTTTTTGGTAAAACATTTTTGTTTTGACCCTACTGCGACAACCAGAAGCACGCACGAGTGTGACGTTTCAGCGATAGAAGGAGATGCGCCACCAACAAACTTTGTATCGTATGGCACACGATACGATACCTTGACATAAGTCTTCACACAAAAACTTCCATTCTATTAAGGACTCTCAAATTATACTAAAATACTTTTAGGGCAATCCTTTATACAACTCTTTGTAAGCCCTTGTATCTTATGTAATTCTTTTATTCGTTGATCAGGCAATGAATATGTTCGCCATTGTTGTTAATTCGACAAATATACGAAGACAACCTTTAAGTTGTCAGTACCGTAGCCCACTCCATTACAAGGGTTATTATATGTCGAGAGGTTAGGAAATCGCGTTCGTTGTACATTCATATTGTAAAGTAGCAACGAAGAAGATTGACACTTAATTATTTTATTCAGTATCAATTGTTAAAAAAAGTTCTCCCTCTTAAGACAGGGCTATTTTATATTATCAGAGGAAGTAACTTCTGTAGTTCAATGCTTGCCCATGGAAGCTCCCATAATTTAATGGAACGGTCCATTTCTACTCTACGCATTTCTACATATTTTGTGTAGTTGTCTCTTTAGGTTTTTTGTAGTTTTTTTTTTTCTTTGTTAATCTTTTTTTTTTCTTTTTTTTTTGCACACGATCCTGTCGAATATCAATAATTTTTATAGAGATTTATTTGACTTATATAGATGCGACTTTACTAACCCTTACCGCTCTGGGTCTAAATATACTTAGGAGTAAATGGTAATGAAGAAGTACACACTAACCAAATCTCCATAACTGGAGCCTCTGGAGGTTTTGTAAGCATTGGTACTATTTATTCTTTTGAAACTCCAATACGAATAATTTATTTGGGCTGGTTGCATTAGCTGAAACGGAATGAAGGAAGGGGTAACAAAGAAAAAAAAATAGACCTACTAAGATTAAACTTTATTATAAAGGTTGCAATATAAGATATAAAATCCTATAATCTACAACCCATAAGGTGTGGGGTTTGAAGGTTTTTATGAAGGTCAGTGGCTAAGGGCAAGGCTGTGTTGCCGTAAGATATCTGACTCCATATTTTGGTTATTTTATTTTACCCCACGTTGACTGGCTGGCGCAATGCCTTGCCCAAAGAAGGTCCATAAGAAATATACAAAAAGGAAAAAGATAAGAACAGATAGGAGACGAAAACACTTCTTTCATACTTTCCTTTATTTACTTGGTGAATGGACTAACCAACGCTACGTCCCAAAACATAGCGTGGTGTCCAAAACACCAGACAGTAAAATCGGTGTTGTCGGTTCGACGTCACTACCCGAAAAGAGATCGGTTCACAGAAAACCTGAGTATTTATCTCTCTTCACCGGCTCCAAATTCGCCACTCCAAAATCCTTCTAATTTTGGCGCGACCGCTTCCAATTGGCTACTTTACATTTTATTATTTTTCTTTTTTCTAATTTTAACCGGATGGATGCGTGGAGCCTTATGCGTGGCGACGCGTTTATACATTTTGTATCTGGCAGCCGACGAGTCAATATCCGGTTGGGAGTTTTTTACTGTTAATTCCTAAATCGCCACAAAGTACACACTAACCAAATCTCCATAACTGGAGCCTCTGGAGGTTTTGTAAGCATTGGTACTATTTATTCTTTTGAAACTCCAATACGAATAATTTATTTGGGCTGGTTGCATTAGCTGAAACGGAATGAAGGAAGGGGTAACAAAGAAAAAAATAGACCTACTAAGATTAAACTTTATTATAAAGGTTGCAATATAAGATATAAAATCCTATAATCTACAACCCATAAGGAAAGCACAAATATGTAAAAAACGCTCACACATAAAGCAGATCAAAATCATAAAAACACAAACTTTAGTACAAATCAGTAAAAAAAATTAAATTTCTGGAGCCTGATTGGACAGAAAGGTCAATAGGTTCAACTACGTCCGCACAGTTGAACTCCATATGAACTTCTCTTGAAATTGTCCCGTGCAAAAGTAAAGAATTTCATTTGGCGCCGATCACCTGATTAGGAGACCTATTTATTCATGCTTTCGAGGGTAACAGCCTCAGACTGCCGGACACAGCCTCGCACAGCAACAGACAGCCGAACACAGTGACCAATAACTACTAAACGACACATCCTAATAATCAACAAAACACTCCATAGTAATGAAGATACACTGGCGGCTACATCGACATTCTAACACCGACCGAAATTCCACTTCATTAAATGACAACTGTGTGTCCACACATCCAAAAAAACAACATTCATTGTTGCAGCGAAAGTAAGTTTACTATCTTTCTGTCTAGTCATTTTCTTATGGAATCGTCTCAGTCAGACTTCACGTCTCCACCTAGAAACATACACACACATACATATATACATTCAGTTAGTAGTCAAACATACAGTCCGCTAATATGTGCTTTCACTTTCACATGCACATACACACACATTATACTAACTTCTCACCCAGAACATTTTAAAACTTTTGTTCTTTTCCGACCACAACGTACCAAAACACTAAAAACGTAGGTGTGTAAATAGAAATATTACAGTGTAACCCGGATATAAGAGAGTTGTCGAGACTGGAGAATAAGTCTCTTATATCTGGGTTTGGTCTATTTTGTTTAGGTACCACAGGCTCTAATTTGGGGGCCAGAGAAAATCTCTCTTATACCCGGGTCTCTTATATCAGGGTTACACTGTAATATGTTTATAAATATTTAACTAATTCAATCTGGTTTTCTTTTTATCCTTTCTTTGCGTTGTTTTTTTATAAATTTGTGTTGTATTTGTGGACAGGATACTTGAATATAAATTTTACTTTTTAATTCGAGTAGACTGACCCCACAGCAACTAAGTTTTGAGGGGAATGTTCCTTGTCAATAGATAGTTGCTTTCACAATAAAGTCAGTTTTCTTTTTTCCTTTCTGTACATGTTCAGATTGTTCCTCCTGTCAAGGCATTCGAGGAGATTGTTATTTCTTTTATATTTCTTTTATTTTGTGCTTTTTATGATTCGATCTGATTATTTTATCTTATTTTATTGTTGTTACTTTTTACTTTTATTATTCAATTCCCACAAGCCTCACCACCAGGTGCATTTTGGTTCACAAGGAGACCAACCATCATTTCCTCACACGATTTGCCAAATAAAAGCAGGGCACTTCGAATTTACTCTCTTGCCTTCGTCATCCTTACCTAGTATGTTGTCAATTACATTATTTACAAAAGTTTGTGGGATCAACATATCTATCAGCTTAGCAACAGGCCTAAAACCGTGGATTCCAAGGCTGTGCTCCAAGCCATAGAAGCAAATTCAGTGAATTGCACTCAGTGGGTATGAGGCAACCTTGGTATCTCGCAGTTCAGTGTGGTATGTCACCTTCACAACCAGAGCATCCAGTACTATCACAGCCTCACATTACCAAAATTTTGCAAACCTTTTGACTCATTTTTTAAAAATACTTACATGGTTTTCTTTTTTCTTTCTATCCTTAAAAACTAACAGCAAAAATTTATTTTTTCAGCATAAAAAAGATTAAATATAAAAATTTTGAATACAAAATTAAATAATAAATGAGGAATAAAATTGCTTTACACAAATAAGATAACACATCACTCAATAAGTTCTGGGCCTAAGGAATAAGATGACGACTTTTAGGCAGAATTTTATTAGTGGCACCATCTATATGTCAGACCCAGGAGAAACAACTCCACTAATTTAATCTAATTGATTAATTTCTAATCATTTAAAAAAGGGAAAATAAGAGAAAAAAAAAAACCCAGTAAAATTAAGATATAAAAATCAAAATTCATATTATCAATAAATCTAGGTGATATCTTAAGGTGCCCGTGGTGTAATGGTTATTGTCATAGGAAATGGACATGGTGACATAAGTTCAAATCCTGGATGCAGCTGATTGCATTTCACATAGCACTAATACCCTTTGGAAAGGTATAAATCCAATTATTCTCCCTCCAGCTATGGGTAAAATAGTAGGGCAGACTAGGTTCTTCAGCCTTGGTGAGGCAACTAGTCTAGGAGAAGTTAAACCTGTTAAACTCCGCTTAAAAATTGACCTTGTGTCATATCCTACCTGAGCAGAGGGGTTGGTAAATATGGATATCTTAAAAATCAAATAAGTTTTGATTTTTACTAAGTTTATCTGGGATGTGAAATAAAAGTGTGTATATTTCAACTAACACAATAAAACAATGTTAGTTTATTAATCCTAAAAATAAATACACTGATAGAGATTTATAAAATATTTTGTCTAACCTTGAAAATTTCTATGAATGTGTCTAAATAAGAAGTTTCAGTCTTTTGTTTCTGTTTTATTTTTAACTGAACAGTTACATTTTTTAAAATGATGCCTTCATCTAGCTACAACTTATCCATCAGTTATATTTCTTTGTCTTTCTAACCATTAAGATATTGACTTAACAAATGACAAATATCATTTTGTGAACTTAAATGTAACTCTGTAAGTAAAAATGAAGCAAATCACTGAAACTTATTCTTATCTGGTTGCGAAATGTAAATATTACATTTCTATATAATTTGTTTGAGCATTACCACAGAATCAGCCAAAATTTTCATGGTTGGGCTATTTTGGACAAGCACAACTCCATTAACAATAGTTTACAAAGGATTAGGATTGTTAGTTATTTAAAACCATATAATGGCTAGCAAAATAGTGGTGTTAGATAGCAATACTTGATACCATATGACTATGTGCAAACAATTGATTATTATTAAATCATTAAATAGGAATTGTAACTTGAAACCATATAACTGTGCGTAAATTATGGGTGTTAGATAAGAGTTATTGAAACCATACCATTGTGTACAATGAGAAATGATTAGGCAAATAAAAACAAGTTGCAATTGTTTATAAATTATTGGTATTAGATAAGAGTTATTGAAACCATATAACTATGCGCAAACAACTGATTATTATTATTAAATTATAATAAAAATATTAACTTGAAACCATATACTTATGCATAAATTATAAGTACAAGATAAGAGATCTTGAAACTATACAATTTTGTACAATGAGAAATGATTAGACAAATAAAAATAAATTGTGATTGTTTACAAATTATTGAAACTATATACCTGTGTGCAAGCAAATGATTATAGACAAATAAAAGAATGATAACAAAAAATGCAAGAAAAAAACAATGCAAAGTTTGAACCACTGTAGAATTATATATTTATTTTGTGACAACAAAACTCAAACAGACAGTCATTACATATTTTACCATTAACTAATACAGAAATAAATAAATAAAAAAACAAATTTCATACTAAATTTTTCAGCTATTTTTTTAAAGTAACAGATTTGAGAAATTAAAAATGCTTCGGATTTAATATCTTAAAAGTAATAGATACTAGAAATTTTTTAAGATTCTTCATATTTAATTTTCCAGACATTTCTTAAAAGTAGCAGATTCTAGAAATTAAAAATACTTCAGATTTAATTTCTTTGATATTTCTTAAAAGTAACAGATTCTAGAATTAAAAAAAAATCCATATTTGAATTTCCTGATATTTCTAAAAAAATAACAGATTCTAGAAATAAAGAATACTTCCATTTTAACTCTTCAGTTATTTCTAGAGCAGTAGTTCCCAACCATAATTTGTCATGGAATTTTTATATGATTTTCTAAAAAACAAGGAACACACACCTGTATTGTTTTCCAGGTAATCCTTACCACTCAAAATTTTGGGTGTGTCCTTGTGGAGTAATGGTCAAATCGCTGGACTGTGGGATTGTAGTAAGTGAGTTTGAACTCCAATCGCGCTATTACGTTCACTTCTGGACAAATACCCTTGGGATAGGTATGAACACCTTTATCCTCCCAACTATAAGTTAAATAGCATCACTGCTGTTTTTCTAGAAGGGTGGCTTTGGCATTAAATAACCTACAAAGGTTTATATGCCATTAAACAAAGAAACCAAACCAAATTTTAATAAGACATAAAATGAAGCAACAATTATTTGAAAAAGTTAAAAAAAAACATTCATATAATTAAAAATTTTTTTTTAAAATCATTTACACAATTTGAAAAAATGTTAAAAATCATTTATACAATTCAAAAAATATTTTAGATCATTCATACAAATTTTTTTTCATACAAAAAACATAGAATAAAGGAAAAAAAATTTTTTTAATCATTCATACAAAAAACATAAAATAAAGGAAAAATCTTTTTTTAAGTTTTTCTTTATTATAGATTGGTAAAACTATTTAAAGATTAATACTAAGAAATTTATCGTTAGGTTGAATTTTTTCTTTTTTTCATTTCTTTTCCTTGCAGAAATGTTTGGATCCAATAAGATCTGCTTGAAATAATTTATACTAGATAGCAATATTTACAACCGTATAATTGTGAAAATTATAGCACTAAATGGATTGGAAAAGAAAATACAATCCTCAGATGGATGTTTTCAAAAAGAAAAAAAAAAACATTAATCTTTTATGGCATCTGTTACTATCACAATAATTGGCATCTGGATCACAGTACAGATCTGGAAAAAGTTGCAATTGGTCTCCTCCCTTCACTTGACATCTCATAATATATTCATCAAATATCATTAAAGAAGTTAAAAAAAACTTTGTACCAGCACTGATACATGAATCACTTTTGGAGGTATTTGTGGAGTCATGAATACCATCATAGGAAATGAACACGGCAACCCGAGTTCAAATCCTGGACGAGGTTGTTTGCATTTCACATTGCAGTGATACACTTGGGAAAGGTATAAATTCAATTATTCTTCCTCCAGCTATAAGTAAATAGTAGGTTAGACTAGGTTCTTTAACCTTGCGTGGCTATTCAGAACTGTTAAATGCCACTTAAAAAGTGACCTTGTGTCGCATCCTGCTCATGTAGAAGGGTACGTAAATATATACATGTATCACACTTTGAGTGCCAGTGTTCTAGAGAGCACAATCCAAAATTTGAACCAATGTACATCTATATATTCATTTTGCTAGTAGAAAACTAAAAGAAAAAAAAGTCCCCACATAGCTCACCCGTAACAGTTTCTATAAATAAATATGTGATGATGGTACTGTGTACTATTAATCTCTCAAGCATTTCTCTTCCCAAAATGATCTTCTACTCTTATACAGCGAAGACAAATTATTCTGGAGAAGTGCCAAGAATTCCTGCTGACATATGTATCATGATTTTATACTGCAAACATAATGGGTGCTTTCAGTTAGATAGAGAGTAGTCTACTCAGTTCAGAAAGACGTCATTGGCAATTCACCACTGTAAAGATAACTGTATCAATTATGAAATACAAATCAACTTAATAAATGCCAAATATATTACAAAAATACAATAACCTAATAATTCAGATAACAGGAAAAATGGAAAAATATATTTCTGAGTTTAAACATTTTGTTATATTTTGTGGTGTTTGATTTCTTTCTTTGTTCAATGGTATATCAAACTTTGTGGATTAATTAATACCTACACTATCCTTGTTGAAGAACAGTAGTGGTACTATTTAACCAAGTTGGGAGAATAAGAGGGTTCATGCCTTTCCCAAAGCAATTAATCCAAAAATGAATGCAAGAGCACAAATGGAGTTTGAATTCACTTACTACAATGTACAGCATTTTAGGCATTATGCCACAGGCTATTATCCCCATTTTGTGATATATATATATATATCACAATATATATATATATATATATATATATATATATATATATATATATGTGTGTGTGTTTGTGTGTGTGTGTTTGTGTGTGTGTGCATGTATATATGTATATATATATATGTGCATATATATACATATATATATATATATATATATATATATATATATTGAATTTTCTTGATATTAATAATATATATATGATGTAGCAGAAATTCCTCCTATAATTTAAACTGTCACTTGTGTCGTATAAATTAACTTAGGCAAATGGTAGTGGTTGTTCTATCAAGCTAATATCTTACCATTTGTTTGATATGATCTGTGATGATCATGGTATGGACCAGTGCACACTGTTCATTTGCTGTTGAAACATTTTTTAAGACTGGTAAATTTATAATTACAATACAGAGAGTATTTCATGCTCATTTCATGTCATGTTTGAATGAAAATTCCATCCTGCAATGGGTTAAAAATTCTATCTGGAACTGCATTTTATGAATATTTCATAAAAAGTTTATTTTGTTATAAAGGAAAAAAATCAAGAATTTTGTTAATATGATCAAAGATGAATTTGCATATGTATATATAATTAGCATCTTAATTCTTTATTTGCTATATATCTAGTATTTTATCCGTGGTCAGAGTATGCCTATCTTTTCTGGCAGTTTAAAATAGAGGAGACTAAATGATGTGATTAATCAAGGGGGTTTATGATATAGAAAAAAAAAATACATATATATATATATATATATATATATATATATATATATATATATATATATATCTTTTCTGGTATCTGTCAGTCTCACAAGACCATGTATCATGTCTTGGAAAGATTGTATAAAAGACCAGCAGTTGCCTATGCAGCTGGTCTCCTCTCCTCACAACACAGATATTGTTCAAGGGAAGGTCAAGTTGCAATACAGAAAGTTGTCTTTACAATGACTAGAAACCCCATCTATAAGGCTATTTAACAACAATAGGAGTTAGGTGAGGAGAAGAGATATTTTCATCCTTTTCCTATGGGTATGAAGTAAAACACAAACAGCCTTATCTGGGATTTGAACTTGGATAGCCAAGTTCACTTTCTACAGTGATAAAAATTACATCATCTGCAACAAACATAATGAGAATTTTAATAATTTACTACATGACTCATGAACCCACTGGGTTCTAATATAACAGCTATCCATGATGTTAGTTGTCTGAATTTTTTAGATGAAGCTTGATGATTTTTATCATTAAGGGTTTTCAGACAATTGGCTTCACCTTTATAGTTATTTCCACAACGTTTTGGCCAATATATCTGCTGGTCTTCTTAAGGTGTTTGTCGAATTCGGAAACCTACACGGAACTTTGAACTATGTCCTTTATTGAATCCACAAGGATCACCTGTTCTGATTCCGTTAGCCATAACTAGGTACAAGTGTTAAGTATTCCTGTACTGTTACTCACCTGTAGTCAGGATTGAACCTGCAACCACTAGATGATTATTTCCTTATAAGCTCAGGGAACCAATGCCTATAACCGTTACGCTATGTGTCCTGCTGGACACATAGCAGTTCCCTGAAACGTTGTGGAAATAACAATAAAGATGAAGACCATAGTCCGAAAACCCTTAATGATAAAAAACTATCCATGATGATATCAATACTTCTATTTAAGAAGAAGTAAAGGATTTTAATATGTATTTCATAGTTAACAGCTGTCTATGATAAAATAGATATTTCTATTTAGGAAAGTATGAAGAATTAGGAATTTATTGTTATTTCTGTTGCATAATAAATTCTTGTTATATAAGCAATAAATTGGATCATAAAAGATGATATCCACTGCATATGCAGACTCCACCCCAGAAAATTATCATTCAGTTACAAATTGGACTGAAAATTGCTTTATTCTCTAAGTTTGAGCATTTTAAGTGTATTTTTCTAATAAAAAACTTATTACAATTTGCTGCTTTCACTGCATGTACATATGCAGACATAATAAGAATTTTAGGAATGTACAGAGTGATAAAACTTAATAATTCCTAAATAATAAATAGATGACATCAGACCAAGCAGTCGGATAATTCCCTGGGGTCTACTTGCAGCTGTCTGATTTGTAAATTATCTACCAAGCAATTTCCAGTAACCAGTGGAAAATTGCTTTATTTCTTAGCTCCTTACTAATGAATTTATGTTAATGTCATTGATTCTAAAAAGGTTTTATTACTTCTCACTTCAAGGTTGACTCTGGTAGCCATTATGCCCAATGTCAAGTCATGTCCTCTGAATAGAATCTGTATTATGACTAGTTTGGTGACACAAGCAGAACAATGGTTATCATAGTAGAAAATGGAGTTGGCAAGTATGTTCAAATCCCGTACAAGACTGATTGCGCTTCACTTTGCACAAATGCTCTTATAAAAGGCATGAAATCATCTGCCCCAACAACTATGGATAAATTGCAAAGCAGATTAGGTTATTTAGCATTGGTACAACAACAAATCTAAAAGAAGATAAACCAAATTTAGACCATCTGTATTCGACAAAAAAAAATTCACCAGGTATCAAATTCTGGCTGTTTTCTGGAAGCTGAAAGGACCCATCACAATTGATTTCCTTGAAAAAGGTGCAGTTGTAAACAGTGCTTCTATTTTGTCAACTCTTTAGGCAGAATTCACCTTATTTACTGAATGACCCTCACATACACACACAAAAACACACACACACATATATATATATATATATATAGTACAATTTGATGGAAACTCAAACTCGGTTAAGTCATCATAATAAATTTATTTCAGCGGAGAATATTACCATACTCTCCATCTTGTCAGATGACTATTTACATACTACTCTCTCATCGCAGAGTAGCAAATGTGGAGTTAGAGTTCGTATTCAGAAGATAAAATAAAGGAATCAAAAAATAAAAAAGTAAAAATAAAAATTAGAAAATTAAAAAAAAAACAAAAAAAAAATAAAACAACAAAAATGAAAATAAGAATAAAGGAAATTATTCTCCGCCGAAATAAATTTATTATGACGGCTTAACCGAGTTTGAGTCTCCATCAAATTGTACTATATACGCTCTGAATGTGAATTTTGTTAGTCCCCAGCAGATAAATAGGGAACTAACAATAGCCATACATTGAGCACTCTCATAGATTTATGTGATTACCCTCATATATTCTATGTAAAGAATAATCCACACCTACTGTCCTTGGACACTGACTGGATATTTTAAAGATATATATATATATATATATATATATATATATATATATATATGTTATTCATTCAGTTCTCTAAACTGAACCTAAGTGTCACAACTATTGTCATCAGAAATGAAATGTGCAAATCAAGTTCAAATCCTAGAGAAGACTGATTGCATTTCATTTGATGCTAATGTTCTTGGAAAAAGTATAAATTCATCTGCCCTCCCACACCAACTATGGGTAAATAGTAAGATAGACTATGTTCTTTAGCTTTGGTTGGGCAGCCAGGGATTTTTGCGCATCCATCATGCCCTTTGGACATCCAAAGAAAACCTGTTAAGAAATCCCTAAAATTTGCTGTAATAGGTTTCATCAACTACTGAGCACAAAGGAGCCATCACTGTAGAAACTTGCTTGATAAGCTGCAGTAAGACCTCTAAAATGCAGAACTGGGGGCCCTAAGATCTGGTAAGTGGCTGAAGAAGCTAAGGACCCTGACAAAGAAAGAAAGTTCATATGAAGACATCATATCTGTTGTTGGTGAATTTTTTTTACCAGCAGGATCCAAGCACTAACTACAACACTAATGGAAGAAGTGTGTGGACCCAAAGGAGACTATGTTGAAAAATAAACTTCATTTGCTCTCATTCCATGAGATTGTCTAGGTCAACCTATGAACTCTTCAGCTGATCCTGGTGTGTATATATATATATATATATATATATATATATATATATATATATGGAAACTTATTGAATGCACCACATATATATATATGTGTGCATTTAATAAGTTTCCAGACTTTTTTGTACAGGCATTTAAAATTATTGTAGACTCTTGAAAATTCAGTATGTTATTGCTATACATCTTATGCGATGACTGACCAATTTTTATGATTTCTGGTTCAAATCAACAGCTACAGCAGCAATTGGAATACACCCTACTAAAGCCTGATTGTCTCAGCTGGTGAATTTCAAAAATACAATCTGACACTTTAGAAGAATGATATGCAATAAAATTCTGTTTTAAACTTGGAAAAAATGCCACGGAAACATATAGAATGCTTCAGACTGCTTTTCGACCATCTTGCATGAATCAAGCATCAGTTTTTGAGTGGCATAAGAGATTCAAGGAAGGCAGGGAATCTGTGAGGGATGATGAGAGGTGTGCAAGGAGTAAGGAAGTCAATACACCAGAGTTGATTTGCCAAAGGGTTAGGGTTAGGGTTACTATGTTGAGGTTTTAAGGGAGTTCAGGAAGAGATTTCATCGGAAGAGGTCAGCACTCTTCAAATCGGGTGAGTGCATTTCCAGCAGGACAATGCACCAGTCCACAACTCCATCCTTGTCACAGGCTATTTGACCAAGATGGGCATAAAGACAGTTCCTCAGCCTTACTATAGTCGAGACCTTGGTCCCTGTGACTTTTGGTTATTCCCTAAGCTCAGAGGCTGTCGTTATGAGACAATTGAGAAGATGAAAGAGGCTGTGACGAAGGTCATTATTGACATGCTCACACAAGAGGACTTCCATGGGGCCTTCCAGAAGTTGTTGGAATGGTACAATAAGTGCATTGCAGCCAGAATAGATTACTTCAATGGGGACTAGAGTTTCATGCGTGTACTATCAATAAAAGTGCCCATATGAAAAAAGTCTGGAAACTTATTTAATTATCCTCGTATATTATATTATAACAGTGTTGGGTGTCACTAAATCACTTTGTGGGTATATGTTGAACCAAGTGCAATATGATATGGAGAGTGCTCAATATCTAGGATAGAGCTATTATATAACAACAATAATAATAAATATATATTAGATATATGTATTTAATTCATGGAATTTGAACTGCGACCCTGGGTTTCATGGAGTTTTTTGCAAAACAACAATCATCAGGCAGTTAAGAAAATTTTTCATTTTCTTAACTGCCTGATGATTGTTGTTTTGCAAAAAACTCCATGAAACCCAAGGATTGCAGTTCAAATTCCATGAATTAGATATATAAATCTAATATATATTTATTTATATATATATATATATATATATATATATATATATGTATATATAACATTGGTAACAATACTGACTTTGTTGGAAAAAAGAAAAAGAAAACTGAATGAGTTTCAATACAATAAATATTGAAAAAATGTTTTATACATATGTTGGGCCAATTTAGAGAACCAAGTAACATATATATATATATATATATATATATATACATGTGTATGTTACTTGGTTCTGTAAATTGGCCCAAGTGTTCACCAATGATCCGGGAGACCTGAGTTCAATCCCAAGTTGTGTTGCTTAACACTCAGCAATATAAGGTACGTATCGAGGGTAAAGTGGAGCAATCCAGGGAAAGGAGTAGCACCCACCCCTACACTTTGGTGTAGTAGCTATTGAAATGGGAGCCTTCTGGTCGCCCTCGACTACGGTTGCCAACTTTACTTTACTTATATATATGTGTGTGTGTGTGCATAGTTAGGCAGCAGTTGTTTATTTAAGCATGTTTTATTAAATAGTAAAGACACATTTTGTCTTATCCTCTAATTAAGATCCTTTCGAGTTTCCTGATAAGTGTCTAGGTTTCAGGTTGGAATTGGTTGATGAATTTACCAAAATTGTCCTGAGCACTCTTGGACCCTTCATAGGCCATCATCAGGGGTTGCTTGCATGTGTAAAGAGTATTTTTTTAAAAGAGTTTTGAAAGTTTTTTTGGTTTATATAACATAACAAAACTATGCAAACACAGAGTTGCATAAAACTGAGTTGCTGAGGAATTTAAAAAACAGAACGCTATCAATGGAAATAGAATATTATCAAGAAATACAGAATACTAAAAAAGAAAAAAAGATTATATATACAGTGTATCACAAAAGTGAGTACACCCCATCACATTTCTGCAGATATTTAAGTATATCTCTTCATGGGACTACACTGACAAAATGACACTTTGACACAATGAAAAGTAGTCTGTGTGCAGCTTACATAACAGAGTTAATTTATTTTCACCTCAAAATATAACCATTAAAAGCTAAACCCCTGCCAACAAAAGTGAGTACACCCCTAAGAAACTATACCCCTAAATGTCCAAATTGAGTACTGCTTGTCATTTTCCCTCCAAAATGTCATGTGACTCATTAGTGTTACTAGGCCTATGTGTGCATAGGGAGCAGGTGTGTTAAAATTTGTAGTGCAGCTCTCACACTTTCTCATACTGGTCGCTGAAAGTTCCAACATAGCACCACATGGCAAAGAACTCTCTGAGGATCTTAAAAGACATATTGTTGCGCTACATGAAGATGGCCAAGGCTACAAGATTGCCAACACCCTGAAACTGAGCTGCAGCACAGTGGCTAAGATCATCCAGTATTTTAAAAGAGCAGGGTCCACTCAGAACAGGCCTCGGGTAGGTCATCCAAAGAAGCTGAGCGCACATGCTGAGCGTCACATCCAAATGCTTTCTTTGAAAGATCGGCGTAGGAGTGCTGTCAGCATTGCTGCAGAGATTGAAGAGGGTGGGGTTCAGCCTGTTAGTGCTCAGACCATACGCCGCACTCTACATCAAATTGGTGTGCATAGCTATCACCCCAGGAGGAATCCTCTTCTGAAGACGATACATAAGAAAGCCCGCAAACAGTTTGCTGAAGACATGTCAACAAAGCACATGGATTTCTGGAACCATGTTCAATGGTCTGATGAGATGAAGATTAATTTGTTTGGTTCCGATGGTTTCAAGCATGTGTAGTGGCGACCAGGTGAGGAGTACAAAGATAAGTGTGTCACGCCTACAATCAAGCATGGTGGTGGGAATGTCGTGGTCTGGGGCTGCATGAGTGCTACAGGTGTTGGAGAGTTACATTTCATTGAGGGAAACATGAACTCCAACATGTACTGTGAATACTGCAGCAGAGCATGATCCCCTCCCTCCAGAAACTGGGTCGCAGGGCAATGTTCCAGCATGACAATGACCTCAAACACACCTCCAAGACGACCTCTGTTTTACTGAAGAAGCTGAGGGTAAAGGTGATGGACTGGCCAAACATGTCTCTAGACTTGAACCCAATAGAACATCTTTGGGGTATCCTCAAGTGGAAGGTGGAGGTGCATAAAGTCTCAAATATAATTCACCTCATTTATTAAATGATCCTTATATATATATATATATATATATATATACATGAGGGTCATTCAATAAATAAGGTGAATTCTGTTTAAGGGATTGGCAATGAGAAGCACTGTTTATAGCTACACCTTTTTCAAGGAAATCAAGAGTGATGAGTTCTTTCATGTCCCAGAACACTTTCAATATCACCTTTACTGACTGCTGTGCCCAAATGTTTTTCTTAACTAGAAATTCACCATGTTTCCATTTCATGGACTGTCCTTTTGACTCAGGCTTGGAGAGACAAATCCATGCTTACCTCATTTATAAACATTTTGGGGGCTAAAACATGCTTGCCTGTACACATCACACATTCTTCTGTAAATTTCTCATAGTTTGCACTTCTCGGCCACCAAAAATTTGATAACAGACCTCTGTTCAAGTCTGGAGCACTACTGTTTGATTTATGGCCATGTTGAATAACCTCCAAACAAATATTTTTGGGAGATTGATTAAGTTTTGTTATAAAGCAATCCCAAACAATGCATAGTTTACATCTGGGTTGGGGGAGGGGTAATCTGAAAAAAAATTCTTTAATTTATTGAATAAAACTTGTATTATTATTAGAGTAAAATTGTAAATATAAAAATTATGAAAGTAAAAATATAAAATTTTACATATTTACCACTAAAATGAAGACCATGCAGGAACCCAGAAAAAGGAGAAGATTGTATGGAAATATAGAAAGTGAGAAGAAAAAGGAAGAAAGTATAAGAGCAAGAGAGAGAGAGAGAGAGAGAGAGGGGGGGGGGGGTTAAGTTGTCTCTCAAGTTATTTTCTCTCTATGTCTGTCTGTCTGTCTGTCTCTTGCTTTTTTATTTTGAGCAGCATTGCGTAAGGACTTATGTTACCATAACAACAGAAGTTCTTAGTCTATAGTTGCTTACTGAAATATCATGGGGAATGTCTAAAAAAGAAACAAAAGAAAAATGAAAACATTATACAATAAAAAAAAAAAACTTGATTAATCTAGCCAAACTAATTTCCTCTTCACATACCCTCGTCTACAAAGAATCAACATCAAACAAACCTTAATCAATAATGGATTTCCTACCCATATTCTAGCTGAACAAATAAAAATAACATTAGAAATTATTAGTAAAAATAACGTAAATAATAAACCTAACAAAAAATAAAATAAAATTCAAAATAAAAATATCATTAACTTATTTTACAATAACTAAATATATTCCAATTATAAACAGGAAGATGAAACAGTGATTTCCTCGGGGTGGCAGGGTGTCACGCAACAGACCTAGTAAACTATTCTCAAACTTTTTGCCTATATTTTTTGGAAAGGAGAGACACATCTCAGACCCTCATGTGGTTATGGGTTAGGGTTAGGGTTTACTTTCCCCCCTCAAGCAAGGTTTTTTTTACATTTTTTAATCTTTTTTTAATACTGTTTGCTCATGGAACAATATGTGTATATTTCTAGCTCCTGGGACATATTTGTTTCTTTAGGGTTCTTTGTTTATAATCGTATATCAACCTTCATGGGTTATGTGACGTCAAAACAGAAATAACAATAAATTCCTAATCCTTCATACTTTCCTAAATAAAGTAAGTAAAGTTGGCGAACATCGTCAAGGGTGACCCAAAGGCTCCCTTTTCATAAGCTACTACACTGAGGTGTAGGGGAGGGTGCTACTCTATTCCCTGGATTGCTCCACTTTATCTTTGATCCATACCTTATAATCCTGAGTGTTCAGCAAGGAGGGATCAAGTACAATTTTTTAAGTCTTTGTTATGACTCGACCTGGGATTGAATCCCGATCTGGACCATTGGCAAACACTCTACTCATTAAACCAATTGTCTGGACAGCTGTTAACTATGAAATCTAAATTAGAATCATTCTTTCCTTCATGAATTGAAACGTCTATATTATCATGAACAGCTATTAACTATAGAATACATATTAAAATCCTTTATTTTTACTATTATGTACTATTTCCTTACACTCCCCAAATCCACTCTGATTTGAAGTGGTAGCAGCCGTGAGGGTCCTATTTATGGGTCAAATAAATCAGCTTAAAAATTATTAGTTTTAGATAAGAATACATGAAACCATTTGACTGTGTATAAACAAATTATTATTAACGGTGTAATGGTTATCGTCGTAGGAAATGGACACGGCGACACGAGTTTAAATCCTGGACGAAACTGATTGCATTTCACATAGTACTAATACCCTTGGGAAAGGTATGAATCCAATTATTCTCCCTCCAGCTATGTGTTTCAAACCTGTTAAACTCCGCTTAAAATTGACCTTGTGTCATATGCTGCCCGAGCGGAGGGGTTGGGTAAATATGATTAAAAAGAATTATTAATGTTTGGAAGACTTGAAGTTTAAGGATTATAGTTCGTTACTTGAAACAATATAACTGCAAAGAAATGATTATTAAATAAAAATAATTACTTGATACCATACAACTGTGTACAAATAATTTGTATTAGGTAAGAATAAGTAAAGTTGGCGACCCTAGTCGAGGGCGACCAGAAGGCTCCCTTTTCAATAGCTAGGTGTAGGGGAGGGCACTACTCCTTTCCTTGGATTGCTCCATTTTACCCTTGAACTGCACCTTATATTGCTGAGTGTTAAGCAAGGCGGTATCAAGTACCATTTTTAAAGTCTTTGGTATGACGTGACCTGGGATTGAACCCAGGTCTTCTAGACCATTGGCGCACACTCTACCCACTAGGCCAATGGGCTTGTATTAGGTAAGAATACTTGATATCATATAACTGTGTGCAAAAAATTCTTGAATATAAATATACAATGAACTAGATTCCTAAACTTCTAGGCATGAAATAGACCTAGACAGGTTGACATGCCATTAAACTCAATCCATCAATTATCTTACATACACTCACATGTCATTTATCAAATCTTATCACCATTCATACGAATATCAATCAACATATCACACAAGACCATAGCACTCCTACTCATATCCAACAGTTTTTAGCTGAAAACCCAAAAATTTTATTAAGCATTAATTGCCAAAAGGGCTCCAAATATAAGAAGCTGTCTTTATAAAGTCAAAACAACCTATATTGAATAAAATAACTTCACCAAGTGAGTGAGGATATTAATATACATCTAATACATGTGCAATATCCTAAACTCTTGACAAGTGCTCAGTCATTTGATCACTAAGGTTGTTTTTGAAACATTAGTCAGTTACAAATAGAAGTTCATAATTAAATTAACAAATCATAAAGTTAATAAGAAATTTCAAATCTGGCGCTCAAGAGTTAAGTTTGGGTATGTGAAACAAAAATGAATTGCCATGAACTGATTTTTAGATATTCAAATGACTTCTGGTAATATGTACAGATGCAGTCAAGAACAAGTCATGTAACAACTAAATGGATTAAAGAGCCAATCACAATTCACCAATTCTTTCTTTGTTTTAGAGGTCAAGTTAACCTCTAGATATATATGAAAGAGAAATTCAATGAAAATTTCACAAATGATAGCAATGCCTGTTGTGACAAAGATGACAGTGTAGAAAGAAGGTTCAAAGCTAAAATATCAATCTCTCTCTCTTTCTCTCTCTCCTCAGGATAGATGGACACTCAACATTTGAAAACTTCAAAAGCTTACATAAAATGACAATCACTATGACATTCAGTGCCCACAAATAATATCACATATGTTTTTATCATCGAACAAACACATAAATATTATTAGACTTTTATTACTTTCTTTGGAATTTGATGCACCAAAGAACTTATACAAAGAGGCAATATTCTCTCATAAATTGTTTGATTTTTGTTCATGTTAATTGCAAGTTATATAGATATATACATATGTTATCCTTTTATTCACATCAAGAATTGATTTTAAATTTACAGATACCTGATTCCTGAAAACTAGAATTGCCAATAACTTGTCAATATATATATATATATATATATATAGTAGTTTTGTTTGGCTTTATGGTACATCAACCATAGCAGGTTATTTAATGCCAAATCCATTTTTATACGTATGAACAATTCTATTTCAAATAATTCAATTAAGTATAAGCATAGTTTTTTGTTTACACAGAGTAAAGTGTCAAAGCAGTTCTAGTTCAAACGACTCAGTTTAACATAAGTTCACAGTTTAAATGTCAAAAAACAGCTCTGTTTCAAACAATTCAGTTTAGCATAAGTACACAGTTTAGATGTCAAAACAGTTCTACTTCAAGTACACAGCTTAGTTCTATTTGACCCATCGATAGGACTCTATCAGTTGCTAACACTCAGGGCCAGAGTGGATCTGGGAGCAATGCCAATGAAGGGGTACTCCGCATTCCCCAAAGCTCCAACATTGTTGGAACCTCACCATCAGATTGTTTAGTGTCATATCCAGGACACTTGTTGAGTAGGGGAGGTCTTACCCCTTTGCAGAGAAGCAATAAGTGTATTCTACAGCTCAGCTGATTGGGCAATATATATATATATATATAGTAGAGTGCTCTTTCTCTCTCTCTCTTTCTATATATATATATATGTATATATCCTTATATTATCACATGCCAAGTAAGCTGATGGTGGGAACAATTCTATTTTCAGATTTTCTTTCTACCTTATCCATGTAATTCAATATCCAAAAGAGAGCTCAATGTAAACTAATAATAAATTAAATTATATCGCAAATTATAGATTGAATAACACTAATGATAGGAATAGCAATAATAATAGCAGTAGAAATAAAAAAAACTAAACACTGGAAATAAAAAGTAATATGGTTCAAACCCATTTTTTGTAAAGTTATCTATGATTAATATCGGTGAGTACTTCCTAAGGCTTACAGATAAACATTTCAATGGAAATAACCCATTGAAAATAAAAATTTAACAGGAAAACTAATAAAATCAGTTATTCTCTCACTAATAATTAATAAAAAATCATTAGCAACCATAATAAAATTTAATCAAAAAATCATGTGTTGATAGACAAGGTTTGAATAAACCATTATGCAACTGCAGGGTTAGAGAAGAATGTTCTGTTGGTAGTAAATGTAATTCCAAGAATGTAATGTACAAGGCAACCATTTTTTCCAATGGAAAACAGAAAGGACACAGAAATGTACTTTGTAATTTCTGCTGGAAATTGGAAGCAGAGGCTTTATAGTCATTGGCATTCTTTTTCTAACCTTTCCTTAAGAAACCAAACTAAATGGTTCTGGAGATTGAAGGATAGTGGCCTGACACCATTACTTAGATGGGATTTTTTAAAAAGATCAACCACCCCAATTAATTTCTGAAGTAGATGTAATCTCTGTCTATGAGAAAAAATTAGTATAATAAAATATAGAAATGCCAGTAAATTACTAAATCAAAGAAATGAATTGATATTCAAATGTCAACATAAAAATTGATATAAGCTTATGTGAAATGACTTAAGGCTTTATATATAAGAAAGGGGAAAAACACCCTTTTTTTCATTATATATATATATATATATATATTAAATTCATTTAAAGTTAATGTACTTTGGATTTGTGTATATATGTTTAAAGATTTGATCTAAATTAATTCTTATATTTTAAACAACTGGTTATATTTATTTAGATTATGTAAGAAGTGATATAGGGTATTATTTTGTATTGATTACAGAGCGCATATTAAGAATATTTTTGTAGTACGTAGTAATGATTATTAATATTAATTAGAATGATTTGTTATTTGTATTAATTATTAAATGTTAATAATTATATTAATAATAACATATTGTGGTAGTTGTTGATGTCTGTTATTGTTTTTGCTTTTGTTGGCATTGATGTTCTTAATATTTTATAATAATAATGAGTTGATGATTAGTTTATAATATTAATAGGTTTGACAATTAGTAGTAATAATTGTAATAGTAATATTAATTATGATAATTCTTAACATGGTATTATTTTTAATACTTGTTATGATTTTATTTATAAATTTAAGGATTTGAGGTTTAGTAATAATATAAATATTATTATATAATTGTAATCTTGAGGATATATAATAACATGTATTTGTTTATAATTTTAGATAATGTCTCAACAGTAACTGGTTTGGTTTGTTTGGTTTGTTGGGTTTTATGGTATATCAACCTTTGTAGGTTATTTAACGCCAAATCCATTTTTATGTAAATAATCTGTTCTATTTAAAACAATTCAGTTTAGCATAGGTACACAGTTTGTCAAAAACATTTCCATTTCAAACTATTCAAGCAGTTATATGTAACAATTCGGTTAAGTGTAAATACAGTTGTAATTTCTAAAAACAGTTCTATTTGAAATAATTCAGTTAAGCATAAGCACGCAGTTTAAATGTAAGTAAGATATGTAACAATTCGGTTAAGTGTAAATACAGTTTTAATGTCTAAAAACAGTTCTATTTCAAATAATTCAGTTAAGCATAAGCACGCAGTTTAAATGTAAGTATGGTTTGTCAAAAACATTTCTATTTCAAGCCATTCAGTTTACTCAAACAATTCATTTTAGCATAAGTATGCTGTTAGTTCTATTTAACCCATAGATAGGGTCCTATCAGGTGCTATCACTCCGGGCCAGAGTGGACCAGGGAGCGATGGCAATGAAGGGGTACTCCACATTCCCCAAAGCTCCAGCATTGCTGGAACCTCACCATCAGATTGTTTAGTGTCATATCCAGGACACTCGTGTTTTGGGGGGGGGTCTTACCCCTCTGCAGAGAAGCAGTCGGTGTATTCTACAGCCCCAGCCGACTGGGCAAAACAGTAACTGGTATGATTTTAATTTTTACTCTTGATGTGATAGATTATATTGAATAGAATAAAAATGACAATTTTCTTTTTTTTTTTTTTTTATTGAATAGTATTAATATACAATATGATATTTTATAATATAATTCAATTTTGTTAGGAGGTTATTAATTCCCATCTAAGTTGTTTATTGTAGTTAATTTTCTCTTCCCAAATCAATTTATACCTTTATTTAATATTTTTCACTAATCTCCTTCATTTGGGTTTAAAAGTTTGGTTGCCCTTACATAAAAAAGAGGTAAAAAGGAAAGAAAAGTCAAAAATTGATACATTTTGATACAGGAATTGAATGTCATTTGTCAACCAGACAGGAAAAACAAATCGTCTGGTCTTTATGTAAATTAAAAAAATAAATAAATGAAAAATAAATAAATAAAATTTAAAAATAGAAATTAAAAAAGCAAATGAAATTTGAGTAAGGGAGATTGGGTGGCTGGAATTTTGTGGGTTTTTTCTAAATCTTCATAAGAAATTTTTTTTTTTTTTCTAAAGATTCAGATCTAACATTTTAAAAATATAGGGCCTGCTGAAATAAATATTATAACAAAAAAATATGAGTAATTTTAAAAGGTTTTTCTTTTATATGGTATATATCTGTGGATGAGAATATATATATATATATATATATATATATATATATATATATATATATATTGTCATCCACAGACAGACTGTTTCATTGTATTACAACTCTTCAGTGTGGCTAAACACGTAGAATGCACTCTCTCTCTCTCTCTCTCCCCCTCTCTCTCTCTCTCAATATATATATATATATATACATTGGTGGATTATCTCTTTCTCTCTCTCTCTTTATATATATATATATATATATATATATATGTTGTGAAAAAAGGCGTAAATGACTGAATAAAATACCAATCTACAAATCAATGATTTTATTTCTTCAAATTGCTTAAAAAGTTTGTTGTAAAAAGAAGTTACAAAGTCTTTTCTTGTAAGAAAAGGTAATATTACCGAGCCATTGACCTAATACCAAGCCAGTGGCCTAATGAGTAGAGTGTTTGTCAATGGTCCAGGAAACCGGGATTCAATCCCAGGTCGAGTCATACCAAAGACTCAAAAAATGGTACTTGATGCTGCCTTGCTTAGCACTCAGCAATATAAGGTGAGGATCAAGGGTAAAGTGAAGCAATCCTGGGAATAGAGTAGCGCCCTTCTCTACACCTTGGTGTAGTAGCTATTGAAAAGGGAGCCTTTGTGTTACCTTTGACTAAGGTCTCCAACTTTACTTACTTACTATATATATTATATTATGTTATATATATATAGATATAAGTTGGCTGAGAGTTGTCGAGGGTGACCTGAAGGCTCTTTTTTCAATAGCTATTACACTGAGGTGGAGCGGAAGGCACAACTCCTTTCTCAGGCCATTGGAAAACACTCTAAAAATTCTGGCAGACTTGGGTTTAGTCCCAGATCAAGTCATATCAAAGATTCAAAAAATGGTAGTTGATGCCACCTTGCTTAGCACTCAACACTATAAGGTTAGGATCAAGGGTAAAGTGGAGCAATCCAGGGAAGCACCTTTCCCTATGCCCTGGTGTAGAGGCTATTGAAAAGGAAGCCTTTGAGTCACCCTCGACTAAGGTCACCAACTTTACCTTACTTGTCAGAGTGAAAATTTTTTGCTGTTCTTATTGGGTTATGATTGGATTAACACACACATACACAAACACACACATAGATAGATAGATAGATATGAACAGACTTAGATAGATAGATAGATAGATAGATAGATAGATATGAACAGACTTAGATAGATAGATAGATATAAAATCTCTTAGGGTGCTATAATAATGGAGGTTTGCTGCACATATATATATATATATATATATATATATATAAAATGTATTTTTATTTCAGGTTAATACTGAACATTAACTCTAGCAGAGTGGAAAAAAACCCCCAAATGATCCAACGTGTGAATAAACAAATACACAAATTGATATTTGTGAAAAAAAACTCCATAAAAAAAGAAAAGACTAAAAACATACGTTTTGTCTGAAAAAAATCAGAGAATATCGTAATGTCTAGCCTCAAGAAAAAACTCTGACAGAGGACTAAGTAAACAAAGAAAGCGCTCAATACAAGGTAGAGCAAATATAATATATTACTTAATGGATCAGACAAAATATGCCAATGATTTACCTTTCCAGATCATCCTGATGATCCAGAAAGGTGAAACCTTGGTAGATTTTGTGTAACCCATAAGTTATTATATTATATATGTATATGTGTATGCATATATATATATTGATAATATAATTTCATATTTTTATAAATATAGTGTGTTCAGTATCAGTGATAAAATATATACATCTAAGTTAGGATAACATAGACACAGAGTCAATGAAGTTAGCCAATGGTCAGTTTCTAACTTATTCAATTGTCAGAGCCCTTTGGTCTAATGATTGCATCCTAATTTTATCCTAACTTATATATATAT